>JACEFZ010027810.1:0-377340 GCA_014155875.1 Cepaea nemoralis | reverse complement strand
AATTTAACTTGATTGACATGTAAAGATGTATGACAGTCTAAACACTGACACACACCCCCACTCTCCATGTTGTCTTTACCATAAACACATTACTGACTTCGTGACCAAACCAAGATATAAGAATTAACCAACCATTCTAACACAGTAGTAGTTCTCAACTTTTTTGGCCGATGCAAACCATATGTTCAGAAACGCCATCCCCCCTTTTCGAATTTCCTCCCCATAAAGCCCCCCCCGCCAAGTTTACACAGTATACCTAAAAATGGAAGCTACATTTAATAACACATACTAGAACAAGTCTAGACATCTACATAAAACGTGATTTGTGGGTCACTTACGATATAAAATGAATTTCATTAGGATGTGAAGTACAGAACCGTAAACTTTAGAGGGAAAAACCAACATCAAGTTCTTGTATTAATGCATCTTGAAATAATCTTAATTCTCCCCCCCCCCCCCCCTCCCTGGAAACCCTAAAATTCCCCCCTCGGAGAGGGGGGGGGGGGGGGGGGAATTCCCAACCGGTTGAGAACCGCTGTTTTAACACATAACAGGAGAGTAATTTGAATTTGACAATTCTGAATCAATCATAAACATACATACGATCAGCATAAATATCTAACAGCAGTAGTCTACTCTGCATTTGCTTCAAGACTACCAGTTATCTTCTGATAGTCCGTGCCGCATGGTGCTGGTGATGTCTGTCCACACAATTATGTCACGAATCATTTCTGATCCAGGCGTTCCTCCATGTCAAACTGTCCAGCATCTTCTCTTTTCCCCCCTCCCCCCCCCAAACCAGTTAACAGCTTAACATATTACAGTAATATGCTATGTATGTGTGTTTCTTATTGTTTGATATATTAAAGATAAATATTATTTTTTTATAAACACTTTCAAATTATGGTAGTGTTGGTGGCAGTGTGTGTGTGAGAGAGAGAGAGAGAGAGAGAGAGAGAGAGAGAGAGAGAGAGAGAGAGAGAGAGAGAGAGAGAGAGAGAGAGAGAGAGAGAGAGAGAGAGAGGTGAGTGCACATCTGATAAAAGACCAGATAAAGAGGAAAGAAGTTGCTAGACACGTACCAACAGACAATGATTGATATCCACTGCAGTCAACATTGTTAAGTGGACATGACAGCTGATCCGATGTATCACCATCAAATAACCTGCCCGCTGGCACGGGCCAACAGATCTCTCCCACTCCCTAGCACTACATATCAATACATGCGATAACTTTCCATGTAAAGATGTAATTCTTTCTGTCTTCCCAAATATCCTCTTCCATTAATCTTACCAACCATCACTCACAGTATGCTCTTGCTTCTCTATTCTCAAAGAATGTTGATTCTTTTCTTCCAGTGCCAATAAGTTACATTTGTGAGACAATAACTATCCTGATCGAGTCAAACATCACTCTCGGTACTTGGGTAGTCTGTTGACAATGAAATACCTAAGGAGGAAACAAATCCAGCTGAGGCCTAATTCTAGCTAGTCTGTGTTGAACCATGACCTGTTCCTAATATGCCTCTCCCAGATGTGAAGTCCAAATACAGACCTTGCACGCCCTGCTGGTTTCACAGTTGAAACGGACAGAAGAGTTCTGCAACACAGCACCAGTGAAGATGATACTTTGGTGGCAGGTTGGGAGGAAAGTCTCTACATAGTTTTATATTGACATGTGCAAATCCTTTTCATGGCCCAAGTGACCTGAACATATGAGTTAAAACTTGGCCTTCCAGAGAACCCACCCATCTATTAATCAAGCAATCCAGCAAAACAGGTGATAATGTTCCATGTCAGGACAGGACACAACAGATTGAACAGTCATGTACACACCCATGAGTGCTTGTGGTCGCTGGAGCTAAAAAGTTTGGGCTTTGGTGTTACGCTTTTGGCAGCCCGCGCTGCAGAAAGAGACTGAGCCACATGGGATAAAAACCCGGTGCAATTAAGTTGACCCTGTCGACTTTTAAGCAACTTTGTTTTAATGTGTGCTTGTGGACAGCTAAGTATAAACGCAAAAAGTAGGAAGAGAAATAATGTTGTTGTATCCATGCCCATCAGTAAAACGTTGACAATGACTTCCTGATCACACAACCACATACACAAAGAGAAGGTTGGTAGACTTGCTGAAGCTGGAGCCACAAAACTGCATGGTGGTGGATTTTGCACTATGTTAAGGAAGTCCAACAGATTTTCAGAATGAACAAGAAAAGACACGCTGAACAGATGGACAAATGTAACGGGCTGAAATTCTTTTCAACGAAATGCCCAAGCGAAAAACCAATGACAATATCAATGGCTTTAGCAGAAAATAACCAACGCCTAAATGTCCAGTTTCAAGCAGGCATAATAGAGTTAAATGTCACCTAGAACATATCAATCTCTGACAACATCCCCCCCCCCCATTTGTGTGTGTGTGCATATATTGTTCCCACCCTTCTGAAACCACTGACCACTTCTTCAAATGCACAGTTTCAAACTGGGAAAAGATACTACAGCAGTCTCGCAACAGTTACTAACTCACTCTATGGGTCCCTGCTGTCTCTGTCGTGAAGGAGTTACGAACACAATTCATAATCCCATATATCGCGCTCGAAACACAGCTGTGGGCAAATTTGGCAGCAGACTGCCTTGCGCTAGTTTTAATACAATGGTATAAGTAACATTCATTCACAAAGCAATGGTAAACTACTGGATGTAAACTTGCCAAGAAATCACAAACAGCCTGTGTTGACATTTTGTAAAAGATATGCAAATAACTTTTGAGTCCCTAGAAGATCACAGGACCTGTTCTTCATAAGCATGGCACTGGGTTGCCACAAGTGGATAATTCTGAAGCGTTGGGGTTAACAAGAACAATAACCCCAGCATAACCACATTAATAATTTCTGTTGTGAGCTTTGATTACAATTCCTGACATTTCCGTTGAACTTACTAAATACTAACTGCATCAGGAAAATAAATCAGGTGAGGTGTAATATGTTGAGATATCTTAAATTGGCCAAAGTAACTAACAACGAATGCCTGAAAGAGGCTAATGAAACTAGAACATTATATACAACAATAAGAAAGCGGCAAAAAACTTTTTTTGGTCATGTGATGAGAAGAGAGACATTGGAGAATATCGTGACAAATGGAAAGATCAAGGGGAAGAGAGGCAGAGGCAGACCAAGAGAAATTATGCATTGCGGCGGTGGCATAGAGGAATATCAACGGCAGAATTGATCCAGAAAACCAAAGACCGAGATCTGTGGGGAGTCATGAACGCCTACGCCAATCGGCATGGCACTTGATGATGATCTTAAATTGTTATCAATATATGGTGTTTACAATTCTCATAGAGCAGGCCCGTAATCTAAACATCACAATAATTGCTGATGAAATTATATCAGCTGATATCTTTGTTGTTCCTCTATTACCCTTTAGAGCAGTGTTTCCCAACCTTTTTTGTGCTATGCCCCACCTAAGCCTTTCTAAAATTCTCCATTGCCATTGTGTCTCTCCATGACATGAAACCGTTCTATGAATCAGTCTTTAGATAGAGAGTCCAGATATAAATATCTCAGCTTATTCTCAAGTGGATACTTCATATAACACCCTCCTTGCTATATCTAAAACATTGTTACTTTAAAGCAATAAATGCTAGTGTGTAAAACCACAGGACAGAGAGAGTTCAAGTAAAAATTTGGGACTCGCAGGCTACTTCACAACTGTTGGGATACAAAGAGTCAGGAACAGATTATAAAGAAAAGGAGCAAACACTAAATATACAGACGGTTGCTTAGTATATAGCAGAGTTAATGAAGTTTGTAACAAGAACATCAGTAATAGCATACTTTTATTTTCTTAAAAATATTTCTATCTGAAAACCACAGCTAATAAAGCCACATTATTTTACAGTAATATAATCTGCTTATTGTAAAGGTCTTTAATAATGTACAAAAGACCAACAAAACAAGTGCAGGAACCATTAATCAGACGGCTTAACATAAAAACATAGATTGAAATGCATATGGTCAAGTGCAGCAATGGTAGGTATGAATGAAATATTGTGTGATTATTGTGCTAATTGTTTACACCTCAGACTAATTTTGATGCAAATAGAATGGGAGCTTTCAGCTAAAATGTTTACAATGAAGAATTTAAAAGAACCTAACACAGTTCATCAAGTGTCTCTCAAAAGAACCTACGGGTAACTACAATGTCGATAAACTTTTATCTATAAACACATAACAAATCTATAACAGCGGCACAGGTTAGGCAGGATCTCGTGTAAAGAGAGGTTAGCTAAAGAAAGCCGGTGTGAAGACATTTTGATAGAATAGACAAGTTAAAGCACAGACTACCAAAAGATTACTATAAAACCTCAATGAAGGTGTTCATGGATCATCCCAGCAAGAGACAGAAAATGTTCAAGAACCATTCCAGCCACCCCTACATTGTGGAGATGGCACTTGATTCATGAGATGAGATTACTAGTTTCCTTCTACAATGGCCCATGGATTACATTTTGAAAACAATGTGTCTTTCTGTTATATTGTTTTGTTTATCAGTCAATAATAAAGTCCACTATCCTGCACCACGTTTCAAAATGCAAGAGGTCAACAAGGATTAACCTGGTGTTTCTTGGTGTGTGTGTGTGTGTGTGTGGGGGTGAGGGGGGGGGGGGGTGGGGGGGGGTGGGGGTGGTATTGGTGAAATACTAATGCCTTCCAATTGCAAAAAGTACTGTAAACGTGCACACAAAATCCCACTAACCTGTGACAAGTTAAGCTCAATCTACAACCATACACAGCTGAAACATTCTCTAGAGAGAAAACAAACCATTTATGAAAACTGGTTTAAAACAATATTTTGTAGCGTAAAGAAAGTACACAAAATATGGGAGTTGTTTGGTAGTAGGCATAACTTCCAATCTATTTATTACGCCAGAAATGTCAAATGTACGCAACCTAGAAAACGAATACAACTTTGTATAAACATTTTATCAAAGTTAAATACATGCCTTTCTTAATCATCAAACATTTCCCATATTTAACACAATCAAAACTTCAGCAAGCACTAAATTTTTTCAATGCAATGGTAACAAGGCTGTAAGTTAAGACACAAAAGAAACTAACTAGCACATTCAATAGCACTTCATTCCACGTTTCCCTATTAACTTTCTAAATAATCAGTTGCTTACAGCTTCAATCCAAACAAACCGAAAGAAATCACTGTGCAAGTATTTTCTAAAAACATTGTACACTTCTCATGAGCACAAAGAAATGAAAAAAAACTAACAGCAATTATGACTATTTTAATAACATTAAACTAACATCAATCATTGTATGTAGGATCCAAAAGAATTGTTCTACAATCGTACATTTCTGAAACCAGAAGTATGCATCATACTTGTCAAAACACATAATAGAATAATGTTTCCATTAAAAAAAAACCCATACACACAATCACAAATATGCCTGATGCAAGTCTCTAACTGGCCGCTGTGGCACTGGAGGGGTAGGAGGTACCATGTTCATTCCTGGCAAGAGGCTTCCAGCTCCACCACTGGACACTGCTGCATTAGGTCCCAACAAGATCTGCAATTACCATCAAAAAGTAAGATTATATTTAGTTTTCTGAAGCCAACATAATTTTAACAAGATCTTACATTACCAAACAGTAACATTGTGTCTGGTTTTCTGAAGCCACTATAATTTTAATACAAGCAAAACTACATTTCACCTCAAGGTAAATGACACTTGCAGGACACAACGTAAGTAATCTATCTACAGCCTGTGTTAAGCTAAGTGGAACTTCAGTGGCTCTGTGACTTTTTCATTATTCTTTGTGCATTTTCACATGTCAAACTGATGTAAGCTGGTCTCCCTGGCCTAGGTGTTTGCGACTTTCTCCGTAATCCCGTTTATCCACATGAGCAAACGCAGCTGTGCGAGAATCTGTAGCGGTTCTCATCGCACCCGTTACTTATGGGATATGTGAGCCGGCCGCTCAAAAAACAAATGGCAAACTACTTAGCATAATCTTGCCAAGAAATCAACAACAGCGGTAAAATGCTGGTGTTGACAGCTGATGTCCTGTAATAGGATACGCGGGGGAAACAAATAAAAACTGATTTAAAGAAAGCAGTCAACTTGAGCTTGTTGGCATCTCCATATAGAGTACGTCTTCACACGGTGCGCATGTAGACCAAAATATTTTCCTCTGTTCTGCATGCTGGACACTGTCACACTAAATATTTAGCCATAATTTTACCAATTCCATAATTACATTCATCAGAAACTCCTGTCTTTAACTTATTAAACGAGTGGTATTTCAGCTTGTTATGCCTGTGCAGAGACTGAAGAAAGTTATCGTTCATTTCAGTGAAGTTGGTCATATGCACCATCATCCTTCCAAGGAAGGAAAATCTGATTTAATTCAAAAGTGCCCAGCCAGAAACCAACTGTGTGATTTGAACACAAACAAGAAACACAAGAAATAAGGATTTTGCAAACATAAGAGCATGTGGAGACTGAATGTTTGAGATCCTTTGGCATTTAAAAAGTGTAAAAGTAGCATGTAATTCACAATAAGCTGAAACATTTAAAATTGAAATATGGATATTTATAAATGTAGAGAAATTACAGAAAATGAGTTGTTTGAATATCTAGGTTCTCAGATGGAAATTTGATGACAGAAAAAAAAAAGTATATTGCTTAATAACAACTAAAGCAATTACAACCTTTATGTATTTAAACAGACTTAACAAACAAGTCAGAACACCATGAGCCTGCATATTTCTTTTGGCAACACTAAACAAATGATCTGGAAAGCATATATCCACCTTTGAATATAAGTATTACAGAAGAGTATTAACATGTCACTGGATGGAAGAAGAATAAACAGACAAGAAACAAGAACTCTCTACTGTAAAAAGAATGGTTCAGACAGACAAAAATTTGGAAAATGGAATCTTCTGAGCATGTAAGAAGACATGATAGTCTAGAAAATATAATTATATAGGGAAGTGTATATGGGAAGCGGAGAAGAGGAAGACAACCAATGTAAATGGATTCAAGATGTGAGAGATAATTTACAAATGATAGTGATAAGGCAGAACATTTGGCTAATGACAGTGACACAATTCTGCACAGGACAGATTTGTCATCAGCCAACCATACTACTTCAGTGGTTGAAAGAAAACTAGCTCCCCTGACAATGCCATAGGAAGACCATATCCATAAGTTAACAACAGGGAGGTTGTGTGTATATGTGCATGACCACAAATCTGTACAACCATCGCAAGATCATCCAAAAGGCTGGTCTAATTTAAAAGAAATAATGCAAGTGGTGCACTCTTACATCTTTACTGACTGTAGATCACCATGGAGAAAGTGCAGAAATGAGCATCAGCTGGTTGAAACAGGATCAGAATTCAATTTGCATTCAAAGATCCTCCACTACTGCCCTCTCGTGGAATTCCACTGAGGAATTACTAGGAAAGATAGAGCTGATTTCTATAAAACTGGCTGCAGAATGGGACAGTTCAGCTATCCAAATCATACTGGAAACAAAACAAAACAAAAACTCGTCCTAGTAATACACCTCTCTGTGGAAGAAAACTATAAACAGCCTTGACTAATCCACAAACCCAAAAAAGCACAAGCGAATTGCCATCTTTTGCCTAAGGACCGACCACATTAGTCTACTTGGCCACTTGTACCATCTCAAAATCAACCAACACATGAAGTTCATCATATGAGAATTTCTACAGATAAATGAAAATCTAACATCTAATCTGAAAACAAAGTAACAAACTATGTAAGGCATTCTATACTCATGTGTTAAACATTCTTTTAATTTGACCTCTGTTTAGGCAATCTTAACAAAAATCTTGTAAAGTTGCTTTTTTTTTTCTTTAATGTTGCATATCCCTTACAGGACGTTGCAGTCAACACCAGTATTTTTCAGCAAGTTTTACGTTCAGTAGTTTGCCATCACTTTCTGAACGACCGGCTCCCATACCAACACGTTATAACACAACGTGACATGGTTTGCTGCACACATCGGTCGCAGCTGAGTTTCAAACGCCTGGTAAGCGGCTCACAAACCATGCTCGCAAGCCTTTGGCCACGGAGACTGGCCGTGCAGTTAGGTATGTACATATACACTTTATGCTAATGACCAAATGTTTAGCAGAACTACTTTACCTGTCTTTGCTGCTGTAGATGTTCCTCGTGTTGCTGAGCACGCTCGGTTTCAAATACAACCGGCAGTAACAAGATCACTGCTGAGGAAGTTGCAATCCACAGTATATTTTTCACAAGCCAAAAGCTTGTTTTTGTTGTTGTGGTTACCAAGCTGCCTGCAACCGAACAGGCTCTGCGAACACTTTCTGGGAGCATTTCTGTAAGACCAATAAGTCGTTCCGACAGGCTTTCATCCTGCAAGCAAAAGATGTTATGTACATAAGTTTTCAAGAGGAACCGAAACATTACATCTATAACTTCTTTCTACTTTATCATTCCTCTTCTACTTCATGCATGACTCAACTATTAATTATCTATCGCTTCTTTTCTCTGCTGGCCTGCTTCTCTCTTCTTTATTGTTCCCTTTCCACACCATTTTTCTCCTTTACTGAATTTCCCCCTATAAATCCATGTATGGTCTATTTTTTCTCCACTTTACCGAAATCTTTCTTCCATTGCTTGGCTTATTTCTTTCTTTACTGCTCCCTATACTTCTTAGTTTTTCTACGAGCAGTATGAAGATCCCCTGCCGGCTTGCTAGGCCAGTCGCAGGTTTAGGACACTAATCTGACCACAGGGAGTCCATCCCCTATGGCGAGCCATAGCCCCGTTAGCCCATGACCTCGCGGTCATGGTTGCCCGGTCTGCACCACGTGGAGGTGGGGGTTGACTTGTGTAGTCTGCGGGTCATCGGCAGGCTAAGCGAAACGCAGCTTGGATTTAGGAAAAACAAAGGATGCACAGACGCCATTTTTGCTCTTAGACAACTTATAGAAAAATCAATTGAATTCAATGAAACACTCTACTTAGCCTTTGTCGACCAAGAAAAGGCATTTGATAGGGTAGATAGAAACAAGCTGTGGGAAATCCTTAAACAATATGGAGTGAGTACACATCTAACAAACCTATGCAGAAGTTTATACAACAACAGTGAATGCATAGTGAGAGCAACTGGAGAACACTCAGAACCCTTCACCATAAGATCTGGAGTACGACAAGGTTGTGTCCTGTCCCCTCTCTTGTTCATAACATATATAGACAACATATGTAAAGAAACCAGCCAAGCGAGACAGCAAGAATACCGCATGACGAGAACACAGAAGAAGAACCATCTGCAAATCTAACCATTAGAGAACTCCTGTTTGCGGACGACCAAGCACTAATAGCAAAATCAGAAGCTGAATTACAAGACCACATGAATAGTCTAAACGAAATGTGTAGGGAAACATAACATGAAAATTAGCACAAGCAAAACAGAGGTAATGACTATAACTAAAGAAGAACAAACAGCAACAATTCACCTAAACGAACATCCCTTGAAACAAGTAAAGAGCTTTCAAGTACCTAGGAAGTATAATATCATCAAATGGCAGATCAGAAGACGAGATCGAAAATAGGTGCAATAAGGCAAATCAACTCATTGGACAAATGGCACCAATACTAAAGAACAAACATGTATCAATAACTACTAAGAAAGCACTTTACAACACAATCTTCCTACCAACTCTGTGCTACCAATGCCAAACCTGGACAATGACAGAAAAAGAGAAAAGAAAATCACAACAACAGAAATGAGGTTTCTGAGAAGAATACTCAACGTATCAAGAAGAGATAAGATCAGAAATGAAGAAATCAGGACTAAAGTAGGGGTTAAAGCTGCTCTAGATTTATTAGAAAGCAGCAAGTCAAATGGTTTGGCCATGCAAGTAGGCTACCAGTCAACAGCATGCCACAACAAGCAATGATGTACAGACCAGATGGAAACAGAGGAAGAGGCCGACCACGTAAACGTTGGACGGAGGGAATAACAGAATCCATGGGAATGTCGATATACGAAGCCCATAACCGGGCACTCTCACGACGTTTATACTTCACCTCGACACCGCAAGGTACAAGAGGAACATGATGAGATGAGACTGCTCCCTATACACCATGTATAGTTCTCTTTACACCATGTATAGTTAGTTCTCTTTACACCATGTATAGTTCTCTTTACACCATGCATGAACCACACCTGTGCTGCTCTCTTTACACACCCTATATGGCCCACTTCTTTCTTCACCGATATCTTACTTGTGTAACCACAAAGCTCTGGGATGTACCCACCCTAAACAAACTGGCACTATAAAAGTGTCTGAGAGGTAGCATGGACAGTGAAATACTGACAACATCACTCATTTAGTCAAAACAGAACATGTGGCTATAACTTCACAAGGGCTCTAAATGTTTACCCATGAATTATATTTGAACAACTAGATAGATTTTTCACAAACTTAAGAACACATGGATGATATATCTTTTCTTCCCTCTTCACAATCCTTAGGTAGTGGATCAGAGAGGAAGTGGAAAAAAGAAAGGCCTGTGACTGTAACATTACACGTGTAAAGTATGATGTTAGTCTTTACAATCACATTGAAACATGTCAATTTTTTTAAAAACTCCCTGAAGACAGAAAAGTTTCATCCTCCTCCATCATTCCTCTTTTAAGGGGAGTGCACAACACCAATTTACGCATCTCTCAAGTCAGTGTGTCTGACTTCGGGATGAATTGTATGTAAGGTCAGGCCTACAGAAATGTGATGGTCCCAACACTGCACATAACCACAGTAGATTCCTATTTCAAGATTGTTGTAGTGAAGCCATCAGCAGTAAAGAAGAAAGCTGGTCCTTACCCCAGATAAAAACCACCTAAATAACGTTTAACTCTTTTCTTGCACTGCAGTTAACAGCATCATTGCATGGTAATTATTTTCTTTCACAATAAACACCAATGACAGAAGTTTTATCAGGCCATATCAGATAAGAAGAGAAGTTACACTGTAACCCACCATGTATGTAGTCAGAGGAGACTAAGGAGGGTTGATGGGATACCGACTACCTCAAGCCTCACTCAATGCATGGACAACTTTAGCTACTAAATCCAACCAACCATGACCAGGGCTACTACTGCAGACTACAGATTTTGTAGACTCGCTGATGTTTGTGCCTGGCCTTTAGCTGACAGCCGACTCTGTGGTCATGGGGTTATGGACACAGTTTATATTCCTGCATATCGCGCTTAAAATACAGCTGCTGGCAATTTGGCAGCAGACCACCTTGTGTTGGTTTTTAGAAAATGGTATGAGTGTCGATCGCTCAGAAAGTAATGGCAAACTACCAACTGTAAACTTGCCCAGAAATCACAAACAGCCAAAAAATGTTGGGATTGACTGTGACATCCTGTAAAAAGGTATGCAACTAACTTTTTTTGTAACCAAACAATGCTAACCATGTGACTTTCATAACTCTCCAATCTTTTGTTATCTTATATTTAGATTTGTATTTTATTAGATAAAGTTAGAAGACAAATAATTTCAGCTTCCGGTGTGTCGGCCCCACTAGGCTAGCACCGCCTGTGTGTCGTATCTTGTCGACCCATTGAGGTATGTGTTCTGACACTCTTTTCTTCAGCTGTCTCTCTGTTCTACCGATGTGGAAGGCCTGGCATGTACATGTGAATTGGTAAATACAATTGTTTTTGGCATACAGAGGAACAGGCTCTTTGACTGCTGGTGTGGGAATCGGTGTTGTTTCATACCTAATTACTGGAGTTGCAGCACAGAATGTTCGGCCTACTGCTGTTGTAAGCCGGTTTTGTAGACGTTGCATTACGTCATCCCCTCGAAAGGTTAGCTGGATGAATACCTTGAGTTTAGGGACTGTAGTTTCTTCTGGTTTAGGTTTGGTCTGTTGGCAGTGGCGCTTTATAAATCCTGTGGAGTACCCATTCAGGTTTAAGACATTCTTCAGTTTCAAATTCCTCTGTCAGTGTGTCCTGGGTGCATATCTTTCTAGCATGGGCAAACAGGGTCCGCACTAACCCCCGTTTATACTGGACAGGTGTGAAGCTCTGAAAATTTAGGTATTGGCCAGTCCATGTTCTTTGCGGTACACCGATCTTTGAATTGTGCTGTCTGCTCTACGTCGCATTAGAATATCTAGGAATGGCAACGCTTCGTTGTGTTCATGTTCCATAGATAGAGAGATGTTTTTATGCGTCATGTTCATTATGGCCTGGAATGATGTTGCTTGTAGCTCATCTGTGGTGATAATTAGTATATCGTCCACATAACAACGGTAGAAGGCCAAGTTGTTAATGTCTGAGGATTTCTTTTCTTCTAAATGTGCCATGAAGATGTCCACTAGAATAGGACCAAGAGGACTCCCCATGGCCACTCCGTCAATTTGGCGGTATCCCCGGGAAGGTTAACCCGGTCAACAAATGCCCGCAGAAGTCGGATGTGTCGGCCTAACGACGCAAGAACGCAGCTCTGCTGTAAACAGGCACAACGCAGTCACATCCGGAAAAAAAAATCCGGATGAACGCAGTAAGAAGAAGAATTTGGCGGTATGACTTTGTTAGAAAATTTAATTGTATGTTGGCGGTACATAGTAGTAGCCTCTCCAGAATAGGTGTTGATATGCCTACTAATTTTAGTTGTTGTCTTTAATGCCTTCCCTTATTATTTTCACTGTCTCTTCTTCTAATGGAACGTTGGTGAATAGGGAAGCTATATCCATGGAGGCCCGGTGTCTGATCTCATCACTAGCTAAGTGAGGGAAAGACTGATGACCTATTCCTCCATGCACACAGGCCTAGAAAGTGTGAAGGTGCTAAACCTCACAAACCCATAGCAAGAAATTACTTCAGAAAATATATGAATATAATATAGTATTTTAGTATGTCACTTCACTATTAATTATTTATGTGTTGTCCTGTGGTGTAAAACTAAAAGGAGGCACTATTCGCAATGGAATTGCAAATATAAAAAAATTATATTCGCAATCGATTTGCGGGAAGTAACAAACATGTCACATCGTCTGCTTACTAGTCAATTTTAGTTTGGGCCATTAAAAAGTCTAAGAAGGTGGTTAATTTAAATAGGAATGTTCACTGTTGCGAGTTTAATTCTGCCGAATTCTCCGTACTATTATTAATGAATCACTCTTCGTCTTACATCTTACTTCTGTTCGTTCTTTTGGCATCCCGTTTTATTTTTACATTACGTTAGTCCTGTTTAAATATCAAGAATAATTGTTCAGAACAGGTATCCCCAATACAAATAACGATCTCTACAAATAATTCTGTCCCCAGGCGAGTTCAAGAATTGTTAACTTTCGTTTCTGTACACTTACTGTTACCAGGCATCCATGATTTGTTTACGTTACCGTCCTACTATTTATGTCCTGATAATATCGCAGCAGTGATGATTCTCTTAATTTGACACTTTCTATGGCCTCCATTGCATCCTATCTGAGTGACTCTGTTCTGGTCCAAGCTGACAGTAATATGCTTCGCCACAGCAAGACATGATTAGGCAATTCAAACACCAGGCTTTCGATTGACTGGCCTCATTAATTAATAAATAAACAAGGAAAAGGAAATGCTACGCATATTAAAGTGCAGGAAAACCTGGTATATCTGAAGCAGGTGGAAAAGAGAGAGGAGAAAGATAGATAACGAAGACAGTGTGAGAGCAGAGATATGAGAAAGATGTATTGAAAGACATTAAAGAGTGGTAAAGACAAGAAAGGGAGAGGTGGGAGATCGAGACTTAGAGCGAGCGAGAGAGAGAGAGAGAGAGAGAGAGAGAGAGAGAGAGAGAGAGAGAGAGAGAGAGAGAGAGAGAGAGAGAGAGAGAGAGAGAGAGAGAGAGAGAGAGAGAGAGAGAGAGAGAACTCGTGTTCGGGTGGCTAATCTCCTTTCCCAAGATAACAAAAGTAGAGGACAGATAAGAACAGAAAGACAAGTGTGCAGGTTCTTGCGGAGCAAGATAAACAACACCTAATACACAAAATCCGTAGAAAACATATGCCTAAAGCGAAATCATCAGACAAGCATTGGTGTCACCTAACTCCTGAAAATGGAAAAAAAAAAAAAACGTCACATCCCGATTTGGGAATCGAACCTCGGAGCTCCCGTGTACCAGGCGGAAACACTAACCACTATGCTACTGAGGACACGTTAACTGATCAACAAAATATTGTAATGTGGACACACGCATAGGAATAATCACGTGACCTACTTCGATTGCAATTGTTAACTTTCGTTTCTGTACACTTACTGTTACCAGGCATCCATATTTGTTTACGTTACCGTCCTACTATTTATGTCCTGATAATATCGCAGCAGTGATGATTCTCTTAATTTGACACTTTCTATGGCCTCCATTGCATCCTATCTGAGTGACTCTGTTCTGGTCCAAGCTGACAGTAATATGCTTCGCCACAGCAAGACATGATTAGGCAATTCAAACACCAGGCTTTCGATTGACTGGCCTCATTAATTAATAAATAAACAAGGAAAAGGAAATGCTACGCATATTATAAAGTGCAGGAAAACCTGGTATATCTGAAGCAAGGTGGAAAAGAGAGAGGAGAAAGATAGATAACGAAGACAGTGTGAGAGTCAGAGATATGAGAAAGATGTATTGAAAGACATTAAAGAGTGGTAAAGACAAGAAAGAGAGAGGTGGGAGATCGAGACTTAGAGCGAGAGAGAGAGAGAGAGAGAGAGAGAGAGAGAGAGAGAGAGAGAGAGAGAGAGAGAGAGAGAGAGAGAGAGAGAGAGAGAGAGAGAGAGAACTCGTGTTCGGGTGGCTAAGCTCCTTTCCCAAGATAACAAAAGTAGAGGACAGATAAAACAGAAAGACAAGTGTGCAGGTTCCTGCGGAGCAAGATAAACAACACCTAATACACAAAATCCGTAGAAAACATACTGCCTAAAGCGAAATCATCAGACAAGCATTGGTGTCACCTAACTCCTGAAAATGGAAAAAAAAACAAAAACGTCACCTCCCGATTTGGGAATCGAACCCGGAGCTCCCGTGCACCAGGCGGAAACACTAACCACTATGCTACTGAGGACACGTTAACTGATCAACAAAATATTGTAATGTGGACACACGCATAGGAATAATCACGTGACCTACTTCGATTGCGAATATAATTTTTTTATATTCGCAATTCCATTGCGAATATAATTTTTTTAATATTCGCAATTCCATTGCGAATATAATTTTTTTAATATTCGCAATTCCATTGCGAATATAATTTTTTTAATATTCGCAATTCCATTGCGAATAGTCACTTCGAAGCTAAAACCATGTTAATGATCAATTAACATTCTGGACATAAAAATAATCAATGCCTCAGAATGTACTCAAGTTTGAGAACCTATGATGAAATGACTCACAACTACAATACTGTAATACTAAGTATTCATTTCCTTTAAAAAGTAAGCAATCTGGAATGATGTAATTATTGCAATAATGTTAAAATATTGATATGATGATTGATGGGAGATGTCCTTGGGACTAAACACGACTGTTTTTCAAAGTTATTTCGTTTTTTTTTTTACACTTGAATATTAATTGCAATGATTTATTTAACTGAAAATTCTGAATAATCACACCGGCTCTGGGTTGTTTACTTAAGTGAGTTATGAATTATGTGAGAATAGGCCAAGTCTTACAAAACAAAAACACATGCCTCACAACAAAATCAAATCACATGGTGACTGGCTCTGGCGTAGTGCTGGTTGCGACTTTGATGTTGAAAATGACTAACTTTAAGATAAAGGGATTGAAAGCTTGCTACTTGTAAAATATTATTGTTCAATACTAGACATTTTTCCAACAATGACAAGTGTCTAATAATTAAATACCTCGGTAAACTCGTCATCGTCATCCTCAATAGCCCTAGGCTGTGATTCAGGTCCGCCATTTTTGTGCAGCATGAGAATAGGTCAGTTCCGTCGTCTGGTGACCCGGCCGGCGTTTCATCATCATCATGTGCGCATAGGGTTTCCGATTCCGATTTGTAGAAACAAAAAACGAAAATTTCCACCTCGTTCAACCCGCCTCAATGACGTTGGTTATAGTTGTAGCCGCTGCTTTTTCTTTCTATTCCATATTTCTATAGATCAATGGGGCCATAGTGGTCAGATAACACCAGCCTCCTTTATTTCCTATGACATTTCCTGGTATCCATTAGGCTAAATAGCCCAGGGGGTTCTACGCTAAGTTTATAATTTAGAATCTACCTTTGCAAATGATCAGGCTAATAACGACACCTTTTCAGGGGTGGTCAATAGACCCTTTGCTTTCGTTTGGATGTGAAGCGTAGACAATGAGCAGACAAGCTGAAAAAAATATCTAATGGCAGATGAAATGTCGTTTCTGAGGACAATGCAAGGAATACCATGGATAGACTGACAAACCAATGACCACGTCCTGAAGAAACAAATGAAAACCGTAAACTGATTAGAGAAATTAGACGTAGTCAGCCACATTTGTTTGGGCACGGCATAGGGAGAAATAAAGTGGAAAACTGTATGACAACTGGCAAGATTGAGGGGATAAACATGGGGAAGACAGAGAAGTAAATACTTTAATGGTTTGGTCACGTGGTATTGTCAAGACAAGAACACAGAGCTGATCTACGACTATGGTGATCGTGCGAGATGGCGAAATATGACCGCCCACGCTAGTCGGCATGGAACACAATTATGATGAACTAGGTGTACTGGGAAGTTCGCATATTCCTTCGGCGTTTCGCAGTTATCATTAGGAAGTAGCAGGTTCGAATCCCTTGAGCGATTTGTATACTGTGATATCAAATTGTTACATTTGTAAACATTTACTTAATGTGTACCTAGCAATCTTCTTCTTCTTCTTCTTTCGTTCGCTTGAAATATGTCTTTAACTGCAATGTTGTCTCTTGTATGAATTTAACAGTCTTTTTAAGTTCACACAGCGGTCCATAGAGTTTATCTTCCACTGTCGTCTCTCTAGGCCAGAAGGTTTGCCTAGATATGTTATATTTTGGGCAGTCTTGGAATATGTGCTCTGCTGTCTGCGACGCCAATCCACATGTGCACATGGCTGTTTCACCAACCTTGAATTTTGTATACATATGGTTGCGTAATCTATTGTGTCCTGTTCTGAGGCGCAGAATAATGACTTGTTTTGGTCTGTCCATAACGTGTAGTCATCTTGAGCAGGTTTTGGTGGCTTTCTGACTGATTTGATCATTCTTTTCTTTTGGTGGCATGTAACGGTACCTAGCAATCAATGCATGTGCCTTATCTCAAAGATCGACACTTTAATCAGAAAGATAGACACGGTTATCTTAGAGCGGACAAAGATGAAGAAGTAGTCATAAATAAGGGTGTTTCAACATTTCTCACAACTACATAAAATATCTCTAAAACTATACAGTCGCTCTGTCGGCTTTGATAAAGACAATTATACAGGAACACACGAGGGATAATGATATATATGACACACATAACTGTCATTAAATGTATTCATCTTCTTCATTGTCAACTAATCATGTCACACCAAGATGTATTTCTGCAGTGTTGAACATCTTGAAACATGTCTTCACTCTGCGTCATTTCATGTACAGTGTCAAGGTTACCTTCCAAATTTAACATAAGTGCATATTATTTAGCCATATAAAATTTCCAAGCGGATCTATACTTATTATCTTTAATAACACATTTCTAAATGATCTGTTAACATGTGTCTGTATCCTAGTGCTTTGAAACATGTAATTTGTCAGTGTCTTGCTTCAATTTCCGACTATATTCTCATTTAGAGATGCGTGTAAATTCTGAAACCTGTTGACAGGATTTGGTTCAAAGTTGTTACCTTGAAATTACGAATCCGGCTTGCGCATGTCTTTTGACAGGTTTTGCTAACTTCAAAAACAAGGACATTCACATAATTAGGTCTATGAATAATGTCATGAGGAAGGTGCGCCGTGGGAATAAGTAAAAGAGTATCGCTCAGAGCCTTGGATTCGAGTGGATGGTGCAGCTGAACAGACCGAGAATCCATATCTGGAAAGACTGTCTCAGAACTGAGTGAGTGGAGGATTTGAACGATACTCAAAGCGTAGAGTGGAAAATCACCATGTGGACTTTTAATCAGATCGTTCTGGAATAATCAGATTGGGGACTTTTCTGTGACTTTTGAAGACGTGGACGGATCATGTGTGGAAATGGCCACAGTGCAGTTATGTCGATTCTTAAATTCAGTATTCAGTATTTATTGCACGAGTGTGTGTGGCTGATCACGCTAGTTTGATGTTGGTTCATTTCTTCCATCAAAGTCGATCCCGGACTTATCAGCCTCCCATGGAAGACCAAAGTCTGAGGAAAATCTCAACACAGTGCTCGAACTTCGTAGCATAGGGTGAGAACCCATGTAAGTTCTTGCGCAACATTTAAGGCCACTAAGACAGCATATAGACATGTTCACAAGTATTGATTGACACTCATAGAAGTAGAAAACAGAAGTAGAAGACAAAAGTAAAAGTTAGAGGATAAACTGGACATTTTTACAATGTTTATATCCTATGCAGGACGTTATGATCAAACCTGGTTGGTAGGTCAGCATGGCTGAATTGATAAGAACGCGAGTTCTTAAACATCCGGTGTACTGATGCTGAGATTAGGGGTTCAGCCTCCACACCGGACAGTTGGACTAAAATGTTGACCTATCGTCTTTGACTTGGGGATGTAAATCACAAGCAACTCTGAAGTCGGAGTGGGTTCGCCTGATGGCAACGGACACTGTTAATAGGGAAAGCTAATCCACACGCACAATTCAGTCCAGCACTACTAGAAGTAGTGTGTATCGACTACGCTTGAGATCAAAAGCTAGCGGGCAACAAAAAAAAACACCTGGTTGTCGTTGTCGCTAGAGGTGATCTATCACACTGGTCGTATTTGTTTCTAATCTGCAAAGATCATCAAATATCGCTTGTGTAATGTCTTCAACATTTCCAGCTAACTTCTATTTGTCCAACACTAGTTCTTCTGTTTTGTTTTCAAACAATTAGTTCCTTAAGCTGCGTGAATTTATGTAGTTCCGTAATCTTTGGGTACGTCGATTTCGAGTCTGCTAGCTACACGACTATCTATCCAGACTTCATTAATGGTTTATATTGTCAAAATATTTATCTATATGTTCAGTTTTTTTATATTATATTTTGTTGTTTAACGTTCTTCTGCTATTCATACATTGTACAATTGTCTTGGTCATTATTTTCAACAAACTATTTCGTTAAATATATCGACATACATTTCAAATAAGAAATAATCTCCCATGGAATCTGCAATAAAACTAACAACTAAAGGGATATAACCTGAACTAAAATAAATCATTATGAAAATCATTGTATGTAGTGTCAATATAATTAAATTTAA
This sequence comes from Cepaea nemoralis, assembly GCA_014155875.1. NCBI lineage: Eukaryota > Metazoa > Mollusca > Gastropoda > Stylommatophora > Helicidae > Cepaea > Cepaea nemoralis. The sequence continues at coordinate 357,847 of JACEFZ010027810.1, read as the reverse complement.
GTAAATATAACAAATTATTACAACAAATTGCACATCTTATTTTAGATCATAATACATATTTTCCTATCACATGTGTTTGATTACAACACATAGCATATTTAATCCTCAACAACACAAAATACCACAGAATGAAGATTGACCAAAATGGAATAAATGGACCCAGGGAAATCTTTATAAAACTCGACAAACCCAATATTCGGTAATCTGAGTAAGTCCCGGTGGGGAGGTCTCTGCCCTGAGGGTAGTTGAAAGAAGACCCTTTAGGGGTTGCCTGGGGAAAGGGGGAGCTTAGGGTAGGGGTGCTTAGGGGGTCCCTGGGGGTAGGGGGAGCTTAGGGTAGGGGTGCTTAGGGGGTCCCTAGGGGTCCCTGGTCGTAGGGTGTCTCTGGGGGTAGCTGACCTGGGGAAGGGCGAGGGAGGGCCCTTGGGGTAGTGGGTCTCTGGGGGTAGCTGCGTCCCTGGGGTTAGCTGCCCTGGGGAAGTGGGAGGGCCCTGAGGGTAGGGATCACCGGGGGGTAGCAGAGTCTCCTGGAGTTAGGGGATCTCCGGGGTTTGGGAGTCTCCAGGGGTAGGGGTGCCTGGGGGTAGGGGGCCCTGGGGACAGGAGGGTCACTGGGAGTAGGGGGGAGGGAGAGTCCTGTCGTGAGGGCAGGGGTCCCTGGGGGTAGGGATTCCTGGGGCAGGGGGTCCCTGCACTATGTGTAGGGGGGTCCTTTGGGGTAGCTGACCCGGGGAAGGGCGAGGGAGGGCCCTGGGGGTAGGGGGTCCCTGGAGGTAGGGTTTCCCTGCCTATGGGTATGGGGTCCTTGGGGGGAGCTGCCCTGGGGGAGGGAGAGAGAGGGCCCTGAGGGTAGGGGGTCCCTGTGGGAACGGGGTCCCTGGTGGAAAGGGGTGCCTTGGGGTAGGGGGTGCTTAGGTTAGGGGGTCACCGGGTGTAGGGGGTCACCGAGGGTAGGGGTCTCAGGGAGTCTGGTATTTTGTGCGCTGGACGACTTCTGTTACGGCATGCCTGGCCGGGTACCTCTTTTTTTGCCATCCTGGTTGCTTCTGCCGTTGTTGCTGGTGTATCTGCTGTCACTATCGGTTTACCCCTCCCTCTCGTTTGGTGTTTTCTTGTCCAGCGCTAACCCTGGGAGGGGCCCGCCTTTTATCATCTGTTTTCTTGGGCTAGTCCTCCGATTCCGATTTGTAGAAAAAAAAAGAAACTTTCCATCTCGTTCAAGCCGCGTCCATGGCGTCGGTTATAGCTGTGGTGGTTCATGGTGCGGGATAAGTTTGATAAGTTTCTCTGCGCCAGTTTTTCTACTGGCTTATCGATATTGAAGACTTTATGTCTGTGACGTCAGCTTGGGGTAGTTGGTTGGCCGGCAAGTGTGTCGGTCCGTCTCCTCCGGTGATTTCCTTTGTCAGTGTTGGCTCTTTGTGCGTTTTACTTTGTCTGGTTTGGGTCCTTATATTTTCACTTTCGTTCTTGCGCTCTTGTTCTCTCTTGAGTTAGAGTTTCTGTTGCCTTTTGGTTTCTTTTTCTCTCTCATAAACCATGGGACGCATTCTCCGTTATCGTAATAGCACCCATTTAGGTATTCGTCAGTTAGGTGTATCTCTGGGTATTCTGGAGAGGTCTGCCAGTGCTTGAATTTTTTGGGATATTTTTCTGCCATGCGTCTTCTGTATTCCTGTCGCCTGAATGGCTCTAGCCTCTCATTTTCTCTGCACATCGCGATAAGTTCTTCCAAAGTAGTTTCTGTGTCGGGCTGGGTGTGCTCTTTGTTGTCGTTCTTGTGCTCGTCTAGGTTTTCTTCTGAGGTCTGATGGTGCATTGGCTTCCCCTTGAGTTGTTTTGGGCGTTGTGGTTGGGCAGCTGGCTATAGCTTGCGGTTCCGGCTTAGTCTTTTGTTGCGGTTTTTCTGTGATATTTTCCGTTGCTTCTGCTGGTTTACTTTGGGTTAGCTCTCTATCCTTTTGTATCATTTCTCTTTCCGCCTTGATGTCTCGTAAAATCTCTTCATTCTTCTTCGATGCTTGAACCATGGTCTCAACTTCTTGCGTGATGTGTTGCTGAATATCTTTTATTTCAGCAAGCAGCTTTTCGTTGTCGTTGGTCGGTGCTTGGAGTAATTTGACTTGCTTCTTAAGTTCATCGATCTGGATTTGAAGTCGATCTCGTTCATCTCTTGATACATATGTGGCTGTCTCGCCCCTCCGCATGGTTTCTTTTAAATCGTGTTCTCGTGTTAATTGCGATCTTTAGGGCGTCCCTGTGTCTTTGGAGGTACGGACAGTCCAGGTATTTGGCTCCATGCTTGCCCAGGCAGTTTTCGCATTTCCTCTTGTTATTGGGTGCTCTGAAGTCGGTGTCATGCTTAGCCAGCGGACACTCCCTGAAAGCGCGGTGATCGGCGCAGTAACGGCAGATTTCAGTCTTGCTGCGGCATATTGTTCGACTGTGGCCGGCCCTCTGGCATCTTGAGCATTGGTTGATTCTTGGTATAAACCATTCAGGCTGTTGAGCTATATTGTTAATTGACACCTGGTCTGGAATCTCGTTGCCCTCAGTCGTCACGACCGCCAGCGTAGTAGGTATCTTTGAATATGTCAGGATCCGCTCCGCCTTCAAGATTCTGATGTGGAGGTTTTCTTCCTGTAGCTGCTTCCGGATTTCGTCGCCTGACAGCTCCACTTGAACACTTTTTACAACCCGTCTGGCTGTTTTTGGAGTCGGTATTACCGGAAAAACCAATGAACAAGTCCTTCAAGAAACAAATGAAGATCGTAAACTAATTAGAGTCATTAGATGTAGGCAGTCACAATTTATTGGGTATGTTATGAGAAGAAATGACTTAGAGAACTTGGTGACAACTGGCAAGATCGAAGGGAAGAGACCAAGGGGAAGACCGAGAAGTAAATACCTGGTGGCTTGGCCACGTGGCATGGTCGAGACAGGAACACGGAGCTGATCCACGACTCTGGTGATCGAGTGAGATGGCAAACATGACCGCCCACGCTTATCGGCATGGCACATGATGAATGGGGGGATACGTTTCCAGACCAACCAAGGGTAAAATGGGTATCAGAAAACATGTTATTGTGTGAGGTAAAGTCTGCCAGCTCAAAGTAGTGCCGATTATATACCCGTTACGTTTCACAGCAAGGAATAGGATCCAAAGCAAAGAATAGGATCCGTTACATTTGTTAAAACTTTAACTACTGCGCAATGGTGTTCAGAATGTACAGTCAAGGCGAGAGACAGACAGTGTTGGAGATTCGTTGCAGCCAACCTTCATTGTAGAAACGGCACCTGTTTGATTGATTGATTGATTGATTGATTGATTGAATGGTGTTCATATTCAACATCATCATTGAAACCTTGCCGACTGTCATGAGCGACCGTACTTCTTCACTCTCGCGATCTCCGACAGATTGTATCTGTTATTGTAAGGTAACCGGTCTCCCTGGTTCAGACGTTACACGACTTTCTCCGTAATCCCGTATACTCTCGTGAGTAACGTGATGTGAGCGAGAATTGGTAGTGGTTCTCTCCGAGTCGGTAACTTACGGGGTATGTGAGCCGGTGGCTCAGAAAGCAATTGCAAATTACTGAGCGTAATCTTGCCAAGAAATCAACAATCAGCTGAAAGATGCTGATGTTGACAGCGATGTCCTGTAAAAGATATGCGATCCACAAAAAAAAATTGTACGGTAAGTAACGGACACTTTGCCCGCGTCTCGGTGCTTGCTGTATATATGGTAAATGTACAAAAGTAAAGGCCCTTCATCTAGGGGAATCTCCACAACTGGCACCTGGAACGATAGAACAGAACTATGTAACAATTGGGAAAGACATCACAAGTGGCGGAGAAGATGAAAAACTATGACACTGGCATTTTGCGGTTATATTAAATAAGGTTAAACAGGCACACGAATTATCAGCACACGTGACACGGTGCTTTACTCAGGAACCTTGTCAGCGCCTCGATGCGTAATTGGTTTATAGTTAAATGTAAAGGACTTTTGTCGGCGTGTTGGGTATATAGTAACATGTAAACGTAGTCCACGGTTTTCTAACTACTCACCTTAAAACTCCAAAGTGACAACCAACTTCCACTAATGTTAAACCCATGCTTTCTACAATGGGTGAGAAGTGTGTGTATGTGTGTACTCTATGTATATATGTGAGTTTGTGTTGTTTTCTTTTCTTTGTTTTTTAAAGAATTAGGTTTTTAAAGTTTGCTCACTTCGCTACCAAAGTTAGTATTTTTCACTTCAGCTCCTTTGAACATCCACCATCTCCTGTTATTTTTCAAAGGCATTTGTTTTTAATGTTTAGTTTTTATATATTTTCTCATGGAACACGCGTTTCACACCAGTAACTTGCACGAAAGACTACAGTTTTCTTCCTTGTTACATTGAATTATTGTCTTTGCAGCTTGGAGTATAGGCTAGCTTGATTCATGATGATACATTTATTTTCAAATAGCAATTACCCTGGGGATAACAAATGCTTATAATTCGAACAATATCAGTGACTATGTATTTAAGTATTCTAGCCAAAGTATAATTCATTTAATCACTTAGCAATATGATATATAACTCTGCATTAAGCATTTGACGAGATGCCGCGAAATATATCAGGCAACAAATCGTGCAACCTGTTGTTTGGGGGTTATGTTTAAAGATGACATTATTGTTCTGTTTATTAGAGCTTGATGTTGTTTTCTATCAAGAATGATGATTACCATTCACTTTATTCAGTGGGGTTGAAAGTATAGAACCGTGAGTTCTAAGATGGCTGGTAAGGCCTATCTTTGCTCGAAATGTTCTTAATTTGGGCAAAGAATGCTTTATGTTCCACTAGGGGGATCTTCTGCAGTGGTTTTTCTGTCCACCTCCCCCCCTCCCCCCAACAGCTCTTGTAGTTCTGGTTGCTTCACAAGTGACTGCACCCTTGCGTAATGATATACGCCACAAATTTCGGTCTTTGGCAGCAGTCTCCCAAGTATCGTGATGAATTCCAAACGCTTTTAGTGAGATTTTCAAAGCTTGATACATACACTCTGACACACATGTCCAACCCATTCAGTTAGCTGTTAAAAACTCCGATTGTAGTTCATATTGTGCAGGTTCAGTTGTCTCTTTTAAATATATTTAAACTAACTGTTTTATGCTAACTACCTACACAGTCCGATAACCTGACTGTTTACCACTGTTCATGTTGATCCAACGGATATCATCAGTTGCTCATGTGACAGTGTTAGTTAGGTGAACTCCGGAATTATACGTTACATCAGGGTCTGGTAGGTTGATTTAGATATTTAGCCAAGTTTTCAACATCTCTTCTATGACTGGTTATTTCATAAATCCACTTTGGATAGATGGGGTTAAAATCTCCAACGATAAGGTGTCCTAGTGCTTCATTTGACACTCTTGTTACTCTAGGATTGTGATTAATGGATTGAAACAGTTTGTGATCCGCCTTTGTTTGACAAGAAAGTTCTAAGTCAATGGTCCGTTTAATACGCCCTGTTGTGTATTTGACAAACGAAGCTAGCCTCATATATTTAAAGACCAACTGGGGGTGATGTGGTCATTATCGTTGCCCCCTCTTTGGACAACAATAACTTCCAAATTTATATCCTACTTGTGGCTGACTCCGTCACATGATTATTAATCTGAGCCAGCGATTTACCCTAATATAACTTCTCTTTGAGGTGAACGGGATACGGTATAATTGAATCGATTGATGTGGCCAGTCTAACGTTGGCCACCTTACTTCCCATTGTATTTACTGGTATCCATTCTAGGTGGGATAGATCTGGGAGCGCATATCAATTACAAATAAATCAGCCACGATGCTAATTCTAACCTATGTCACTGTGCTGGCAGGCAAGCCAAGAAAGTTTGACCGTTAGGAAGTCAGACTGACCTCGCCCTGTCTGGTATTACTCACTTCTACTGTCGGGATTGTGGTTTTGATGAGTTCAGCCCTTCAAACTCAGACAAGGCTTTACTGGGTTTCCCCCTGAGTCCCAATCGCCGCATAATGTGTTCTATTACTTCTTAAATTTGGCCAGTGTACTAAACAGTCGCATCTTCTACCTGGTAGTCAGTCTCTGTGGAAGTTATGTGCTCGTGAAGTTTTAAAGTGGTTATTTTTCCCCTTGAGCATCAGCTGTAAAAACGTTCTGTGACTGAAGGAGTTATGTATACTTCCCCTGGGTATTTTTCCCGCCCACACGGAAACAACTGTAGCAAGCCGGAGACAACAAACAAGCGATGTTGAAATTCTGAGGAAGGAATTGTAGCCACGGATAGATAACCCTTTGAACAAGCAATTAGAAGGTTAAATGAAGCTCTGGAGATGCGGATATACAGAAGAATAGGTTATATTTCCTGGAAACAAAAGCAATCAAACACAGAGGTTCTAGAGAGATTGGAAGTGAAAAGAGAGATGAGGAAATAAATAAAACAGAAATGAGTTGAATATTTTGCCACAATAAAAGACAATGCACTCTTGTAAAAAAAACAAAAAACACATGAAAACTATCATAATTAGCAGTGGAAAGGAGAGGCCATCAATAAACATCACAGTAAACAGGGAGATACTAGAACAAGTAACAAGTTTCTTCTTATCTGGGACGTGTAATAACAGATGATGGCAGAAATAAAATAGAAATGAAAAAGAGAATAGGAATGGCCACAAGTGTTTTCAACAAAATGAAATCTGTATTAATATCTAGAGAGATTAACAATGCATTAATGAGAGTTATGTTATGTACATTCAACACTATTATATGCCGCAGAAGCATAGACAATGAAAAAGCAATTAGAAAGTCGAACTGTGGATGTACAGAAGAACATGTTGTATTTCACGAAAACAAAACTAATCAAATACAGAGGTCCTAGAAAAACTGGAAATGAAAAGAGAGTTGATGAAAAGAATAAGAAAGAGACAAATGACATATTTTGGCCATGTTAAAAGACATAACACTCTTATAAAAACCATACTGGAGAGTTAGTTAGTTAGTTAGTCGAGGTTCCAACTTCACGGCAACGGGTCGTCCCCATTATGCTCCGTTCCTGTGCCAGTGAATATCACATAAAATGCTCCCCACTGTCCAATGTGAAAAGTGGAATAGACGGGAGTCTCGGCAATCCAACAAGCCTGCACAGGTACACTGTGCATAATGCCAACACAAAATGAATCCACGAAAACCACAGTTCATCATCGATGGACTCGGCAGTCACCAGAAAGACCTCATTGACCCGGGTTTTCTCACAGGGCTCGGTCTTGTATCGCAGGGCGATCCGCCGAAAGTGTCGCATAAAGTACGAACTCCGCAGCTTCAGTGCCGACTCCCGGGAGTCTCCTGAAAAATGCACTCGTGAACCGAAAAGGCAAATTAGTCAATTCAGCAATAGCCGGTAGCCATTGTTCCGAACATGTGACCTGCATACTGGAGAGTAAGAGTAAGGTTGAAGGCAAGGAAGCAAGAGGTAGACAAAGATGGGAAGATATCAAGAGATGGATGAACAGCAGTCTGACAGAATATACAATCAAGGTGAGAGACAGACTGTGTTGGAGACCCACAAAGCTAACCTGATTGATTGATTAATGAAGGGAAGAGTTGAAGGCATACGGACAAGAGGTATAATACACTTAGGGCAAAAGTGTTGGAGATCCACCCAGCCAACCTTCATTGTGAAGACAGCACCTGCTTTTTTTTTTTTTTTAAACATTACTATAATGTTTTGTGGGTGCAGAAGATATTGACGTTATTTATCCAGATAAATTCTTGAGGCTTGGATTTGTGGCTTCTGACATGTGCATTCCAAGCAGGCAAGAAGTTTGGCTGCTGTTTTTTTTTCCTGATCATTGAGAAGAGGTTTATAGCTGCTTATGTTCGCATGAAACTCTCAACAAAGGCTGCATGAAGTATTTCCACAGGATAGTAGCCCATCTGTTATCTTGCTAAATTCAGATGTTGTATGTGGCACGATTTATGGTTTAATTACATTACTAAAAATGTGTATGTGTGGGCATGCACGAGAGAGAGAGTGAGAAGAGAGAGAGAGAGAGAGAGAAGAGAGAGAGAGAGAGAGAGAGAGAGAGAGAGAGAGAGAGAGAGAGAGAGAGAGAGAGAGAGAGAGAGAGAGATAGACTTCAACATCTAGTGTGGATAAGAACGTGTGTTCTTAAACATCCGGTGTGCTAATGCCGAAATAAAGGGTTTAACACCTACACTGGACTAAAATGTTGACATATTGTCCTTGACTTTGGGACATAAATTACAAGTACCTCTGACGTCAGAGTGAGTTTGCCTGATAGCAGGGACACTGTTAATAAGGAAAGCTAATCAACATGCAAAATTCAGTCCAGCACCATTAGAAATAGTGTGTTATGGACTATGCTCGGGTTCAAAGTGAGCGAGCGGAAAAAAATATTTAATGAAAATTCACCATCCACCCATTATACCCATGGGAGTGAGCATAATCCCTCAACCAGCTCACTCCACGCCCTCCTAATGAAAATTCACCATCCGCCCATTATTCCCATGGGAGTGAGCATAATCCCTCAACCAGCTCACCCCACGCCCTCCTATCTTCAGCTATCCCATGCAGCCCCATCCATGTCCTCTCCATATTTGTCATTTGTCTCTGCTTCTCTTCTCCATGTGCTTTGAGGTCTACCTCTATTTCTTTAGTCCTGTTTAATTCCAGACAAAGGCCTTTCTAGTTATACTCTTCTCAAGTTTTGCCTGTTTTATGTGTTGTTATTTTATGTGTTGTTATTTTATATGTTATGTGAAATGTTGTTATTTTATGTATTGTTGTTTTATGTTATTTTATATGTTATTATTTTATATGTTGCACATCTGTTTCAGCATCACAATACTTCTTTCCCGTTTTCTATTGTCTCTCATGTCTAGCATTTCCCCACACAGAGCTAATTTCTCTTCTATTAACATGCATCATACATTTAATTTGTCTTTACTCAATGGTTTTGATGAGCGTTCTGGTAACACCTACTTCTGTCAACATCTTGCCAATTGTTTCCTCCTTTGTTCACAATATTCTTCTCCACTTCTCCCAGTTTCTTCCCCATTTCATTACTCACTGTCCCACATCTGTATCCACACAGAAGAACACATAATCTTTCAGTAATCAAATTGTTGTACTTGTCATATTTCTCTTCACTCATTCTAGCAAGAGAGTTTGAGGCATGTTTCTTCCCTCCCTTCCTGCCATTAATCTTACCATGTGTTACAATTAAAATATGTCACAGTCGTAATTCCTTCAAGGTGTGACCGCAATATGTCAAACATCTTCTACAATGATGAGTTGTATCTGTATCGTGGCCTCCCTCACAACATTTGCATTACTAATGTTTATGTACACACTCCACAATGCTTCCCACTGCTGCTTACAACCCCCCCCCCCCCCCCCCAATCAGCACCCATAACTCTAACATTAACATACCAGTCAAAATGGTTCACTGTTGTATAATTTATTTAAATCTGCTTACAGTGTGCTTGAAATATAGATCTCAAATAACCAATCCGCCCTCATCGGCAGGCAGAGATGATTCACGTCTGCATAATATATTTACATCAACAAAACTATCTGGTTATATGTGACAGGTGTCATACACATACACATTCTGTTATGTTACAAACAATTTCATAACTATAACCAGCCAAGTACCACAGTCAAGCTGGTCAATTTCACTACACCGGGTTTTACCCCAGCTGGCCTGTTCTTCCTCCGCAGAACGGCAAGCTGCTTGCTGAGAGCATTGCAAAACACAAACTCTGAAGCTCCAATAATAACCCCCCAGAAGTCTCGGGGAAAACTGCAATCATGGTCTGAACGATGCCGTCTGGGATCAAACCCATGACCTTCACAGCGTGAAGAGGCAGACACGTCACCACGGAAACCGCCCTCCTCCCTCCCATATACCTAGTATTTGCATTTATACCAATGAACATGTGACAAGTGAACAAACAAACCTTCCGTGCAAACCTGATACATATACAGATATGGTTAATATGGAATGAACCTGCAGTATCTTACGACAATAGCACCCGCTACTGACAACTGCCTGCATTAAACACTAGCTTAGTACTCTCTAATGTACGGCACAGTATGAGAGATGTCATCATCATTTCATTTCAACGAAGAAAAACTCCCAACTGCACCACATAGTGGTAGAAGATTGGCAATGCACAAATGTATGGCAATCAAATGCACTAACATCTGGCAATCAAGTGTACTAAATAAAGTATGGCAATCTAATGCAAAAATGTATGGCAATCAAATGCACAAACGTATTACAATCAAATGTATCGCAACCAATGCACAAACGTATGGTAATCAAACATCACAGGACTGGGTACCCAATGGAACAAGTGGACAACTCTGCAGCTCAGCAGAGAAGGGCACTAACTGGTCCTGAAAGCTACAAATGGCTGTCAAACCAACCATATGGATGTGGAAAGCAAGTGGAAACCACCACATTATCTTTACAAGGATAAGTTTAACGCAAACCTCAAATCTGGAATGGAGGAGTTACATGCTCAGAAACTGAATACCACTGTTCACATTAAGTAACAACATAACATGTAATTGTCATTATTGTAAAGCAATGCTCATATATAATTTATGGTGACATCAAACAGAGACATGATGACACGATTCAGGTCTTTACACATTTCAATTAAAGATGACACATCAGAAAAAGAACAGAATATTGGCAACCTTAGCCGCAGTAAACATTTTTTAATTTCTGTTTCAAACATCAACAAAAATGATGGTAATGAGAGTTCACATATGATGGACTGAAACTGCCTATGCATGATATTTAGTACATTTATTTAAAAAAGAAAAACTTAAAAAAAAAACCAAAAACCGAGGATATGCAACAAAATATGCCAGGCAATAAACAGTGCAACATATTGTTTGTGACTCCCGTGTTGACACTAAGACTTACATCATTATTATCATGTGCCTTGCTGACTGGCATTGACAATCAAGCTTCTTCATATCCTGCCATCTCCAACAGCATGGATCCAGTCATGTGCTGACTACCTTCAGTGCCATGCCGCAAGACTGTCCAGAATTTTCTCTCACTGTCTTCCTCTATCTCTCTTTCCACAAATCTTTTCAGCTGTCACAACATGATCCATTTCTTTGTTTTCTCATAATGTGGCCAAAAGACGTAACAAACTACTAAGAAAAGAATACATAAATAAAATCGAAGAATTATGCCCAATATTCAAAGAAATAATATCCCAACAACAAATATTTTCATGTCTCTTCAAGTATAACATTCATCATCCTCACAGTATTGACAAATTGAAAAAGCCAGAAAATAAAGCAATCCTTAACACACGCATTTTTTTTAAATTCACAGCATAAAATATCCCTTTAGAATAAAGATTAACAGACTTGCACTTAGTATTAAATAAAACACTGTATTATCAAGGATTGAGCATGAAATAAACTAAACCATTGGCCAACATGTGCAACATCAAGCATTAGAAAAATAAAGCTAACAGTATCATCAAGGTTGAATCACTCCCTAGAAACTTGATTTTGTTGTTCCTACCATGTGCCCTTGTTTGCTTGTTGCTGTAATGGCACTTCTGGATGTTAACAGAACATTATCCTTGTAGCCTGACTCACCAATGCAATGGAAATCATGTGCTGTGCTGAGATTCTCCTTGTAGGGTCTATAGAAGGAACTGAAGTATTTAGGGAGATATCTGATATTGTATGCAATGCAATGGAGTTCATGTACTGTGCTGAGATTCTCCTTGTAGGGTCTATAGAAGGAGACTGAAGTATTTAGGAAGATATCTGATATTGTATGGTCTATAGAAGGAGACTGAAGTACTTAGGGAGATATCTTTGTGCACTGAATGTGATCTCTTACCAAAGGTTTTCTAGCGTCTGTTTGCCTATCTCTATGTGGATGTCTTCCTAATCCACAACTGCCGTTCTGTGACGGGGTGGTGAGGAAAGCCTACGTACAGGTAGTCAATTATTGTATTATTTTGTTTTCTTAAGCTTCCACGTGAGACCACCATTCACAGCTTTTAATATACAATACAGGTTTATATCATGATACAAGTTATTACTATAGTAATGATGATACATTTAACATTTACAGCTGCTGCAGACTTGCCTTCCCTGCTGACATTCTTACTATGTATCCTCCTAAATGATGAAGTAAAATACCCTTTTACACACGTTAATGTGCTTTGGGTATATGATGCTAAACCCATATTTTTACACACCAATCAGCACTAGGTGAGTGGTGTGTCAGCATCATGCCAACCATCTTTATTTCTAAAGATGTATCCTTCCACTGTACCTACTCACCTACCCAGATGGTGTGGCCACTACTTATCCTCTCAGGTAATATGGTTGTTATCCATCTTCCCAGGTAAAGGGCTATTACTTATCCAGTCAGATACTTTTGCTTCTAACCATCCTTTGCAGGTTAAACAACTGAAAACTCTTAACTCAGACACATCCCTACAAAGCTGCTGTATTTCTCCTAGTCATCTGATTAAAGAAATTAGACATAGACAGTCACCATTTTTTGGATGCGTTATGAGAAGAAATAAACTAGAGAACTTGGTGACAACTGGCAAGATTGAGGGGAAAAGAACAAGGGGAAGGCAGAGAAGTAAGTATCTGGATGGCTTGGCTACGTGGCATGGTCGAGACAAGAACACGGAGCTGATCCACAACTCTGGTGATCATGTAAGATGGTGAAACATGACCGCCGACACTAATCAGCAAGGCACATGATGATGATGACTCCCAGAAGTATGGACAATCCTGTAAAGGGTAACAAGGAGAACAAACATCACAGCTGCATTCACTTACCACTGCTGGTGTATGCTGGTAGGTTATTGTGTAGGATGTGAAATAAAGACTGCTAATTGTTGCACTACAGTGTGCATACTAAGCTTCTAATTACTACTTGATCACCAACTTCACAATCTAGAAACATATTCATGTTTCAAAAACTTGAGTGACTAGCCGATTTAACCTTTTCAATCCCAAAAGGCCACATCTTCTACGAAAATGGGAAGAGGGGGTTCCACTGAAATGATGATGATGATGACAAAATGACAAGTGTATTACCTTTACTTTCTCAAGGGTTAGATAAATACACCTGGTAAAACAACAAATAAATCGTCAGATGTCTTTAGTATGTTCTGACTGAACGTATGAGGTACAATCACACACGATGTTGATCTGTACAAATGAAGATTCACCAATTACACATGATATGTGGGTTGGTACCTATGAAGAAGGGCCAATCACACAATGGTGTATTGCTGGGAACAGAAAGAGTTTAAAAAGGGAAATGTAAATAGTAACAAGGCTACGGTTGAATACTAGATGAAATGCTGATATTATAACATAAAATAAAATCTGCTTTATACAAAACAACAAAAGAGAAGCGACACTCAACAAACGAATGCCACAGTAGTTGCAATAACCAAGCTAGCATTCAACTAAGTGTTGCCTTAGTACTGCTCTACTCAATGTTCATTTCTCAGTAGGGTGGTTGGTGAATATTCCGGAGGACTGAGTTTTAACTAAAGTCCAATGCATGGGCATTGAGGTTTCATGATCCCTGAAAAGGGCTTGCTTCCACTGAAGTGAGGTTAGTGTAGGGACTTTTCTCCCGACTCGGTACCAAAGTACCTCATCATGGGGGATGTGGGGGAGCTTTTCTTCCCTCAGCTCAGAAACCTCTGGGATGTGTAGGACCAATATTGGAACATCACATCTGCAGAAATGTATATTAGATATAACCAGGTTATGTATATTAGATATAACCAGGTTATGTATATTAGATATAACCAGGTTATGTATATTAGATATAACCAGGTTATGTATATTAGATATAACCAGGTTATGTATATTAGATATAACCAGGTTGTGTATATTAGATTTAACCAGGTTATGTATACTAGATTTAACCAGGATATGTATATTAGATTTAACCAGGTTATGTATATTAGAGATAACCAGGTTATGTTTCAGCCTACAAACTGGCCGGGGTTAGGTTTAGACTGGTAATGTTACCCTAACTGGCTTCAGGAATCTTAGCTAACTGACACCAACCCAATGCTCAGAGAGAACAGATTATGTTTGGGTAAAACTGTTGTGTATGCATGCTGCAAACAAACCTAATATTTTTCATCTCACAAAACAACATACATTCAACGTTCTAGACCACCACATGCCATTGTAGTTTCACGAGATGCTGCACTGAACAAATATCCCAGTCATGTTAACATGGTTTTCTTAAAGTATGGACAAGCAGAGATGGAATACAGCTGCATTACCACTGCTTCTGTCTGTTGTCTTCCAGTGAAGCAAAGGCCCTCAGCCAACCTACGCCAAACCCTTTGAGGACTTGTTCACGATTGGTTTGCCAGTCTCATGCCAAGCCTTTTGAGGATTTGTTCACAACTGGTTAGACTGAGTTAGCCAGTCTCATGGCAACCCTCCTTAGTCGCCTCTTACGACATGCTTGGTAGGTCACAGTGTTACTATTTTTGGCTTGCCTTGTGGACCCCGGTAACACACAGGTAAAAGCTGAACTAATACAATAAAATACAGAAATTAAAATCTCCAATGAAAATAACTGAAACTAAAATAACTGCCACACTAAAACCTTCAGATACATGTATAAGCTATTATAGAAATAATATGAATTGTATGATGATTTATAATAAATGGTTGAATAAATGGGAAGTATAGATATATATAATTCTTTGAATTAACAAAGTCATCATGTATTCAACGAATACATCTGGTAATATGTATTCCCACGTTTGTTTTAATAACATGTCATAATCGCTGTCATAATTTTCCGCCAAATAATTTAATATCGAGATTGAATGGTTGTATATAAAATATGAATTTACGAATGTAATAAACAGTTCTAGGATTTTGTCGCATCGGTCATCTTGTTGTACATCTGGGCAATATCGTCTGCAAAAAATTTGCCTAGTTCATTCCTTTTTGTCTTAAAAGTTGGGGTGAGCAGACCGTTGTCAACAGAAAATAGTTCTGGATGTAGTTTGATGTCTTTTACCTGAAAAACAATGGAGTCATTTTGATTAGCAAGAATTTGTTTTAACATTGTAAAAAATTGAGAATATGGCAAATTGTCAGTGAACAAAAATAAAATTAGATTGATTCTGTAATACTCATTCCATTGATTCTGTTATACTCATTCCATCTCTACTCAGGCTGATTGAGTGCTTTAATGTTTTATTTTTAATATTAATGTTGCTAATGCATAAGATAAAGAGAAGAATTGCTATATGAAAAAATTCTTTTATAAGAATAAAGAATATTATTAAAAATAGAAATATATTGCCAAGTAAAAAAACATCAATTTGCTGAAAAGCTGTGAGTAGCCTGTTATTCTGTATGAATGTGGATAATGGACAATGAATTGGTGGGGGAAAAAAACGAGTAAAGCTGTGGTGTTTTTTTAGAAGAATGTAAACTGAATGACTACCATGGTATGATATATCATCTGAATTGAAATACCCGAAACTGCCATAGTATAATATATTGTCTGCATGTTGACAGTGCATTATTTGTGTAATTTCCTGTATCTTCCACAATTTTAGTGCCCAGTAAATGAAATTTTACGCTGGAAAAAGTTCTTTCTTTTTAAGTTATTGGAAACGAAGAATCATGTCTCTCAAATGTGAGTAGAAATCTGTGTTAAAATGTTAATTTTCTGATTTTAGAAATGGCAATGCCCACTAGTTCTCAAACTCAGTGATTTACATCAGATTATTGCTTGAAACAAGTATAGATTATAGTTATTCTGATTTAAAGGACTTTTATGAAAGATTCTGAAACTGATAGTATGTGTAGTAATGTGGTTATTCAGTTAAATTATTTAGCAGGTGGTCATATGAAAAACAAAACTGACAGTTAAAGTTCATCACCATATGATGGCACATGATGTATTATGTCTGCTCTAATGGGCCACACATGTGCCCGTAAGTTTGCTTTAGAAAGAACATAGAAGCAACAGAGATGTGGTTTTTGAGACGAATGTTGCAAATTCCTTGGACTGCCAGAGTAACTAACAACAACTGCCTGAAAGAGGCTAATGAAACTATTACACTATATACAACAATAAGAAAGAGACAAACAGCTTTCTTTAGTCATGTGATGAGAAGAGAGGCATTGGAGAACATCGTGACAACTAGAAAGATCGAGGGGAAGAGAGGCAAAGGCTGACCAAGAGAAATGATGTTGGATGGACTGAGACAGTGGCACGGAGGAATATGATCAGCAGAGTTGATCCAGAATACCAAAGACTGAGATCTGTGGAGAGCCATGAAAACCTACGCCAGCTGGCAGGGCACTTGATGATGGTGATGACTGAGTAGCAGTTCTTGTGATATTTGTGAAGAAATGTGGTGTATTTATTATTATTCACTGAATTTAATTGGATTAGTTTCACAAAATGAAAGAAATTTACCTTGGTAAGTGAAAATGGTGAATACTTTTCTCATTTTTTGGAATATGTGATAGGTAATTTGACATTATTTGAATGATTTGTTTTTCAACTTATAGTTAAAATATAAATACAGTAGTTTTCCCTATGCAACTCCCTTTAATTTGATATATAATACAACATGTCTGCTACAATTGTAACAACTTTAAAGTCATAACTGTGTCTCACCCATGCTTCCCATTTTCCCCATCCATCTTTGTTTGGTCCAAACCTAATTTTTGCTTGGCTTTGAATCAGTCAATATCCTGGACAGAGAAGAATTCAAGACTAAGGATTTGACAGCTGCAAGTGTTAAGGGTGAGACATTGCCACACAAGCTCTGTCCTATTCCTCAAAAGCCACTAAAGAGTTCCCATGTTGATAGTTCCAATTTGATTAAAAGTCCATCTGACTTCTCTATGTGCTGAGTGCTGCCCAGAACCTCTAATCCATCCCCTATGAACCAGTTTCTCCAGCTATGGACACTGTTCAGTTGCATTCTACACCTGGTCCCAGAGTGCCTTCACCACAACATCCTTAAAGAAAAATAGCTCTACAGCCAGTTGGGCAGCAGCAGTCAATCATCTGTTCATTGCCCCACACACCTGCAGGCCCTGGGTAGAAAATACACGATATGCTCACTACCTGCATCTTGTCAAGTGATGCAAGTCACTCACTCCATTCAGAACATGCCAGTTTCCACTTTTCCTAAGCATACTCTGTGAGCCTGTCACAAAAACAACACATTTGGCTGTGCCACCCTCCAACCATCAGAAGGCTGCACAATGGATATTTATGTGTCAGCAACATGTACAGACCCAGCAAATGACATCTATATGAATAACAGACTGAAATGGCTTTTGACAGGTGCATCAGATAAAATTATCTTAGCAATCTAGGATAAAACTATCTTAGGAGTCTAGTATAAAACTATTTTGCTGGGTAGAAGTACAGACAATCCAAAGGCAGGTAATAGAAGTACAGACAATCCCATGATAATAGAAGTACAGACAATCTCATAGCAGATAAAAGAATTACAGACAATCTCATGGCAGATAACAGAAGTACAAACAATCTCATGGCAGATAACAGAAGTACAGACAATCCCATGACAGATAATAAAAGTGCAGACAATCCCATGACAGATAACAGAAGTACAGACAATCTCATGACAGATAACAGAAGTACAGACAATCTCATGACAGATAATAAAAGTGCAGACAATCTCATGACAGATAACAGAAGTACAGACAATCCCATGACAGATAATAAAAGTGCAGACAATCCCATCACAAATAATGGTACAGACCATCAAACATAACAGAAGCACAGACAATCCCATGACAGATAATGTCATGAGGAGAGTTAAGTGGTTGATCTTCACATAATTCACATGACTGAATCTTAATGTGGGTCATCAATTCCTCTTTGCTCACTATTTCTCAGAAAAAAGAAAGGTGCCAGTTTTACCTGTTCAAGTGACGATAAACCATTTTTCTTTCCCAAGTCCGTTAGATCCTTCAATATGCTCTTTTTTATCTCCTAAAAGAACAGAATAATATGTAATGTCAGAGATACAAAACGGTTAATATGTTTTAAACACCCACCCACATGCACATTTTCTATAACTGAAGTAGGTAAATGACCCCTGTTTACCTCATCTATATTGGGTATATGGGGCTAGCCCCATATCTTTAAATCAACTGATTAACGCAGAAGAAGAAGAATGTAAACCAACTGACACCCACTGAGTCATGTGGTCAATATCACATCAGCTGCTTTCCCTTCCCAGAAAGTTTCTGGCTACTCATTTTAGGCTGATTAACTTGGGAGCCCAGGTTAAAAGTTAGTTGCATATCCTTTATAGAACATCACAGTCAACCCCGGCATTTTTTGGCTATTTGTGATTTCTTGGCAAGTTTATGTAGTTTGCCATTGCTTTCTGAATGACCAGAACTCTCTCCATTTTATAAAAACCAACGCAAGGCGGTGTGCTGCCAAATCGCCCGCAGCTATGTTTCAAAAGCGATGTGCGGGATTATAAACTGCATCCTTAACCCCTTCGCCACAGAGCCCAGGTAAGTGGGGGGGGGGGGGGGGGGGGGGGGGAAAATGTAATGGGATTGTACCACATAACTACTGGACTGGCAGGCAAGCAAGCTGGTCACTGCTCCACCACAGCTCCCTACAGACACAAAAATAAGCAACCTGAGAGAGTTACACTCTCTCCTGATCCTGTGGTAGTGGGTTGGATGCGTAGTCATCCCATATAACAGCAAGGGACAGCAACAGATAAGGAGGGCTTGGCATCTGGTGGTTTGGGCAGGAGGGGGGAGTGGGGTGCTGTCCTAGGTTACATGAGGAACTAACAGGCAGACAGAATAATTGGAACTAACAGGCTGATAGAACAATTGGAACTAACAGGGAGAAAGAACAACTGGAACTAACAGGCAGATAGAACAGCTGTCATGTCCTGAGACATTTGTATTCTGATTCAATGACAACTATCTTCATAAGACAATGGAATGTGACAACTATCTTCATAAGACAATGGAATGTGACAACTATCTTCATAAAACAATGGAATGTGACAACTATTTGTATAAAACAATGGAATGTGACAACTATCTTCATAAAACAATGGAATGTGATGACCATCTTCATAAAACAATGGCATGTGACAACTATCTTCATAAAACAATGGAATGTGACAACTATCTTCAT
Organism: Cepaea nemoralis; assembly: GCA_014155875.1. Classification (NCBI taxonomy): domain Eukaryota; kingdom Metazoa; phylum Mollusca; class Gastropoda; order Stylommatophora; family Helicidae; genus Cepaea; species Cepaea nemoralis. The sequence continues at coordinate 338,566 of JACEFZ010027810.1, read as the reverse complement.
AAAACAATGGAATGTGATGACCATCTTCATAAAACAATGGCATGTGCCAACTATCTTCATAAAACATGTGACAAAACATGAAGATTGTGATTAAGTCTCCTTCTTCTTTCTTGCCCTCTACCACCCTCCTGGGGTATAGGCCTTCCACCATCTCACCCCCAGCTCCCCTATATTTAGATATCCCATGCAGTTGTGTCAATGCCCTTCCCATTTTGTTCACTTCTGTTTCTGCTTTTCTCCACACATTTTTTAAGGTCTTCCTCAATGTCTTGTACCCTGTTTTATTAAGTACAGGGACATTATTAGTATAGGTTCTAACATTTGGTTGTTGTTGTCCTTACAGCATCTGTAACTTTGCAGACAAGTGCATGGGAAAGTAACCTCCTGTTGTTTCAGGCTGAGGAATAAAGGCCACTTGTCCCAGAAGTTCAGATGCAGTTTATAGACGTGGATAACTTTAAAACTCCCCATTTGATGTGGGGGGAATTTATTCTATTGTTAAACGATTATCAGATAATACCAAAAGGAGGGACACAAAACATATATAGTGAACTAGATGACACAATAAAGTTATCAAGTTTCAATGATTAAGTATATATTGAGAAGTCAGCATGGCCGAATTGGCAAGAGTACTTGCTCTTAAACTTCCAGTGCACTGATGGTGAGGTAGCGGGTTCAACCCCTACACTGGTCAGGTGGACTAAAATGTTGACTTCTCATCCTTTACTTCTTTACTTGGGTATGTAAATTATAAGTACCCCAGACATCGGAATGGGTTCGCCTGATGGCGAGGGACGCTGATAATAGGGAAAGCTAATCCACATGCAAATATCTGTTTAGTGAGCTCCCCAGTGGTGGCAACTATTAGTAGTAGTAGCACATGTATAGCGAGTGAAAAAAAGGGGGAGGGGGGGGGGGGGAAGGAGGAAGTTATATAAGGAGGGAGGGGGGAGTGTTTGTCATTCAACTAAAACTAAAACAAAAACATACTGGATTTTCTGTAAGTTCTGCAATAGACCCCTTGACACCGAGTTTGCTCGCAAGACCTGGAAGGGTTTCTGGGTCAGGCACCACTACGGCAACAAGACTCGCCTGTAAGAAAAATATACATCTTTACAGTAACAATGAAAACTATGTTAATTAACAATGGAAAGGCGAGGCCAACAATGAATATCAGTCAATGGGAAAATATTACAACAATTAACAAGTTTGTCCTCTCTTGGACATGTAACTACATATGATGGTAGAAGTGAAATGAGAACTGTGCAGGTTAGGGTTTTCTTTTTGCCCCAGACAGAAAAAAAAATCCCCACCTCACCGAGGATTCGAACCTGGGTCTCCCGAAGGAGAATCCGGCATTCTAGCACTCAGCCTGGCGCTCCAATGAAAAAATACTAACATAAGAGAGAGTAAATGTTGGAAGTTATGTATATATTTAACACTACTACATGGTGCAGAAACCTATAAATGGACAAGCCATTGGAAAGTCAACTGGAAGAATAGGTCATATTTCATGGAAACACAAATGGAAGACGAGCTACTGTGAAAGCATTTGTCAAGAATGTTTTCATTAATCAAGAACGAAAGTCAGAGGCACGAAGACCATCAGATACGGTCGTAGTTCTGACCATAAACGATGCCGAATTAGCGATCCGCAGGAGTTTCTTCAATGACTCTGCGGGCAGCTTCCGCAAAACCAAAGTGTTTGGGTTCCGGGGGAAGTATGGTTGCAAAGCTGAAACTTAAAGAAATTGACAGAAGCGCACCACCAGGAGTGGAGCCTGCGCATTAAATCAGTCGAGGTTCCTTAGATGACACGATCCTACTTGGATAACTGTGGCAATTCTAGAGCTAATACATTCTTACCAAGCTCCAACCCTCGTGGAAAGAGCGCTTTTATTATGGCAATTCTTAAGGCGTTTTTGATCTAGAAACCTAAAACGATAAGGCTCCCAGCCGAGGAATATGGCTGAACGCCTCTAAGCAATTATCCTCGGATATGAGGGCCTGACCGATAAATCACTGCACAATGGCAGTGAGATATTAAGCCTACTACGATATGACTGGGTCAGATATGCATCCTACGACTATCAACTGAGGGATAAGGCCGAACGCCGCTAGGCCCGTGTCCCTCAGCTGTGAGATCCTAGCTGTTCTCCGTCCTTTACTTGGGGACGTTATTTACAAGTACCTTTGAAGTCGGAGTGGGCTTGCCTGAATGGCGAGGGACACTGGTAAAAGGGAAAGCAAGCCCACACGCAAAACTCAGTCCTTTACTACTTTAAACAGTGTGTAAAGACTATGCTTGAGTTTAAGCGAGCGAACAAAAAGAAGATAGAAGCACAAACAAGCAAATACACCAATTCCAGAGAGGCTGGGAATGAAAAGAGGGAAGAATTGAAGGCAGCCAAGAATGAGGTAGACAGTGAAACAAATAGGAAGTAACACCATGAGATGGACAAATGGCAGAGTGTACAACAAAGGTGAGAGACAGAGAGTGTTGGAGATCCATTGCAGCCAACAATCGTTGTGAAGATGACACCTGATCGCTTGAGTGATAGAAAAACAATACTATGAAAACAGTGATACAGGTTTTTACAGCAGTGGAGATATTCTCCCACCAGGCTTTTAAAACAGTTATCAGTAAAACAATTGGTGATTGGTGAATCAGCCATGTGCACATGTGGATTGGCATCGCAGACAGCAGAGCACATACTCCAAGACTGCCCAAATTACAATATGTCTAGGCAAACCTTCTGGCCTAGAGAGATGACAGTGGAAGATAAACTCTATGGACTGCTGAGTGAACTAAAAAAGACAGTTAAATTCATATAAGAGACAACATTGCAGTTATAGACATACTTCAAATGAACGATAGAAGAAGAAGAAGAAGAAGAAGAAGAAGAAGAAGAAGAAGAAGAAGAAGAAGAAGAAGAAGAAGAAGAAGAAGAAGAAAGAAGAAGAAGAAGAAGAAGAAGAAGAAGAAGAAGAAGAAGAAGAAAGCAATCTACCCGGGAAGGCTAACCCGGTCAACAAATGCCCGCTGAAGTCATTTGTGCCGGACTACGGGCACATAAGCTGGCACGACACAAATACATCTGAAAAAACACTCTGGATGAACACAGAATAAGAATAAGAATAAGAAGAAGAAGAAGAAGAAGAAGAAGAAGAAGAAGAAGAAGAAGAAGAAGAAGAAGAAGAAGAAGAAGAAGAAGAAGAAGAAGAAAGCAATCTGATACAGAAGGCAGCAAACATGATACTGACACTTCACTACTCAAGTGCTTAAATCTTTGAAAAACACAGGATTTAACATTATACCCTTGAAATGCCATAAAAGGAAATACTCTACTGGTTTCTAATGACAATTGACTAAAATATCAAATCTGCGGTTAATAAGTTTTTTGATGAATTGACATATGTAGAATAAGTAAGCAAATATTAATTTCAAATCGCTTCACCAAATGTAAATTTGAAATTATAATCTAACACATTACTAATAACATGACTTCATGAAAAAATTTGAATATTAAAGAAAAATGTCAGCAAGAATGCTTTGTTAGTTGACTGACTTTTATTACAATTCCCATCAAATCTTCTTCTTCTTGTGTCTTGTATATCCCAGTGGAGCATAGGCCCTCAATCAGATCATGCCAAGCTGTTCTAGTTTTCCTATTCCCTGCAGCTTCAGGGCCTCCTCCCCTTATTATTCATCTCTGTCTCTCGCCCACTTCTCCATGATTTTAGGTCCTCCTCTATTTCATTTGCCATTTGTGTTTCAGAAAGGATTTCTAGTTATACTGTTATCATCATCATTCTATTATACTTTCCTAATGAGTGCTCAAGCCAATGCCAGCATCTTTTCCTCACTTCTTGATTCCCCACAAAATCTGGGATACAAATGCCCCATAAGGCCAAGCTTCTTGAAACAATAGTCATATTTTTTTTCAAATTATGGTATTTTTTGCTCAAATTATAAACATCTTTTCAAAATGTGTGACTTTATATCAAATCTGTGTAAACTGACATCTCATAAAGGCAAGTACACATGTTCTCTTTTTATTTACATAAGAAAGCTCTCAAAATTGTATAAACGTGCTGCAGATTATGACATGTGTTTAAAAGCTTTAACAATGGTGGTTTCAAGACAAGAAGACTGGCTTCATTGTCCAGGATTGTATCCCATATGGCTCAATCTCCATTTGCAGAGGGGCCTGCAGAAAGCTCAGCACTGAGGACAAACTCTGTAGTTTCAGCAATGATGTGAACACACTGACAGTCTGAAAACTAACCCTCGGATGTTCAGAAAGCAAATCAGGTAGATGACCCACTTTGCATGGGGAACTGTCTCCAACATGTATATGACCAAAAAAAACAAAAAAAACACCAAAACTAGTAATATATCTGACACTAAATTTATCCCTGGATTATATTTTTAAAAAAAACATGGCCAAATTGTAAAACATCCAGTAAACACAAATAGTTTCTTCACCTGTAAACTGTCTCCATGAACAAAGACTTGAGCCACGTACGTCGACTGTACTAGCACATTCTCAATCTTCTCTGGAGCTATGTATTCTCCCTATTAATAAATACAACAGAAATATTAACTCAAACAAAATACAATAGAAACATTAAATGAGGACAACATGGACATAAAGAGGACAGCCACTATATGTTTACATTGGTCTTTGCAGTAATATATTCTGTGCTGTGGGATTTGACATTCCAGACTAGTTGACATCTGTGACTATCTGACTATCGTGGTATTTGGTTTCAGTGCCTATTTGATATTTGGGGTTATTTGGTTTTCATAACTATGTGATACCTGTGGTTATTTAGTTTCAGTGTCTTTTTGAAATTTGTAACTTGTTGATTTCAGTGATTATCTAACATATGTGGCTGTTTGGTTTCAGTGACTGTCTAACATGTATGACTATTTAGTTTCAGTGATTATCTAAAATCTGTGGCTATTTGGTTTCAGCAATTATCTAACATGTGTGACTATTTAGTTTCAGTGATTATCTAAACTCTGTTGCTATTTGGTTTCAGTGATTATCTAACATGTGTGGCTATTTGGTTTCAGTGACTAACATGTGTGGTTATTTGGTTTCAGTGACTATCTAACATGTGTGGCTATTTGGTTTCACTGACTATCTAACATATGTGACTATTTGGTTTTAGCGACCACCTTACATTCTAAAACTTTGTGTGTGTGCAATTTTAGTGACTATCAAACATTGTGGCTGTTTGTTTCCATTGGCTATTTGACTTTCTTGGCTAATGCAACCATTCTGTGACCATGACACATCACTGCCTGCACATATTCAATTGGTGTCCAACACTGAATATCTTTGGGAAAGAATGGGCAGTGAGGAAAAGAGCACTAGGGCTGACAAAGGTGACAATAAGGTGGTCAGGTCAAAGATACTAATACACTTTACACAGTTGTGATTTAGTGTATACAATATATTAAATCATTCAATATCCATACTACAGTAGATGTGATGGGGTTGCATTTACACAGATTATTCTGTTCCCTCATGCATATTACACACAAGTTTACTACTATATATCATACATGGGTCCCCAAACAAGAAGTGATGAAGGAAACAATCAGGACACAACCTCTACAGCACAAAGATAATTAGAGAATCTAATAAAGTGTATTATTTTAACAACAGTGTTATCATTGGGACCTTTCTGTCACTGCCGGTCACAGACATATGCAGCATTCCCCTCCTTTCCTGTCACTAAACAATGTGTACACAAGTTGTCCTTCATATTTCACTCACTTAACTCATTTCACTTGACTGGTGTGCAAATCTATTTTCTGGCTTGAGAAAGCAACATTCTGAGACTTATTCTTCCATCCATCCATCATGTGCCATGCCGGTAAGCATGGGCGGTCATGTTTTGCCATCTCACTCCAGAGTCGTGGATCAGCTCTGTGTTTTTGTCTCGACCATGCCATGAGGCCAAACCATCCAGGTATTTGCTTCTAGGTCTTCCTCTTGGACTTGTTCTTATGCTATTTAATTATCCTACCACATACACATCATTCATTTATGTTTCTACTTTCACTCTTTATCCCCCATTGGGGCAAAGAACCTCAACCAACTCACTCCAAGTCATCCTGTCCTTAGCTGCAGCTTCGTCCATGTTTTCCTCATTTTATTAATTTCTGTTTCTACTTCTTTTATCCACATGTTTTTGGATCATCCTCTATTTCTTTTACCTTGTTGATTCCAGGCAAAGACCTTCCTAGTTTCTGTTCTCAGGCTTTCTCAATATGATGTTCTATACAGCGTCAAGTGTTTCTGCATGACTAAAAATATTGCATCTTGGGTTTGAGGATTCTGTGTACTTCATTCATGCCATAGTGAATCATAATAAATCATCTGGGACGCAGAGGTGTTTCCAAGGCACCAGGGCCGGGTTATATACTGGCCAAGACCTATTGACGCGTCTTTGTCGAGCGTCCTGGGCAACAGGTCCCTTCGGGGTCCTGGCTAAAGTCAGTAGGATCGCCGATTCCTCCGAAGTCGGAGAGTGTCTGCCTGTACGGCGAGGAACCACCAGTCTGCACACCAATAAGCCAGACATAGGACAACAGATACTCACGCAAACCTCAGGTCCTGTATGACATCACACTGATGTTGGACAACAGGATGCCTTCATCCGACATACAGGACTTCGCGTTGGAGCTTAAGCCAACGAACACAAGCAAGCAAGCAAGCATAAATCATCTGATATTTAAGAACTAGCAGGCTAGGGACTGTCACTTACATGGAATACAGATATTAATAGAACAAATCCAGGGGTCAGACAGAGAGGATCAACAAAACATTAATGAATGAGATCAAAAGTAGATCATAAAATACGAAACAAAATACTTTGGATATATACAGAGAATAAAGACTTTTAACAACTACAATAGAGAGGAAGGCAAATATCAAAGTAGAGAGAGATACAACATCAAGAGATGGACTAGGAATAAATGTAAATCTGGTTAAACCTTAATGGCATAAAAGACTTAAAGTGACTGAAAGATTCATTGCATCTTTCATTCAATGACTAAACTGATGCCTAAATTGATGGATGCAATAATGAACTTCCAAAATGTTGTTATTTTACAATGAAATTAAGGAACAAAGCCTTACCTGAGCAAGTTTAAATATGTTTTTCTTTCTATCAATGATCTTTAGTGTTCCATTCTGTTGGAAACAAAGAAACAAAACAATTCTTGCAGTCTGCTATGTGTAACAGTAATTAGCAATTAAAATGAAACTTATAAACTCTTTGACTTGTTTGCTAAAGATGAATGTTATATTCAACCCCAGTGTTTCTTTTTTCACCAAGAAATGCAGGGATACAATCTTGTTTTGATTTGTCATCATCTTCATCTTTCTCTCTCTCTCTCTTCCCATATACAGAGAGACAGACAGACAGAGAAAGAGAGAGAGAGAGAGTCATAGTCCTGACTTGATGGCAATCCAATACCAAGGTCAGTGAGACCACTCAGGAAATAAAGCCAGAGGTGGATCATGCTTCAAGCATAACAAATAATTCACAAAATATGCATCATTCCTGATTCACAAATTGTAAAAATATTCCTCCTACAAAAACTGTTAAACTGCTTCCATAGAAACTTTTAAATTAATGCTTCTACAGAAAACGTTAAAGTATTTCTACTACAAAAACTGTAAAAATAGTATGGGGTGGGGGTGGGGGGTGGTGTGTGTGTGTGTGTTTTTGTGTGTGTGTGTGTGTGTGCGGTGTGTTGTGTGTGTGTGAAACACTAAGCAATCAGAACATCAATATCACTATAATATAAAGAACATATTGTGATATAACATACAGGCAACCACTCTCCAATATCACTATAATATAAAGAACATATTGTGATAGAACATACAGGCAACCACTCTCCAATATCACTATAATATAAAGAACATATTGTGATATAACATACAGGCAACCACTCTCCAATGTCACCGGTATGTAGCCAGCCATCATTATCCAGAGCTTCCCGTGTCTTCTCAGCATCCTTCAGATAACCCTTGAACACATTTGGACCTTTCAAACATATCTACAGGAAACATAGAAATAAATAAGTACATCTTCAAGTGAGACAACAGACTCGTTCAGCAGAGACAAAACCTGTATTAAGACAGCAATAATATTAAAGTTTACTGTAAAGAAAATCATCATCAATTTAAAAAAAAAAAAAAACAATAAACAGTGTAAATGTCTGAACAAATTCCAAAAAATGATAACTAAAAACAAAAGGTGAAGAGAATTAGAGACATCGATGAATTGTACGGAAAGGACATGGAGGGAGAGGCAGGAGACATCAAAAGACAGCTTGGTATCATTTGGTTGAAGGAGTATGATCCAATGGGCAAGAAAGGGCAGTAGAGGACTTAGAACTCAACTGATGTTGTCAATGTGACTCTGGCTGTCTTTATTTTCCAGAAAGTACTCATTTCTGGTGGGGTCAACCTGCAAGCCTAGTTCAAGGTTAATTAAAATATTTTTGGCTGGGTCAAACTGCAAGCCCAGGTTAATTAAGATATTTTTGGCTGGGTCACCATTATCTCCGGTACTGTTCAACGCCTACACAGTGAGAATCACCAGTGAGCAGATCACTGGACCTGGCAGGACATTGTCATATGCCGATGATGTTTTAGTGTATCGTCAGGGTAAGGATAGAGAGGAGGTTGCTGTGGAACTACAAACCGAACTCAATCGCATAAGTACTTGGTGTGAAGAAGCTGGGGCAATGGTCAACCCAACAAAGGCAACAGTGACTTGGTTCTCGTTGAATAATCATATTGTCAACAATCCAACACCAACTGTAATGCTGTGTTCAGAGACGGTGGAAAGAACGCAGGCAATGAATTACCTGGGGATACGGTTTGATCGAAGCCTTGCTTATAATGTGCACATAGACCAGGTGATAACAAAGGCCAAGCGGGGTTTGGCAGCGATGCGGGTGATGGCGGCAGCAAACTGTGAGCAGCGCCATCTATGTCTTCTGTACGAGGGGCTGGTCATGTCTGTTTTTGAGTATGCAATGGCAATCCTGACTGTCAGCCATAAGCAGATAGAAAGGATGGAAAGGATACAGAATGAAGCTATGCGCATTATTCTTGGATGTACAAGAGATACAGCATGCAGGGCGATGCGCTACCTTCTTGATTTTCCAACCATTGAAGAGAGAATGCAAGTTTGCAGGGCACGTGCCTACCTCAGAATTAACGCAAACACACAGCATCCACTGCATAGTGAAATTAGGAAGGTGAAGGGCAGCAGGTTAAAAAGAGGACGGTCGTGGATGGGTCAAGCCGAGGACATTCTTCAACAGGTGTGTTCACTTGAGGACTTAGAACCTGGCGAGGAGTGGGTGCAAGTGCCAACAGACTTCTGCACATCCTTTTCAGTTTGCATCCAACTAGATAGAAAATGCAGACAAGAAATCCGGCTGCTGTTGAGGCTGAAGTACAAGCGTTGATTTTCGAGAATTCGCTAGACAGTGACGCGGTCATCTACACAGATGGGTCGGTCGTCCGACATGTGAGAAGCTCATGGGCCTTTACAGCTCGGGCCGGAGGGAGAATTGTGAAGGAGGACTCTGGTGCTTTCACTGAAACCACAAGTAGCCTGACCATGGAAGTCATGGCAGTAAGTAAAGCAATAACATGGCTCGAGACACAGACATTCACTAGGGCTTGTTTCCTTAGCGACTCAATGAACATGATCAAGAGGATAGAGGAGGGGTCGATCCGAAGAGAATGGTTGCTGCCTCTGAAGCGGTCTCGGCTGGCAAAGATTAGTTTCATCTTCGTGCCAGGGCATGCGGGAGTACAAGGAAATGAGCGGGCTGACAAGCTCGCAGGTGAGGCTACTGTTGAGGGCGGACGCGCCATGGACCAGGCTGACATTCTGAATGCTCTACGAGAAGTGAGACTTTTGCAAGAACCAAGTGATGACTGTGAATCTACAACAATGGCCAGACTGCGAGAGAAGCAAATTAAAAGAGGGGTGGCCAAACAAGAACACTACGCAGGAAGCCAAAGAAGATTGATAAACCAACACAGAACTGGCGTCGTTAGCCGCTACACGCTGCGGGATTTGCTGAGGAGGGGATCCGAGCACTTATGGACTGAATGGTCCGATGTGCAACGAGGATGATCTGTCGACTAACTAACTAACTTGGCTGGGTCAACCTGCGAGCCCAGGTCAATTAAAATATATTTGGCTGGGTCAACCTGCGAGCCCAGGTCAATTAATATATATTTGGCTGGGTCAACCTGCAAGCTCAGGTCAATTAAAATATATTTGGCTGGGTCAACCTGCAAGCTCAGGTCAATTAAAATATTTTTGGCTGGGTCAACCTGCGAGCCTAAGTTAATTAAAATAAAAAAAAATGTCACAGCCTTGAAGGGGAATTGAAATACATGTCCACTAGGCCAGCAGACAAGCATATTTTATTTTAGTACTGTTAATTTAATTTCTATAAGCGATATGTAAAATATATTGTATTTTAACTTAGTGTATGTGAACAACAAGACCAGAATGGATGACAAATAAAACACTCTCTAAAGCTAACTGAGAAAAGGCAAATGCATACAGAAAACATCAGCTTCATTGAAATAAAAGAAACTTGACAGTCTTCAGGCTAACAATTTATTTTTTTAAGAAGAGGAACAGATAACACAGAAACCCTTCTGAAAACATTTTGCATTTGCAAATTATATCTGATCTCACATATATGCTCACTGACAGATGCAAACACCAAATATAAAATATGAACTGATTGAATTTTATACAATACTTGAACACAACTGACATGTAACTATCCAGGTTGTCTTAAGTCTTCCTACTCTTCTTACAGCTAGTACAAATAATATCCATCTCTCTTATACAGTTAGTTTTAAGTGTACCTTGCTGTTCTGTTCTCGTATGGAGCTGGCACTATTTGAAGACATGTTCCAATGTTAATGGCAGGGAGTGTCTGAATATTACCACTTGATCTCCATAATAATAAGAATGGCTCTGCAATGTCTGTTTTTGAGTATTTCATAAGCCTTTTATATTTTAATACTGATCTTTATCTCTCTGCATGCTATCCCTAGTTTTAACGCGTCTTCCTCCATCCGTAGCACACTGATCTGCCTTATCATTTCCAAATACATTGGAGTGGGCAGACATAATCCACTGTATCTTTACTTGAAAAGCAGTTCTGTAAAGTAGCCAGTACCTACAGAAAAAAGAACAATGCATCTTCCACAAAACAACTGAAGTCTTAAGAGACAGACTTTTTCACACACAAATAACACCTTTTATTTGGCGCTCGATCGCTTTGAACTTAAGCAGTCCTTACATGCTACTTCTAGTAGCACTGGAATGAATTTTGCATGTGGATTATCATTATTATTACCAGTGTCCCTCACCATCAGGTGAACCCACTCTGACTTCAGAGGTACTTGTAATTTACGTCACCAAGTCAAGGACGAGAGATCAACATTTTAGTCCAACTGACCGGTGTAGGGGCTGCACCCTTTACCTCAGCATCAGCATATCAGATGTTTAAGAACATGCACTCTTATCCATTCAGCCTTGCTGACCTCCACACAATATTTTAATAGGTTATTCTTTACCTCTCCTTTATTATTGTTGGAATAGTAATCCATTTCTGGGACATCGGCCAACTTGATCATGTTACAAGGCAATGGTGGACCTACATGACCTGTAACATTAGAAATAAAGAAATAGTTGACTGATAACATGTGATCTATAACATTGGAAACAAAGAAATAGTTGACTGATAACATGTGACTTATAACAATGGAAACAAAGAAATAATTGAAAGATAACATGTCACCTGTAACATTAATCATCATCAAGTGCCTTGCCGACTGGCATGGGCAATCATGCTTCTCCACATCTTGCAATCTCCAACATCATGTATCAACTTGTGTATTGACTCTCTTCTACGTCATGACACCGAAACTGTCAAAGACTTTTCTCTCAGTGTCTTCCTCTATCTCTGTTTCTACAAATCTTTCCAGCTGTAATATTAGGAATAGATATTATCTATCAGTACAATTTTATAGCACTAATTTCCACCCATTTTATTTTAAATCACCTCTTTTTTAAGTTTTGAGGTCTTTGTCAAGCTGGTTCCTGAAAGATGAAGAATGTACGAGTACAAAGTGTAACTTGGGATTGTGGAACCAACACAGCTTTGTATTAAAACACTAGGAGTTTCTTTGACATCATCAGCATCATGTACCGTGCATAACGGTGTTGGTGCTTATGTCTCTCTAACAATCTTGGTCCTTGGTGTACTGGGTAAATTCTGCCATTCCCTCAAACCACTGTCTTAGACTGTTACTGTCATTAAAAAACCTGTCATCTACTGCCTGTAGTACCTTGCGGTGTAGGGCAGGGGGGTCTTGAGCCTGAGGAATTAAGGCCGCCTGGATAGTTATTGCCATAAACTGTGCAGGTTAGGGTTTTCTTTCAGACATGATCTGTAGCTGACCAAGACATAACCCAGAGCTGATCAAGACATGATCTGTAGCTGACCAAGACATAACCCAGAGCTGGCCAAGACATGATCTGTAGCTGACCAAGACATAACCCAGAGCTGATCAAAACATGATCTGTAGCTTACCAAGACATAACCCAGAGCTGATCAAGACATGATCTGTAGCTGACCAAGACATGATCTGTAGCTGACCAAGACATGATCTGTAGCTGACCAAGACATGATCCAAGCTGACCAAGATATGACCTGGAGTTGACTGAGACATGACATAGAGCTGTCCAAGACAAAACCTGAAGGTGACCAAGACATGACCCGAGCTGACCAGACATGATCCCAAGCTGACCAAGGCAATCCGGAGATAACCAAGATATTACACAACTTCAAGTATGAAATAAAAAGTGAAAAACAAATCTGGATACAAATAATGCAATGCTGAAATGTGATGTATCAGTCGAAAGATGCAAATACTGCAGCCTTGCTTTAAATGTATATAATGTAAGCATCACTTCCCAGATAAAAGTAAGAATGATAAGAAATATTATCACCATGATGAAACAGCCCAAACGTGTCAACATGTGCCACAATTAAATTTGTGAACTCTAAAGTTAATATACAGAAACATCATACATGAAAGGTTTCATAAAAACAAATGGATGAATGATATAATCTGTTACCTGGTTCAGAGTCACCGACTATGGTGAGCGTACTAACTGCAGAGTTTTCTGTCTGGCCATAGCCTTCCAGGATCTGGGACAAAAAAGATGTATATCACAACATAATGTTCAACCTTTTGCAATTAAAGCAAACAAAAAATATCTATATTAATCCAGGATACAAGATAGTCTTGTTCAGTTCTATTCTCTCTTGCTTGGTTTTTTTGGCTTGTGAAGGATCACTTTCATGACACATGAATATCTCCTTAAGTGCTCCAGTCTCTTTCGACATCACACAAGGATAATCTTAACACAGTGCATGAACTCTGTAGTATCAGCAAAGATTCAAATGTGTATAGCAGAATCACATGTTCTATAAGTTTTATGTGTGTAGCTTTTCTAATCTTGAATGGGCAATAGACCTATTCAGCTTATTCTAACATGGTGTTAATGGGAAACACAATTTTTACATGTTTTGTGTTTTAAAGAAATTAATGAGTTTGTTAAGAAATGATTAAATATATACCAGGCTACAAACAAACACACCTGCCAAGTACTGAAACGTCAAGAAGTTGCTTCTTATTCTCCTCTTTTATACCTCTTTGGGGATCAGGCCCTCAACAAAACCCAGCCGTCCTATCTTTTACTATCTCCTGCAGCTCTCTCCATGTCCTCTTAATATTATTATTTAATTTCTTCTACTACCTGGGCTGTCTTTCCTAATTATAGTTTTAACATTTCAGGTGCCAACCCTGGAGATAATACCAGGTGAAAGGAATTTAATTACTACCCTAATAATCTTTTTTAATGCTGTATGTATTCTTCAGCATAAGTAGTACTTGATGAACTCCTGTACGGGCAGTTTTGGCAGCTACACTGGAGGGATTCATCTTATTTAAATATATATTTAGCTTAGTATAGACTGTTGTTAACTTGAAGGTTGTGCTCCCTTTGTTTGTCATAGTTTGTTAAGTGTGGTAGTTTTTGTTACATTGGGTCATGTTGTAACTCCGGTCACATCCAGTAGCTGCTTTTGTTCATCCATTCGGGTTACGTTAGTTTGAAATGTTTGCAGTACCAGGCAAACAATACGAATAAAATGCAAGTAATGCTTCTGTTATGGTGATAGAACTACACAATGCAAGATGTCAGACAATTATAATGATCACCTCAGACACAACCAAGTTATTGCTCTAAAAAACAAAACAAAACAGTCAACAAATCCCAATTTTTAGTGTAGTATAGTGTTCTGGTAGCTCAGTTTGACTTCTGTAGTTGTTATGGCTAGTTAGGAAATAAAAACATCTCAAGCTAGGCAACAGGTCACAGTATCTCATAAATCTGTGGTCCAAAACATTGAAAGCCTTAGCTTCACCACATCCTTATGGCTCGATCTGTTTTATTAACTAACATGTGATACCAAGTCTTCAAGTATTCTGCACATGTATTTGATCACACGGCAAACAAATATGGCAAAAACTACATATATTATAACTACACCCATTTGATTTTATGGAATACTGAACCACTCTAAACACTAGTGGAGTTATGACTTCTAAACTGTTTTATTGTTCAAGCTGGATTTGGCAGATGTCCCCAATACTTGTAAATCAAGTGCTCTCATACTTTAATACTTGTGTGATTTGCTCAATGTTTTTCATATCTTTATGTGAGCTTGCTTGGAGGGGGGGGGGGGGTTGTGTGTGTGGGGGTGGGTGGTGGTTTCACATAACATTTCATAGAAGCTGCCTTTTCTCTACAGACCCAGGCTACCTCTTAAAAGACACAAAGTTTTCTCAAATTCGGTGCTAGATTAATCTCCCTCTTAAAGTCTCTCTCCTGATTATAATCTATATATATAAAAGACAATGTATGTATGTATGGATGTATGTCCTTTCTGCGTTCGCGAACGGTCCATCCGATTGAGATGAAATTTTCTACAGATGTTCTTCTCATTCCATGGCAGCCAACTGGCATAGTTTGTTAGTTTACAAACAGTTATTTACGTAATAAATTTAATTTTTAATTACATTATAATTAATATAGCAAGGGGACTTAACTAAAGAAAAGTTATATCAAGGGACATAACTTTTAGTAGCATTGCTATATGTAATTTAAATAATTGTTGCATTTTTCTCGAAGTTTTATAAAATGTTTATCTACAGTTATCTACAGGCATATGCGTTATAATATATAATGATAAAATCTTTAAGGCATTTTCAAAGTTTTCATAAAAATAATGCATCTATTTTAAATACGTGAAAATTTTCTAACTCATCATTTTATTTTTCTTCAACAGCACATTAGATGTTTTACTCTTCTTCATTTCTTTTCCACATCAAATTAAATGGGTTTTTTTCTTCTATGTAATGTAATTTTTTTTTTAACATTCCCATATGTATGGCACGTTACACCCATGTTAAACATTGCCTCAACGAGTCATGTATTATTGATTATTTTTCATGTGTTTTAATGCTTATTGTTCTTTTGTTGTCAAAGAATTGCTTCATAAGAGATGTTGAATGAAAGAATGTATGAGAGGAAATAGAGAAGAAGGGCAGAATGTAGGATGGGCCTGCGTGCCCAATTCTTAACCCTTTGAAAATAAAGATTTTCATTCATTTAAAAAAAAAATGTAATTTTTTGTGAGAGAGAGTTGCATATCCTCTGCAGTACTCTGCAGTCAACCCACCGCCCACCATTTATTGGCTGTTCGTGATATCTTGGCAAGTTAACTTTCAGTACTTTCATGTTGCCCTTTTTAGTTATTGGAATGAAGATAGATCTCTTCCAATCATATTTTCTACTATCAATCTAACTATCTATTCTTCTATTCTATCTATATTTTTAACGGGAACGGGAAAGGGCCGAACATAGATAGATAGATAGATAGATAGATAGATAGATCCCCGCCAGGGGCTGGGCGAAGCCAGGCCGGGTCAGCTAGTCTCTAATAAAAGTTTAAAGGCTAAATTATTACCAAGTGTTTTTATTTGTTAAAAACCATACTGACATTAAACTTGCAAATTACTTGTCACAAAACTTGGTCTTCTATCACAAATGCTTTTATATAGCAGCCCCAAATGTTACCTTTCCATCAGTGAATAGTTAACTTCAAGTAATGGAAAGAAAAACTTCAAACCAAGAGAAACACAAACTTCAAGCAATATATAAATATAATACAAGACTATGAGCAATGAGCCATGGTTAACTTACCGGACAACCCACAATGCATCTGAGAACACTCAGGACTGAACCTGAAATAGGGGCTGATCCTGTGGTAATTAAACGAACACGACCCCCAAGTGCCCCCTGAACGGCACGAAACACGATCTTGTCCCATAAACTGTTGTTGCGTATTATACCCCTGTGAAGTATAAACAAGTTTCTATGCTTCAAAAGCTACATACAGAAAGAATATAACAACCAGGTAAGAGCATCCAATCAGGCAACAATTTTAACTACAAACAACGGGCTTCACTGTTTACGAATTTATTGTTACAGAAATCAGCCGTGTACATGTGGAATGGTGCCACAGACACACAGATCACATCCTCCAAGACTGCCCAAAAATATGACATAACTAGGCAAACCTTCTGGCCTAGAGAAACAACAGTGGGGGATAAATTTGATGGACCAGTGACTGAACTAAAGAAGACAGTGAAGTTAATACAAGAAACAACATTCAGATACATATGACAAATTTGAAAGCAAATGAAAGAAGAAGATTGTTACAGGTATGTCTATTTTTTTTTTTTTGCAGGTCATTGCAGTCAACATCAGCATTTTTTAGCTGCTGTTGATGTACTAGGCAAGATTACGCTCAGTAGTTTGACATTGCTTTCTGAGCGACTGGCTCATAGACCCCGTAAGTTACCAACGCGGTGATAACCGGTACCGATTCTCGTGCAGGTTACGTTCCTCATGAGAATATACAGGATTACGGAAAAAGACGTAAACGCCTAGGCCAGGGAGACTGGAGGTATGTTTATGCGTATACAATAATAGAGGGGGGGGGGGGGGGGGGGGGGGGGCGCGCGCACCTGAGTGGTCTTGAGGTATGGTGTCCGCCTTGAATGCTGGAGGTCCCAGGTTCAAGCCCCGGTGAGGGCCGGGATGTTTTCACGTGGACTTCTAGTAACAGAATTTCCCCTGTTCTCTGGGTAGTGAGATTGGACGCCCGTGTGTATTGTGGCGCACGTAAAAATTCCCTTGGCAGTTGGAAATCGAAAAAGAGTAGTCTAACGGTGCTCCCCTGGAAAAATTTTTAGTTAAACATCTACCCAAAGTATTTCAGGATCCTTGCTGGTGCTACGGAGTTCGTGCACTGAGCTGAGTTTCTCCAGACTCAGGCTTGAGTTAGGAGTAGAATGGAGCACTTATGGGTTACACCCGTGTGCCGTGATGTTGATCCGCCGACTAAACTAAACTAAAGAAGACAGTGAAGTTAATACAAGAGACAACATTCAGATACAGATGACAAATTTGAAGCAAATGAAAGAAGATTGTTACAGGTATGTCTGTCCTGTAGCAGGAATCCGCTGTTAGTATGTGACATGTTAGGACCATCACATTTGGCTGGTCTGAGTGTGTGGAGAAAGTGGTAGGCATTTCCCCCCTCTGATAGTGAACATCGAGAGCTGGCATCACATCCTTGTCCGACCATGTTCATGTCACTGTCCGTGTAATGTCCTGACCTGTATACCACAGCAGCAGGTATGTACACCAAGAAAAATAAATAAATGATAAGGCTGACGGTTAGTTCGTTTAACTCTTACATTCTGTGTGATGGCATTCAGGTAATCTGAGCCCTGAAAAAGGCTTGCTTGTATTTGAATAAAGTTGGTGAACAGACTTTCCTCGCGACCAACAATCTGGACTGTGTAGCAGTTCTCCTTCCACTCTCCAAGCTCAGAAACATAAGGGGTGTGCATAAACCATGCAATTTCTGTTCAGCATCCTCTAATCTGTTAGCAAGGTGGTTTTTCAAATTCAGAAGTAATAGATAGTGCTATACAAATGTTTCTGGGGAAACCAGTTGTCTTAGAGGTAACAGGAGACAAAATAAGGATGGGGCAGGTCTGACAGAAATCTCTACACAATTTAATAAACATTTTTAGTTTACTGGTAATTGTTTTTGTCAGTCGTTCCCCATGTATCTGATCCATACAGTAGTACTGATTTATCATTAGAACTAAAAATTCAAAGTTAGTGCTAAACTTATTTTCCTTCCACAAACTTCCTAGTGCCATGAACAGTTCTCTTGCTGCTTCTTACTAAGGTTTCCAGATTTTCTTTTAGAAAACGTTATATCTTAGTACTTGAACCATGCAGGGATTTGAAGTTGTGTATCACATGACTCCAGCAGCAGGTTTAAAATAAATTATCGAAGAAGGGAGCTGGTCACTGACATCATAAAGCAATATCCTTATTAAAACCTTATGCATTTCACCAGGTTGGTGTGTGTCCTTCAAGATTGATGATGACCATTCATTTCATCCAGAAGGGTTGAAAGTTTGGAGCCGTGAGTTCTAAGACGGCTGGTAAGGCCTATTTTGGCTTTAAATGTTCTTTGACAATGTGAGCAAAGAATGCTTGACGTTCCAGGAGGAGATGATGGTGCACGCCACAAATTTTGGTGTTCGGTAGCAGTCTCCCAAGTGAATTCCAAAAGCTTTTAGTGAGATCTTCAGAGTATCTTTAAAGCATTTCTTCCTTGCCACAAAAAATTTGTTTAGGGAGCCTGTGATCTGGCATGCGAGTCAAGTGACCAGCCGAGCAAATCTGATTCTTCATTAGTAGAGTGTGGATACTGGGCATAGACATTCTTTCTATGACTTCAGTGTCTGGGATCTTGTCTTGCCATTTAATCTTCAATGGCTTCCTAAGGCAGACTGTGTGGAAATGGTTTAATTTACTGGTGTGTCACTGGTAAACAGTCCAGGTTTCACAAGCGTATAGCAGTGTGGATAATATGACTGCTTTGTAGACTTTCAGCTTTGTTTGCAGGCATATTCCATTTCTGTCCCACACATTTTGTACAATCTGCCAAAGGCCGCACTGGCCTTTGAGATTCTTGCATTCACATCGTCATCAATTATGGCAGCTTGTGACACGGTGCTGCCAAGACAGGTGAATTTGTCCACAATACTTAGTCTATGACCACTCACTTTGATATTCGGCTTAGTGTGATTAATCCCTGGAGCTGGCTGGTACATAGCTACAGTCTTCTCCAAGTTGATATTGAGCCCAACGCCCGTGTGTTGTCGGGGCCCACACGGGGGAGCAAAGAATAGTAACACTGTTGCCTACCATGCACGTCGTAAGAGGCGACTAAGGAGGCTATGGTTCCGTCGCCCCACTACTGAGTGAGTGCGTGGCGCGACACTGTGAGCTATGAATTTCACGTGGAATGCTTTTGCATCAGTCTGCGGTTGTTTTTAGCGTGAACTGCGTGTTCGGAACGATGGCGGCTGGCTGTTGCTGGATTGACCGGTTTGCCTTTTCGGTTCACAAGTGCTCTTTTCAGGAGACACCTGGGAGTTGGCGCTGTATCTACGGAGTTCGTGCTTTGTGCGGCGCTTTCGGTGGGTCGCCCTGCGGAAAGAGACCGAGCCATGTGGGATAAAACCCGGGTCAGTGAAGTCTTTCTGATGACTGCCGTTTCCGTAACTAACTAATTGAGCCCAAAGTTGGGCATATGAGAAAGCTAAAAAGATGTGTTGCATGTCTGCCTCTGGGTTGGCATATATTAAAACCTTATGCATTTCGCCTGCTCAAAACAGTATCAGGATAAATATTTTCAGATTACATGACTATCATGAGATAAAACAAACAAGCTACAAACAATGTCTGACAAACCTTTTCAACTCTTTTGTTTTGCTGTTCAAGGCCAAATTAAAAAGGAATCTTTTAACCCTGCTTGCATTGACACCAGTTATGACCTGCAAAAATTACACAATTAAAATGAGTTAAAACCTCATAATGTAGAGCAAGGTATCCTTGACTCATTAATCATCTCATCTTGTTCCTTTTATACCTTGCGGTGTCAAGGTGAAGCATAAATAGTGGGAGAATGCCCGTTTATGAGCTTCATGTATTGAGATTCCCATGGACTGTTACTGACTCATTGATTGTTTTATTTAACAATGATGAAAATATTTCAGTCAATATTTTTTAATAACATACTGTGACAAACATAAAAACCTTGAAAAGCAAGCAGTTTAAAAAAAAAAAAATTATTTGTACACTTGATGTCAAGTTTGGTACCAGTTACACCCAGAAACACACAACAAGCCACACCACAGAGAGATGTTGTGTCTGTCATATCTTACACATTTACAAAGACAAAACAGGCATGTCATTATTACCACTCACCCCAACAATTTACACAACCAGAAACAGAGCAATCCTGATAGGAAGCACCTCTCGCACGGTGTTCATTTTTTCTCAACAAATATACCACTTAAAAGTTTACTTACACTAATCACCATAGGTACGAGAGGAATGAGATGAGATGAAATAAGATCAATCACCATAAGCAATGGATGGAAATCACAGAATGTTGACACGAAAAAGCTGCTGTGGAATAGTGGTTAGCGCATTTGGCCACCAAAAACAGTGGTCCAGAATTATTTATTCCCAACCAATATGGCTCTGGGGATGACCCAGCCTCACAAATATGAGTGAGTTAGTTGCATATCCTCACAGGACATCACAGCCAACCCCAGGAATTTTTGGCTGTTTGTGATTTCTTGGCAAGTTTATGTTACAATGTTTGCCACTGCTTTCTGACTGACCGACATTCATGTATAAAAATCAGCACAGGGCATTCTGTTTCCAAACTATGAAGTGCGTTCGTAACTCCTTCCCCATAGCGCCGACTACTTACTGACTTACCCTTGTAGTTATTACAAATGATAAAGAATGTTATAATAACTACAATATAAGTTAGGGTATGTGTTTATATGACTTTACCTTGTCATAGAATCTATTGAGCAATCTAGGCACTGAAGGAAATATAGTTGGCTGAAGTTCCTTGATATCATCCATCAATTTTCTTACATCACCCTGGAAAAAGCCAGTTCGGGCTCCAGACGTTAATGCAACTGCCTGAAACAGACAAACCATATGAATACTGTGTAAAGTAAAGCAGATTTACTGCGGATTTATTTTACAGTAAAAATTCAATAATTCAGATTAAAGAAATCTGGATGACACAAATACCCAGATTTTTGTTGTTGCTAAAAACATAATAGAAAGTGTGCACCAATATGTGTGCAGGCGCATGCTTGCAACAGATATGGTTCCATCACCCAGCTACTGAGTTAAGTGCCTGGAGCGACACTGTGAGCTGCATGTTCAGAAAAATGGTGACCGGGCGGTTGCTGAACTAACTGGGTTTGCCTTATGCAGTAATGTGTGGTTGCTGGTTTTGTAGTGACTGCCAATTCCATCGACGATGACCTGTAGTTTTCGTGGCAGACTTCTGTGTTGGTATTCTGGATGCTGCCTGATGCACTGTATGCCTGTGCAGGCTGTTGGTTTGTTGAGATTCCTGCTTGAAAATAACTTGATTTGAAAATCATCTTCGAATACTGGACCAAGGAACAGCAGGTTAACAAATATTTGTAGGTAACATTTTTTTTATGTTTAAACTTTGGAAAATATAGCAACACAGTTAATGATAGTTGGAACTGTTGAACTGATATTCACTCGCAGCAAAGACCATATTAGCATGTTGTTCTGTAACTGTGATTCTGTAAAATATTGTTCAATAAGTGTTGCTCCGTACATGTTCTGTAAACTGAGGTTCTGTACAATTTTGTTCTGTAAACTGTTGCTCTGTAAACTTTTGTTCTATAACTGTGGTTCTGTAACTATGGATCTGTCAACTGTGGTTCTGTACAATATTGTTCTGAATGGTTGTTCTGTAAACAGTGATTCTGTTAACTGTTGCTCTGTAAACTTTGTTCTATAACTGTGGTTCTGTAACTGTAGTTCTGTAACTGTTATCCTGTAACTATTATTTTGTAACTATTGTTCTCTGCTAAAGTGTGCTATTTTCAGTTATGGAGGCTGGCAACAGATTTCTTCATTCTGTGACCAGACTTATGTGTGTAAATAGTATATGGTGGAAAGTCTCGTATGAATGATTGCAGCTTTGTTTGTTAACTTCCCGAAAATGATTACTACTGTTTTAATGTGTTTTAAACATAGAGTGATCTGCCCTGCCTGTTGCAGTTAGATGACGTAAGATAGCATTTGTCTCTTCTTTGATGGCTGATCTTTCTAATAGCCTTAAAAAGGGTCTTCATCCTTGATCAGCTGCTGCCACCTGCTAACCATACAGTAAAAGGTTAAAGGATCAACTTCATTGCACCAGTTTTATCCCATCTGGTGGCTCGGTCTCTTGCAAGAAATGGCAAGCTGCCTACCAAGAGCATCACACAAAGCACAAACTCCGTAATCCATGGGGATCCTAGGGAAAAGTGCACTCTTGACCACAATGATGCAGTCTGAAAACAAGCACATGACCTTCCGAGCGCAAGGCAAAAGGCCTGACCACTTTGCAATGAAAGCCCCCCCCCCCCCCCCCCCCCCCCCCCGATATATACAATGAAATAGCCAATACAGCTTACAGATATCACACAGCACAACTTACAGGTATCATACAGCACAACTTACAGATATCACACAGCACAACTTACAGGTATCATACAACACAGCTTACAGATATCACACAGCACAACTTACAGGTACCATACAACACAGCTTACAGATATCACACAGCACAACTTACAGATATCATACAACACAGCTTACAGGTATCATACAGCACAACTTACAGATATCACACAGCACAACTTACAGGTACCATACAACACAGCTTACAGATATCACACAGCACAACTTACAGGTACCATACAACACAGCTTACAGATATCACACAGCACAACTTACAGGTATCATACAGCACAACTTACAGGTACCATACAACACAGCTTACAGGTACCATACAACACAGCCTACAGATATCACACAGCACAACTTACAGATATCACACAGCACAACTTACAGGTATCATACAACACAGCTTACAGATATCACACAGCACAACTTACAGGTATCATACACACAACTTACAGATATCACACAGCACAACTTACAGGTATCATACAACACAGCTTACAGATATCACACAGCACAACTTACAGGTATCATACAACACAGCTTACAGATATCACACAGCACAACTTACAGGTATCATACAACACAGCTTACAGATATCACACAGCACAACTTACAGGTATCATACAACACAGCTTACAGATATCACACAGCACAACTTACAGATATCATACAACACAGCTTACGGATATCATACAATACAGCTTACAGATATACAACACAGCTTACAGATATCATACAACACAGCTTACAAATTTACAAATATCATACAACACAGCTTACTGATATCCAACACAGCTTACATATATCATACAACACAGCTTACAAATATCATACAACACAGCTTACAGATATCATACAACACAGCTTACAAATTTACAAATATCATACAACACAGCTTACTGATATCCAACACAGCTTACAGATATCATACAACACAGCTTACAAATATCATACAACACAGCTTACAGATATCATACAACACAGCTTACAAATTTACAAATATCATACAACACAGCTTACCGATATCCAACACAGCTTACAGATATCATACAACACAGCTTACAGATATACAGCATAGCTTACAGATATCATACAACATAGCTTACAGATATCATACAAAACAGTTTACAGATATACAACACAGCTTACAGATATACAACACAGCTTACAGATATCATACAACATAGCTTACAGATATCATACAGCATAGCTTACAGATATCATACAACATAGCTTAAAGATATTGTACAGCAAAGCCAAGTAATAGTTTGACTTATGTTCTCACCTCAAGAATTCTTTCATAGGAATGAGCTAAGGGCAGATATGATATGAGAGTGTCTGAACTTGATAGATCGACCCCACAACGATCCTGGTAAAATAAACAAGAAAACATTACAGTATTATATCTGTCAGCTACAATACTGTGAGATTAGGAAGCATATACAGAGTGTTTCTGTTGGTTGATGAATCTTCGAAAGATATAAGATCAACTTCATTGCACCAGGTTTGAACCCATATGGATCGGTCTTTTTCCGCAAGATCGCCTGTTGAAAGCGTTGCACAAGGCACAAACTCTGCAGCTTCTGTGACGACCCTCAGGAGCCTCTGAAAAAATTGCACCCATGAACTGAAAGACAGTCTGGAATTGAACCCACAACCTTCAAAGCATGAGGCAGAAAGCTTAACTACTTCCATTTCCAATTTTCAAAACAAATATTCCAAATTCGGCCTCGTTCAACCTGCGTTTTTCAGCTGTGGTTATTGTTGAGGTCCGTGGTTTTTGTGGGTTCATTCACCCTAATTCTTGTCTTGTGAGTCTTATCTCGGACTGATTATGTTGGTTTGTGTCTGTGACGTCAGCTGGGGGATTGGTCGGCGGCTGTCCTTTGTGCTTGTCTGTTCTTGTGGTTTTTAACTACTTCACCACAGAGGCCCCTTTAATATGGAAGAATGAGGTTTAGCACTGCAGTCCGATGAAAACTGAGTTTTAGCACTGCAGTCCGATGTACTGACATTGACGTCATGTCAGCCATGACAAGGGGGCTTGCATCCATTGGAGGTGTTGTTGCAGACACTTTCCTCCCAAAGTAACATCTCCTCCCCCTCTGCCAGCTCAGAACACAGTGGGGTGTGCAAGACAGGGACTGACACTTCATATCTGTGAAGGGTTACATTAAGATGGAACCAGGTCATGATCCAGCATTGCACATATTCACTGGCTGGGGTTAGGCCTAGAATAGCCATGTTTGTTTTTAGATCGCTCGCTTTGAACTCAAGCGTAGTCCATACACATACTACTACTAATACTAGTGCTCTGGACTGATTTTTGTGTGAGGATTAGCTTTACCTATTACCAGTGTCCCTCACCCTCAGGCAAACCCACTCTGAGTTCTGAGGCACTTGTAATTTACTTCCCCAAGTCAAAGATAAGAAGTCTTCATTTTAGTCCATCTGACTGGTTAGGGTTTGAACATGCTACCTTGGCATTAGCACAACAGAAGTTTAAGAACGAGTGCTCTTAACCACTCAGCCATGCTGATCTTCAATGGCAATATTTCCTCCGTGGTTGTAGATATTTCCCTGTCGACAGTTTCCAACCACATGTCAAAAGAGAAACACTATGTTTTTAAAAAATAATGTCGGTAATTTAGATACATATAACCTGGATTACTGACTACTTACAAATATACAGTTTGCATCTAAGGCAAGTAAAACTCTCCAAGTTTAATCTCCTCCATTGCAATCCCCAAATGTGCGATCTCATGTTACAAATGACACATCTCTATGACAGATTGATTATCCCCTACACTGACTCCCACCCCCAGCTATTCCCCTTCCCCCCCCCCCCCCCACCCATACACACACACACATAAGCACTGATTTGATTCTTTAGGTTTTGTGGCCAAAGTGGCAAAGCAAATGATCTTCAAATAAAGACGATAGGTGTAATAATGACATCACCCAATCTATGGTCTATAAAAATATGGATCTAGCACAATGTGCTAAAAAGAGGCCTTTACTTTTACTATCTAAGCATCAAGTTCACGCAGAGAAAAGAGAGGCACACAAGTTGGGCCTGTGTATGTAGCATGGAAAGGAGACTGATACCGATAAGGAATTTCAAAGAGAGTTTATGGTAAATTTATAGCATTGTAACATTATTTAGTTTATTATTACATGAGCACTTAATGGACATCTTGTATTTGTATCAATGGAGGTCAGAGAACTATTATAGTACTGACCAGAACTTTCAGGGCTGCTGATAGGCAAGCTACCATGTTTCTGTGGGTCAGCATAGCACCTTTGGGTGTACCTGGATGGACAATACATATAGTTTATTCCTGTACCTGGATGGACAACACATATAGTTTATTTCTGTACCTGGATGGACAACACATATAGTTTATTTCTGTACCTGGATGGACAACACATATAGTTTATTTCTGTACCTGGATGGACAATACATATAATTTATTTCTGTACCTGAATGGACAACACATATAGTTTATTATTGTACCTGGATGGACAACACATAGTTTATTTCTGTACCTGGATGAAACTGTACAGTTTCATTCTAAATTGTGAAACACATTAATCTGGCTAATGTAGGTAATGATTACAACAGTTTTCTGATATTCAGCCAGTAAGTCTGATACACATTTCATTGATGGGCACAAAATAATTCAGTAGAAAAATTATTCAATATTTTGCAATATAACCATGAATCAATCAATCAATCATGTGCCATGCCGGAAAGCGTGGCTGGTCATGACTCGCCATCTCACTCGATCACCAGAGTCGTGGATCAGCTCAGTGTTCCTGTCTCATCCATGCCATGTGGCCAAGCCATCCAGGTATTTTCCTCTCGGTCTTTCTCTTGGTCTGTTCCCTTCGATCTTGCCAGTTGTCACCAAGTTCTCTAACCCATTTCTTCTCTTAACATGTCCAAAAAATTTAGACTGTCTACGTCTAATGACTCTAATCAGTTTGCGATCTTCATTTGTTTCTTGTTCATTGGTTTTTCTGTCTGTCCAAGGTATTCTTTGCATTTTCCTCAGAAACCACATTTCCACAGCCATCAGATGTTTTTCAGCTTGGCTGCTCATTGTCCACGCTTCACATCCATACAAAAGTATAGGTTCTATGTAGCACTTCATCACCCTTTTTCTCGTTTCAATTGACATCTTTTTATTGGTCAGAATGTTTTTCATCTTGCTAAAGGCTACTTTCATCATGGCAATTCTTGTTTTAATCTCTTCAAGGCATCTCCCATCAGATGTTATGACTGTTCCGAGATAATTGTACCGATTCACTTGTTGAAAAATATTCCCATTTACTTGTATATTACATTGTGGTACTTCGTTCTTCCTAGTGACGACCATAACCTGTGTCTTTTTTACAGTGTAATTCTAACCCCAGTTGCTCACTGTGTACAACAATCTACTAATCGCATCTACTAATTGTTGCAGATCCTGCGCATTGTCTGCAATCAAGACTTGTTTCATTTCATCTGCATATCTAATGTTATTGATGTTTCATCCTCCAATGCTGATTCCATTTATATCTTCTACATCTCTGAACCATGAATATCGATGTGAAAAAAAAAGAAAAGAATTCTTAAGAACTATATTAAGTCAATCCTGATGTACAGAAGCAAATCATAGACAATTTGCAGGCTGAGGAATTATGCGGAAGCTGCAGGGATGTGGTTTTATAGAAGAATTATGAGAACACCATGGACGGTTAAAAAGAGTAATGAAGATATTTTCAAAGAAACTACCTATCAAAGAGAACCTGTTACTCACATCAGAGGAAGTCCATATGGGCATGTCACGAGAAGGGTAGAGCTGGAGTAAATTGTAACAACCGAAAAATTATAGGGGAACAGAGGCAGTGGGAGAATTAGAGACAAAATGCTGGACAGTTTAACAAAATGGTATGAAAGAACATCGCCAAAGTCACACAGCAAGGACTGTTAAAAAGAGGAAAAGATATTCATATGAGATTATTTCGTCGTTACTTGCAGTTCCAACTTCAAGGCAAAGGGTCACCTCATTATGTGCTGTTCCTGTGCCAGTAAATACGACACAAAAGCAGTGAAATGAAGAAACAAACAACAATAAACTGTGATTTGTTCAGTAATACCCAAGTATGCAACCACACATGGTGCTCACCTGTAGTCCCACTGGTATAACACACCATACACAAGTCGTCTGGTTTGGGAGGCTGCAAGGGAAACAATAACACATTAGATATGCTGCAAGGGAAACAATAACACATTAGATATACTGCAAGGGAAACAATAACACATCAGATACTCTGCAAGGGAAACAATAACACATTATATGCTGCAAGGGAGACAATAACACATCAGATATGCTGCAAGGGAAACAATAACACAGATATCCTACAATGGAAACAATAACACATTAGATATCCTGCAATGTCATGAAAGTTGGGAGGGAACAATAATACCCGGGAAGAGAGGAAGAGGAAGGACAAAGAGAAGACGGGTGCAGGATGTGGCAGATGATCTCCAGATGGATGTATCGGATGCGGGACACCTTGCTTATGACCGAGAAGTTTTCATGAAAGTTGCTATGGGAGCGAGCTTCTGAGCGAGGGCCAAAAGATAAGAGCGCTCGCTCTTAAACTTCCAGTGTGCTGATGTCAAGGTAGCGGGTTCAATCCCTAAACCACTCAGTTCGGCTAAAATGCTGACGTCTCGTCCTTGAATTGAGGATGTAAATTACAAGCACCTCTGAAGTCGGAGAGGGTTCGCCTGACGGCAAGGGACACTGGTAATAGGGAAAGCTAATCCACACACAAAAAATCAACCAGCACACTAGAAGTAGGAGCATGTGTATGGTCAACATTTGTTCAAAGCAAGCAAATGCCAAAAATAAAAAACAAAAAAGGATGTAGAATGACATTGCTAATCAAAACTTTTCCAGAAACATATTGGTTTTTCTATAATTATCACAATCAGACGTAGCACTTTTTGGCTAATTGTGATTTCCTAAGCAATTTTTTCATTCAATAGTTTAACATAATGTAGCCATGAAATATTGAGACTTACATTTGCAGCCACCGGGTTTTCCTTTCCAAGTTTCTGAAAACAAATACACAGTAATGTAATCAGGAGTGGTCACACATGACAAAATGCACACTAACAAGCTGCACATTCACAAACATTGCACATAGCATTTATCTCAAGCACGAACTGCTGGGGAGTGGCTGTGACTAGCACTGACTGCTGGGGAGTGACTGTGACTAGCACTGACTGCTGGGGAGTGACTGTGACTAGCACTGACTGCTGGGGAGTGACTGTCATTAGCACCAACTGCTGGGGAATGGCTGTGACTAGCACTGACTGCTGGGGAATGACTGTGATTAGCACCAACTGCTGGGGAGTGACTGTGATTAAAACTGACTGCTGGGGAGTGACTGTCATTAGCACCAACTGCTGGGGAGTGGCTGTGATTAGCACCAACTGCTGGAAAGTCGCTGTGACTAGCAATGACTGCTGTGAGTGACTGTGATTAGCACCAACTGTTGGGGAATGGCTGTGACTAGCACTGACTGCTGGGGAGTGGCTGTGATTAGCACCAACTGTTGGGGAGTGACTGATTAGCACCGACTGCTGGGGAGTGGCTGTGATTAGCACCAACTGCTGGGGAGTGGCTGTGACTAGCACTGACTGCTGGGGAGTGACTGTGATTAGCACCGACTGTTGGGGAGTGACTGTGATTAGCACCGACTGCTGGGGAGTGGCTGTGATTAGCACCGACTGCTGTGGAGTGGCTGTGATTAGCACCGACTGCTGGGGAGTGGCTGTGATTAGCACCCACTGTTGGGGAGTGACTGTGATTAGCACCAACTGCTGGGGAGTGACTGTGATTAGCACCGACTGCTGGGGAGTGACTGTGATTAGCACCGACTGTTGGGGAGTGGCTGTGATTAGCACCGACTGCTGGGGAGTGGCTGTGATTAGCACCGACTGCTGGGGAGTGGCTGTGATTAGCACCAACTGCTGGGGAGTGGCTGTGACTAGCACTGACTGCTGGGGAGTGGCTGTGATTAGCACCAACTGCTGGGAAGTCGCTGTGACTAGCACTGACTGCTGGGGAGTGACTGTGATTAGCACCAACTGTTGGGGACTGGCTGTGACTAGCACCGACTGCTGGGGAGTGACTGTGATTAGCACCAACTGTTGGGGAGTGACTGTGATTAGCACCGACTGCTGGGGAGTGGCTGTGATTAGCACCAACTGCTGGGGAGTGGCTGTGACTAGCACTGACTGCTGGGGAGTGACTGTGATTAGCACCAACTGCTGGGGAGTGGCTGTGGTTAGCACCGACTGCTGGGGAGTGGCTGTGATTAGCACCGACTGCTGGGGAGTGGCTGTGATTGCACCGACTGCTGGGGAGTGGCTGTGATTAGCACCGACTGCTGGGGAGTGGCTGTGATTAGCACCGACTGCTGGGGAGTGGCTGTGATTAGCACCAACTGTTGGGGAATGGCTGTTACTAGCACTGACTGCTGGGGAGTGACTGTGATTAGCACCAACTGTTGGGGAGTGACTGTGATTAGCACCGACTGCTGGGGAGTGGCTGTGATTAGCACCAACTGCTGGGGAGTGGCTGTGACTAGCACTGACTGCTGGGGAGTGGCTGTGATTAGCACCAACTGCTGGGAAGTCGCTGTGACTAGCACTGACTGCTGGGGAATGGCTGTGACTAGCACTGACTGCTGGGGAATAACTGTGATTAGCACCGACTGCTGAGGAGTCTAACAAGCATGCCTGTCAGCCTTGTGGTCACATGTTCAAACAATATGGGGCCGGCACCATATACTAAATTTTAGGTTGGTTTATCCTGGGAACTTAGGTTCATTTTTAAAACTCCATCCCTTGATGGGGATTTGGACACATGACCACCGAGCCGACGTACAACGGTATTGCAATGATTACCCCCAAAAAAATGCAGCGAGTATCACAAAAACACACAATGAAATTTAAATCTGTTTTAAATCTAAATGGAAAAAGAATTACCGAGACCACAGTTTGAAAAATGTTACAGGCACATAAAATGTCATAACTACACCACTGAAATCCAAGAAATAGGAATAGGTAGAAGGAAATTGGCAAGAGGAAGGCAATAGTTAAAATGGCAATATAACATCAAAAGGTGGACTGGAAAGGGAATGTTAGACTTGACCATCATGGCAGGAGTCGGCAAATTAAAAAAAAAAGGACACTATTATATGTCTTACAGCATATTGGGCATATGGTGCTAGTCTCATATTTGTATAGATCAATGACATTTGATAGTGATTTAGTTAACCCTTTACAGGGCAAAACGTCCATTTGCGGCCGATCCCTTAAATGAGCAGATCGGCCGATCGCGCCCGATACTATTATGCATTGTAAAAACGCGATCTCTCGGCTTTCCGACAACCTACTTTCACTTTTGCCGATAGCTTGACAATGTGGCCGTCATTTGTAAGCGCCTACTATGAATTTGAACAGACTTTTACGGACTTTTTTTGATAGTTTTCGGGACTTTTACGCTTAGTTTTTCAAAATGGATTTCGGCGATTCTTCAAGTGATAGCCAAGATTTTGCTAGGTTCAATTTAAGTGACATTAAAGGGCACGAAGTTGACTATTAATCGCAGCTATATATCAGTGAAAAGCATTACTTTGCATTAGCAGTCTGAGTCGGACTTTAAAGAAAGTGATTATGATTCTGAAAATGTGTTTGTAAATTGCCGTATAGATGACGGAAAAATCACAAACAACATGCTGTATTTAGTAAATATTTGTGTTCATATATGGATTACCGACAACAATCACGTGAGTAACATATTCTGCATGCTTTTCCCTTCATTGTGTTGTTTATTTAACTAAAATCGGTTGACTAACACCTTATTTGTGATGTTTTTACTAACGTAACCCGAAATTGTACCGAACCTGAAAAGATCTTGCCCGTTCAAGGCTAAAAAACGGACAAGCGCCTGCCCTGTAAAGGGTTAATATCACACTGGCCACCTTTTCTTCCCAGAATATTTTCTGGTATCAATTTTATTTAGTCTGGGTCAACCTGCAAGCCCAGATCAACTTTAAAAAAAATCTGCCTTGAAGTGGATTCGAACACATGGCCACCAGGCTGGGAGGCAAGTGTGCTAGCCACTGATGAGTCAGAAAATGTTGACGATCAACTGACGTCAACCTTCCATGTGATAGGAACTGGTTTATTCTGATCCTATTGTTGTCTGTCTGTTTCTGCATCAAATCTGAACATGTTCTCCTACTCATACCTCCACAGCAAGTCATGGAATGGTGCAGGTGAAGGCCTAAAGCTACTACCAGTAGCAATTGTGTGGGTCACCACTATCATTACCTGGTGAGACTCCATGAGATTAGAGCCATTTTCTTTGCTTTTAATTCAATATGTTCGGCTGAACTGAGTCAAGAATTGATATCACAGCACTTGTGACATTCCCATATGTGCTCCATTAATCTTCAATGGCCAGCGAAGAGTCCAAATACTTCTTCTTCTTCTTCTGCATTCATCCGGAGTTTTTTTTTCCGGATGTGATTGTGTTGTGCCTGTTTACAGCAGAGCTGCGTTCTTGCGCCGTTAGGCCGACACATCCGACTTCTGCAGGCATTTGTTGACCGGATTAACCTTCCCGGGGGAGTCCAAATACTAAGGTACCAGCAGCAGTCTGATTATGTGTTCATCTGGCCTTTCCTTGGAGTGAGTATTGGTCAGATCCTCTGGTCACTCCCTGCAGTATTATTCTCTCTCTTTTGCACTATACACACAATCCAAAAGAACCCCGACCGTGTCTGTCTTATCGTGCACCAATACACCACCGAGCGGTGCAGATCCAGCCAATCTGTCTGCCTTCTTGTTTCCCACCACACCAGCATGTCCTTGGGGGTAAAATCCAACAGATGCTCTCTATTATCAACTGTTGAATTAAAGCCTGTCACTCTGCCCAAAGCATGCCTGTCTTCACCTTTCTCATCATACTTTGTGAGTCTGTTACATGTTATCATAAGAAAAGTTATATTGCACTCTTTCACCAAATCTGTGGGCCGGTGCATTAGATTTAAGCCAGCATTTATAATGAGTTTGTCTTTCCTAGCCTTTGCCTGTCCCCTAGCCTAGGTGTAAGGGAACAAGTTTGTGTGTTCCTACTGTTTACACCTTGACTTCTCTGACTTGGGAGATCCAGTCTGTAACTACAATATCATAGGGACAGATTGTCGAGATCACTGGGACATGAAACCCCTTCATCACAAGTTGGAGACACAGAAGAGGGGCATAATCTGAAATTACAATGACACTACATACCCCAATTATAACCCAGCAGGGTTGAATAGGATATGACTTATTTGAAAACAAAGAACTCTACAGAGTAGTATTCTTAGTATTCTAGAAACAACGACTTACTTCAACTTCATCTGATTGTAACAATCTGACATCTTGTTTGTCTGCCAGCTCTCTGGTCTCATTATTCACCGGTTCAAAAATTATCAGGATTTGCAGCATTGGGAAGTGCTTCCTCCGACTTAGTAAAGCCTTCACTTTGGCATTCGTATCACAGACAATGGTGGATAAGTCAGCTGAAAGGGCAGATCAGATTATTACATACTGAATACACTTGAGGCATACACAACATCAGATGGATTACACAGCAACGGATACGGGGTACTGTCATTATATCCTGATTATGAGGGGCAGGGAGTGTAGAGAGTTGTGTGGAGGTAAAACCCAGGCAGAAGTTCTTCTTCTTCTTCTTCTTCTTCTTCTGCGTTCATCCGGAGTTTTTTTTGTTGACGTGATTGCGTTGTGCCTGTTTACAGCATTACTGCGTTCAAGAACTGTTAATGGATCATGTAAGTGATTACGACGGCATTATTTACACTGACAGATCAGCGGTATGCCGGAAATGTTCAGGATAGTGATTAATGGACACATTGAAGGGTAGAAATGTTAAAGAACAGAGCAGAGGTCACAACATCCATACTGCGGGTGGAATTGTAGGCAGGAAATGCTGTGTTCCAATGACCTGCAGGTATTAGTTATGTCAATGGTGATATACTATTTGACTCACTGACAATGATACAGAAGGTTAAAAATGGATGGCTGTGATGTGGCTTTCGTGAGTATGACTAACGTATGGGAAACTTGTATGGATATTCTGCCCTGGAGATGCTGGAGTCTGTGGTATTGAGTGGGCAGATTGGTTAGATTCTAGGGTGCCTTTATGAGACAGTTTTCAAATGGAAAAGCTGAAGTGAGTTCGCCTGATGGCGAGTTACACTGTTAATAGGGAAAGCTAACCCATATACAAATTTCAGTCCATTACTACGAGTTACACTGTTAATAGGGAAAGCTAACCCATATACAAATTTCAGTCCATTACTACTGTAAACAGTGTGCACGGACTACGCTTGAGTTCAAAGCGAGCGAGCGCCCAAGAAAAAAAAACAAAAAAAACAAAAAAGGAAAAATCTTCAATTGTGCAATCTTCTTCTTCTTTCGTTCACCTGGAATATGTCTATAACTGCAATGTTGTCTCTTGTATGAATTTAACTGTCTTTTTTAGTTCACTCTGTGGTTCATAGAGTTTTTCCACTGTCGTCACTCTAGGCCAGAAGGTTTGCCTAGATATGTTGTGCAATCAAGGTAAGACTTCTGAGTAATGATATGGCATGCATTGAGACAACAACGTGCAGACAAAAGGCAAATTGGAACTAGTGCTATATATTGACTGAATGCACATGTCGACTGTGTGAATGTGTTAAGTGTATATATTCAAACAGTGTGACAGAGATAGTTAGCATTCATATACTTTGATATCGACTGAGGCAGTAGAAGTGCTTGTGGGCATGTCTCAATGGCCATGACCTTGCTTCTGTTAACCAATAACATCAAATAACTAATTATGAGGTCAGCTTGGCTGAATAGATAAGAGTACTGGTTCTTAAAATTCCGAATCACCCCTACACCGGACAGTTGGATTAAAATGTTGACTTCTCATCCGTGACTTGGGTAAGTAAATTACAAGTACCTCTGAAGTCGAAGTGGGATTGCCTGATAGCGAGGGACACTGTTAATAGGGAAAGTTAATCCACACGCAAAAATAAGTACAGGGCTACTTGAAGCAGTATCACGTGTATGGACTACGTTTGAGTTCAAAGCATGCGAATGCAAAAATAACAATAACATGAAGCATATTATATTCTAAGAATACAGTAGAAATAACATATGTCATAACCACCAGCCCTGGAGTGTAACATCCTGTACATAAATCCTATTTATGAGAGTTTACTTCGATGTTCAGATATTGCAGAATATCATCATGTTTCTTCTGCTTGCTCCACGATATTCTAAGAATTTTTATGTAACATTTCAGTTAAAAGCCCCAATTTAATTAATATATCATCCAGTGCCTTGCCAGCTGGCGTGGGCAATCATGCCTCTCCACAAATTGTGATCTCCGAGGTTATGGATCAATTCGTGTGTTGACTACCTTCCTTCTAGAATCTTCTCACGCTGTCTTCCTCTATTTCTCTTTCCGCAAATCTTTTTGGTTGTCACAACATGTTCCAGTTTATGTCTTCTCATAACATGGCCAAAAAATGATGACTGCCTGTTTCTGATGTTTGTGGTAACTAATTAATATATAGCCAATGAAAAGTAAGAAGAAAAAGTTGATGGTGAGTTCATACAGGATTCTGCAATTCATACCTTGGTTAATAATAAAATTACAAGCTTCCTCTCCCAAAGTGTCGTACAAGGGGACACCAGTAATGGAGTAACGGTAAAATGACTGGTCGGCGATGACATACTGTGGACAGAACAAAGTGTACACATAATGACATTTGTTAAAGCACAGATCAGACATAATGACATTTGTTAAAGCACAGATCAGACATAGCAGAAAACATTCAGCTGTGGAAAACTCTACAAAAAGGTTACATCAATTGCTGGGGAACCCCTTTGGCCATAGATGTAGCATGTAAAATAAGATAAGAAATACATTCACAGCACTGATTGGCACATTTAAGTAGAGGATACAAGTAGAGATTAGAGCAAATGTTAGACAATGTAAAAAAATGAAAGCTAAAGCACTCTGGGATTCAAACTTGTTGCTTCCTAATGATAACAGCTAAAGGAACTTGTGCACTTTGTCTAGACAATATTCTAGCTAGACAGCTGAAGGAAATTGTGCACAGCTATCTAGACAACAGTCTAATCAGACAGATGAAAGGCATAAGTATAGGAAGAACACTTCATTAGAAGGATAGCATCCATAGATGGGCAAGAAAGAAGATGCAGAACAGCATTATGATGGCCAGAGAAAGAACAAAAGTGAGATTTGCCAGGCTGACCTCACAGATCCCAAAGTAATGAACAGGTAAAGGACCCTTCTTCATGCCATAAGGTACACTGGGTATATGGTGATAGCCCCATATTTATAGATGATCCAGCACTCCGTGGGTTATAGGGTCAATGTCACACCTGCTACCTCTCCCTCCCAGGACATCTCCTGGTACTCATTTTAGGCCGGGTTGACCTGGCAGCCATTATCGAAAAAGAATCCCCGCCTCAAATGAGATTCAAACACATGGCCACTGGGCCAGCAGGAAAGCATGCTCGCTACTGTGCCCCATTCCCAAAGTAGAACAAGAAGAAATAAGACAAGAAAATGTTTTCAAACTTATCTTTGGAAGGTTTCAAGACTAGAAAATTTGAACACTTAAAAGCTTCTAGGATCAGCTTTCTTCTTTTGTGTTCTTCTCTGGTAACACAGCTATTCAGTGTTCATTTTTAGGCTGATGTTTACTTTCTAACTGACAACTGAACTGTGTCTAAAAATAGGCAGTATTCAGCCTTGGTGACATCTATCCTTCGGCCTGTTCTAAGCTAGACTTTTCTCTATGCAGTTACTCCAGATCCATTTGTTAGGACAAAACAACATAAAAGTAATTGGATGACGAATACTGCTGCAGGGGTTTGAAATACTAAACTAAGTCGAGTACTTGGAGCTGAACTGAGTCAAGAACTGACACTATAGCACTCAGAACAGTTTTATATGGCTTCCGTCCACATCTTCAACAGCCAGTGAAGAGTCTCAATACTAATGTTACCATTTGAAGTCTGATTATGTGTCTGTATGGCCATTAATCGAAGTTCATGTATTTGGATAGTGACGAACTAGCTCCCTCACGGCTTTTTTCAGTCACATTTCAGAGTAATGTTGAGTGTTCAATGTAATGATTCATTCTGCCGAAGCCACTTGCTCTCACACTAGTTCTAACAGCCATAAAGACAGACCAACTGAATTTTACATTGTACAGCATTTATGATGTGTTGTGACCAGCTGTCTTCCTCATCACATGTTTTCCTTGCATGCTTTGTGACGCTGACATCAGGTCAGGCAATAATTTTGAATCTTATGTCAGTAAAGTAAAACCAGCATGAGATTTTAACCTGATCACACTGAAATAAGGGCAACAATAGAGCAGCATTCATATCCAGAATACATCACCTAAAGAGATGGGTCCGTGAAGCATGAGTCAAGGTCAGCATGATCATACCCAGGAAATGGGATGAGGAAAACAATCAAAGAGGAGAGTAATCTCACCTCAAAGAGGAGAGTAATCTCACCTCAAAGAGGAGAGTAATCTCACCTCAAAGAGAAGAGTAATCTCACCTCAAAGAGGAGAGTAATCTCACCTCAAAGAGGAGAGTAATCTCACCTGACAACTACATCAAGCCTGACTAGTGAGATCACCACTACCTCCAGATCACTGGGCAGCAGAACAGGAAGTCACACATGCAATCATATCTGTCGCCATGAACATGCTGAAAGAATAGACAACATTCAAAAGTCACCCTGCATATTTTGCACCTGGATGTACACACCTGAATATGCTGACACAATGAATGCGAGCACCTGCTGGAAAATAATGCACCAATACAAGCAGGAAGAAGTATGGACAGGGTCAATATTTATTGTCAGTGCAGTACAGACTCAGTTGGCAGATATTGACAAGTCTCTGCGGAATGTTGATGCCATCATTTAGGGCGAGAGGGATCTTACAACCAACTCTTTATGGGAACAGTGAGAAGAGACACTTTGAAATGGCTACTGCATAGGAAGACAGATCACACACGGGAATTCCCTATGTGCAGCAATGGCAATCCAAAACATAACATTACATAACCAGTCAAAAAAAAAACAACAACAACAACAACAACAAAACTATCATCTATTGCCTATAGCACCTTGCGGTGTAGGGCAGGAGCCTGAGGAATTAAGACCGCATGGCTAGTGCAGTCACCATGAACTGTGCAGGTTAGGGTTTTATTTTTGACCCCAACAGAAAAAAATCCACACCTTACCGAGGATTCGAACGCAGGTCTCCCAAAAGAGTGCCCAGCATTCTATCCACTTTGCTAATTGCCCCCTGAAGACTAACATTATTTCTTTCTTTAAAAACACAAAGCAACCAACCTCTACTCTGTTCTGTGAATAGATGCCCACACGTGTTTCATTTTTAGGTTCTAATCCCAGATATAAAAGTCCAGCACCAAAGTGTGTGGCTCTTGTATTGACCTGTTAAGAAATGCCAGTTGAAAATTTACATTAGCAATCAACTGCTAGATACAAGAATATACACACATAAAGTATCTACACAACATCATGATCATGTGCCGTGCCAACTAACGCTGGCAATCAAGCTTCTCTACACCTTGCAATCTTGATCAGAATGTATCAATACGTGTGCTGACACCTTTAGGTGCCATGATCTTTTGTTGTGTTCCTCTATCTGTTTACATAAATCTCTTCAGCTGTAGCAAGATGCTCTCTTCTCACAATGTGGCCAAATAATGACCACCTCTTCCTGATGTTTTATGAGTAGTTGTCTTTGTGTCTTAGCCTCTTTCAAAACATTCAGGTTACTCATTTTGATTGTTCAAAGAATTTTCAGCATTTAAAATAAAAAACTACATCTCCAAGGAATCCAAGGATAGTATATCACCAAATGTAACCTCCCATTTGGACAGAAGGATGACATGTTGCCTTACTAGGATCACCGTGTTATTTGTTTTGTGGTATCTTTCGCAATGTGAAAGCTCAGTGAATGGAAGTTTACATTATAATACTTTTTCATTTGATTATGTACCAAAGTTTTGGTCCACTTACTTTTTGTTTGGCACTGAATCAGTGAACTAACCTCCATGATTCACATCCATATGTTAGAAATGAT
Source organism: Cepaea nemoralis (assembly GCA_014155875.1). NCBI lineage: Eukaryota > Metazoa > Mollusca > Gastropoda > Stylommatophora > Helicidae > Cepaea > Cepaea nemoralis. The sequence goes on along the minus strand of JACEFZ010027810.1, from coordinate 299,365 downwards.
TATATGTAACATGCAAATGTTGTTTTCCTAACCTCCACTTACAGACATTCATCACATAAGATGCTCATTTGATAAAATGCAGTTTTTGCTATTCCTATTCTCTTCTTTATGTCTGTGATATATCTTCCACCTATAGCACTCAAGTGCCTGGATACTTGAATTTCTGTACTTGCTCCACAATAATACAATTGGTTTTAATTGCAAACATAGATATGAACTGTTTCTTTGATATTAACATTACATTAGTTTTCCCATTATTCAACCTGAGGCCCAATTTTTCCCACTTTCTATAACAACATCCATAATTTTCTTTAGTTCCTTTTGAATTGATGTTATCAAGATGTCTCATCAGCATAGTGTCAGTTATTTATGTTATGAGCGCTAATCATGATCCTTGGCACATCTTATACATGTTCACTGTACAATGAAAAGAAATCAGAGGACAGTCTGAAACCCTTCTTTATGCACTGAAATGTTCTGAAATGGTTGTTGATTCTCATAGCTGCTGTTTGCTGCCATTATGTGTTCTTTACTATTTGCAGATCTTTGCCATAATTGTTTAAATGTTCTAGTAGTTTGATTATTTTCTCATGTTTCACAATGTCAAACACTTTTGTGTAGTCTATAAAGCATAAGTATCGATCCATTTTTACTATTATAGCTCTTTCTAACTGCGTCCTTATAATGTATTGGGCATAATGTACTCGACATGTTCTTTCCCTCTACAAATCCACATTGCTCATCACTCATTTCTAGTTTAACCTTGTTTTTTTACTCTTCTCATAATTATTTTCAGTAACAGAGTTGCCATATGACTCATAAGACGTATTGTTTGAAGATCTCCACATTCTAAAGCACCTGGTTTCTTTGGCAAAGATATACATCAGCAGAAATTCAACAGAGATGATTAAATCCAACAGATTAAGACAGTTTGATACAGAAATGTCAGATTAACTGTGATTAAGCTGTGAAATTGCTATGACATTTTATAAAGAAAAACTCTCCTTTGGATAAGATATGCATCTTACATTTCTTTGCATTTGATACTGTCTTATTTTTAATTATACATGCTTGCAATGCTACACTTGTGATGCCTCAGAGACAGCATCAAACTTGCTTGTTACGACTACTAACCTCATTATATGTTATCCACTGATATGGCTTGTCTGGGGCAGGTTTCCAACCCAGGCACGGTTTATCACCTGTGGAGGGTAAACAAAGTTGTTTAGTTTACAAGCAAAGCAGAAAGATGTGTCTTTATATATTTATATACTCACATCTAGTGGTGTCTGGACATTGAAGGCTAGCTGCAGTTAGTCACCAACATTTTCGTCCTGGGACTTTATGGTGCCTTCAGACCAGCTTCTTACAATTCATCTCCTGAAGTTGTCCACTCACATGTTATACTATCATCCTCTTGCATGCTTGTCCACTTTTCCCTCCAGGACACCATTCAGCAAAGAGATGCCTCATCACTGTCTCAAGTATTTAATATGACTCATGCTGGACTTATTTAATCATGTTTTCTTCTCTGGCTATAATTTCTTTCTAATGGTTGATATAACATTTCAAAAGCCTTGTGTTCTTCTCTTGCCATATATAACATCTTGTGGGACGCAGAGGTGTTTTCAAGGCACCAGGGCTGGTTTCTATACTGGCCAAGACCTATTGACGTGTCCTTGCCGAGCGTCCTGGGCAACAGGTCCCATCGGGGTCCTGGCTGAAGTCAGTAGGGTTGTTGATTCCTCTGAAGTCGGAGAGCGTCTGCCTTCACGGTGAGGAACCACCAGTTTGTACACCAATAAGCCAGACATGGGACAACGGATACTCACACAAACCTCAGGTCCTGTATGACATCACACTGATGTTGGACAACAGGATGTCTTCATCCGACATACAGGACTTCATGCTGGAGATCACAGCCAGCAAACACAAGCAAGGAAGCAAGCAAGGAAGCAAGCAAGCAAGCAAAAGCCTTGTGTTCTTCTCTTGCTACAATATTCCGTCTGTTGGTTGATATAACATTCCAAAAGCCTAAATTGTTCCCTCACATTGTTTATTTGTCACCCAGGCATATGCACCCAAAAATATTGAAGAGGTCATGTAACATTTGATCATTTTTAATGCAACTCTGTAACTCAGTTGTTTAGATGTCAGAAGTTGTTTCCTAATGTCAAATGTTACCCCCTTCGTTCTCATATTGTACCCCTATCCACATAGTATTTTTAAAAATTTAGTTGTCATATTCTCAAAGATATGAGAGAGCGACAGAATGAGGGAGAGAGAGGAAGAGTAAAAGGTAGAGAGTCAAAAAGAGGATGAGAGACAGAGATTTTGTGAGAAAACAAGAATGAGACACAGAGAATGAGAGATGAGGAGAACGAACAAACTCGATGAGAACGATGAGGAGAGAACATGAGAGATATATATATGAGAGAGAGAGAGAGAGAGAGAGAGAGAGAGAGAGAGAGAGAGAGAGAGAGGGGGGGGAGAGAGAGAGAGAGAGAGAGAGAGAGAGAGAGAGAGAGAGAGAGAGAGAGAGAGAGAGAGAGAGAGAGAGAGAGAGAGAGAGAGAGAGAGAGAGAGAGAGAGAGAGAGAGAGAGAATTACACACACACACTGATGCAGTAAAAGAGGTAAACCCTCACATTTCTATGAGTGGTCAGCATGAATGAATGGCTATAAGCACTCACTCTTAAACTTCTGGTGTGCTGATGACGGTTCATTCACTATATTGGTCAGCTGGACTAAGATGTTGACTTCTTGTCCTTGACTTGAGGACATAAATTACTAGTCCCTGAGAAGTTGGAGTGGGTTTTCCTGATGGAGAGGGACACTGGTAGTAAGGAAATCTAATCCACACGCAAAAATCAGTCCAGCGCATTAGAGGTAGCAGCCCATGTATGGACTACGATTGAGTTCAAAGCGAGCGCACGCACACACACACACACAAAACATGTTTCTACATTCCCTCTACTCACCTGATAGCTTACGGCCTCTCTGAAAGCCATCATACAGTGTCTTCACACCCTCAAAATATGTCTCCACCAACTTGTCATCATCACACAACCTTGATATACGTGCCCCATCTGCATTCTAGTAACAGAAATAAAGAATACAACTGCATTATACATAACATTTATACAAATGAAACATAAGAAAATAATCCCAGGGAGCAAGAGTGGCACAATGGTTAGTACTCTTGCCTTCCGGGATCAATGCCCGTAAACAGCAGGATGTTTCTTTCTGTATATGCACGATGCTGGATGGACCCAATGTTTTAAAATAGACACTAGATAAACTTCACAATTTATCTGGGAAGGAAAAGCAACGAGGAAGACAAATAATCATGCCACCTCATTATGTCACGACCTATAATACAATTTTTGTCAGCTGTATGCACGATTTGGGAATATCCATGCTTCCTAGATGCTATTTTTATATGTGTTCTAAACAATACAAGTATCATTTTCTGTGTTATGTGTTTGTTTCTCATTATTCTTGTGACACCACCTATCTGCTTAACTGATTCAGTGCAGAAGGATAATATATCGTCAAATGTGACTTCCCATTTGAACAGAAGGACGATATATTGCCATTCTACGGTCATCGAGTTATTTGTTTTGTTTTGTGTATCTTCCGCAGTGTCAATGCTCAGTGAACACAAATTTACATTATACTTGTTCATTAGACTGTGCACCATGTCTGGTCAAAACTTACTTTTGTGTGTGTCTAGCCTGCGTTAGTTAAGCATTTCATTCACATGTTCTATGTAATATTTCCATCAAGATGTCTAGCCACAGTCCCTGTTTGACACTGGCTTCTCAGACAAATGTTATGAATACTGTGGACTGACTGAGTAACTAACAATGGTTACTGGAAAAGGTTAATGAAAGCAGAGCATTGAAACATATTGTGACCACTAGAAAGATCAGAGGTAAAAGAGCCAGAGACAGGCAGAGAAATGATGCTGGATGGCCTGCGGCAGTGGCAGGGAAGAATAACATCAACTCAACAGAACTGATCCAGAACACCAGGTACAGGGATCTGCAGAGAGACGTGTATGCCTACAGCACTATGCCATTAGGCAGGCCACATGATGGTGGTTATGAATACATAATGATGGTGATGATGATGAAAACTGCACTGGTATGAAGTTGCTGTTGACAGGTGATCATGAAGGCTCAGTGCCCACTGTATATATTTAGAAGAATTTGGTCATTTACTATTAAATTAACCTTGACTGATCCCAGATTATTGTGCTGTTAAACAAGTGCATTAACCTCTATGCCACCAATTCCCAAATAAGAAATGAAAATACATAATATACAATATCTTGCAAACATTTAATAAGCATACACATCGAAAATAGAGCCACAGAAAGATAATCAAAAACTACTGAAAAGCATGTCATCATGTAAACACTGGACTTGAGAAAGTCAGCACAGCCTTGATCAGAACTGAGAGGCTTAGTTTGCAATACATCCACTCCATTTGAAGTCCAACTTTATGGAAATGTCAACCATGTCACATTGACTGCCGATTTCTTTAAATATATTCAGGCCGACTGAAGAAGCAGAAAAAGAAGATGGAAGGATAAGGAGGAAGACGAGGAAGAAGAAGCAGGAGAAGAAGATGGAAGGAGGAGGAAGAGGAGAAGGAAGAAGAAGAAGAAGATGGAAGGAGAAGGAGGAAAATGAGGAAGAAGAAGCAGGAGAAGAAGATGGAAGGATGAGGAATAGGAGAAGGAAGAAGAAGGTGGAAGGAGTCAGAGGAAGAAGAAGAAGAAGAAGAAGAAGAAGAAGAAGAAGAAGAAGAAGAAGAAGAAGAAGAAGAAGAAGAAGAAGAAGAAGAATGGTTGTTCATTAAGCCTCAAGTTGCAGCGCAAATAAAATTGACACAGAACTGATACCAGCTTCAGAGATAACATGAGACCTATTGAATGTCATTTAAAAAAAAAAAAACATCAGCAAAGAATCAATAACAGATAAAAGTGTTTACAGTGAAAGACTTGAGATAACCCAATTTACAGTCAAATGCTCAACTGGAAATGTTGCCTTGGGGCCATACATTGATCAAACGGTGCAGGGTGATATGAGCAGTGTCAGGTAGATTACCGGTAACTTCCCCGATCTATCGCTACTACCGAGACTTGGGAGTACCCGGGCAGATAAAGTGGTCAAGGTTATACATCTGTTGTTGTTATTATGATACTCAAGTTATAGTGCTGAAAGAAGGAAGTAACAGGCTGGTAGGTATAACCAGAAATGCTTTAGTCTGGAACCCACAAGACAAAAGAAATAGAAGAAGTTAGTTGCGTATCCTTTACAGGACTGTCGCAGTCAACACCAGCAGTTTTTTTCTGTCGTGATCTCTTGGCAAGTTTACGTTCAGTAGTTTGCCACTGATTTCTGCACGCCCTGGCATCCATACCATTTCGTTAAAAAAACAACGGAAGACAGTCTGCAGCCAAATCACTGCAGCTGTGTTTCGAACGCAGGTATACGGGATCATGAACTGCGCCCGTAACCCCTTAAAAAGAAACAGAGGAAGACTTAAAAGCTCGTGGAGAAGAGAAGTGGAACTCAACTCAAAAGATCAGAGGAACGTCCGATATTATGGGAGGAGACGCGGAGAGGAAAGATACACCCCGCCGGGATTCCAACCTGGCAACTTCTATTAACCGCACAATCTTCTCTCCCCCACCGCACTGACATCTGCCAGACCAGTCACGCTAGCCACTATAGCCCTGACACTCACAACCAGATGCACGAGTGGAGACAGCGCTCGGATGTGAATTATCGACGTCCTGAAGACACACTGTAGTATTGATCCCCATCAGGCAATTACCGTGACCGCCTGCCGGTACAGTGATCGTGAGAGTGTGCGTACAGTTCTGGCACAACCTTGCTACCATTCCATCTTTGACCTGTGTGTTTTGGCACGTGCGTGCATGGCCATTAATTAGCACTCAGCGTCCCAGACACTCACTGAATGCTAATGATATGAATAAATGAGCAGTGGTTTCACATTTTCTACCCACGTAATTGTTCCTATAACCCATTAACTACAGGACTGCAAACATGCTGTGGCAGATTTAGTTACCCCCCCCACCCCCCCCCCCCCCCCCCTTCCCTACCGAATAGTACAGTTCTGGGGTCGGCCCAACCTCAAACAAGTGTCTGAGAAGGAACAGGCGTCGAGGAAGAAAACTGACCAGTTCACCTAATATATCATGACCTAATATATGTGAAGGTTATCGCGGCAGTATCTGCTATGGGGCTGCCTTTAACTTTCATATACTTTTCAACAAAACAAGTGTCGATAAACTCAGTTCTAGTTGGCTATATTGTAAACATATGTTCAGTTACATATGCATAATCAGAAAGAATTACAGCTTAATTGAAATTACTGTTGCAATGAAATTACGTTTATTGCTCTTTTAAGTTCAATGAGTTAAAGAAATGGATAGGAGGGATTAAAATACACACCGTAAGGGACAAGACGGGTTAAAGCACAATCTGGAAAAATCCGTGAATAAAGTCAAGTACTAGTATTAAGGGGTTGGTCGTCGGTCTGGTGGTGAAGTGCCAGAAACCGCATCAAGGTAGTGATTTTAAGCGCTCCATGTCGATCAAACAGACGACACTGTCCGGGAAGGTTAACCCGGTCAACAAATGCCCGCAGAAGTCGGATGTTCGGCCTAACGGCGCAAGAACGCAGCTCTGCTGTAAACAGACACAACGCAGTCACATCCGGAAAAAAACTCCGGATGAAAGCAGAAGAAGAAACAGACGACACCAGCAACAAGTCCCACACAGAAGAGGAGAAAGAAACAAAGTGAACACGAAAGCGACCAAAAATGCACGGTGACCAGGAGAAGAGACTACACTCCGCCAAGATCGAGTCCAAGACATAAGATGTGAAAGAAGTGACACACCACGAAGATTCAACGACAGAGCAGGGTACATAAGAGATAGATGGAGTCACCACCTCTCGACAACCGATGAACCACTCTCTGGAAAAAAAAAAAAAAACACACACACACACACACACACCATGAGACGGGGCGGGAACATAACACCAGGCCTTACAAATGCACGAACCTGACCAGACAATGAAACAAAAAAATAGCAAAAAAGATTAAACGAATACTAAGTTAGAAACACATAGAAATCTGGAAGCGAAACACGCAACTCTTTATTTCCGAAAGCAGAAAAGAAACACCAAAAGAGTCCCAATTATAACACGTCAACAAACTGAGAGTTGAACCGTGCCTGAACACGTTTTTTCTTCAAAGCCAGCTAGCCAGCCAGACAGACCTAATATCAAATGGGTACCAGGCAACTCATGGGAAGTAAAGATGGCCGCGGTGATGTTGACCACATCCTCCATCTAGTGCAGATTGATCTACATAAACATGAGACTAGCACCATGTCACCAATACGTCTCAACGAGAGCAAACGGACCCTGTACATTTTATTTTACTTGTGATTGGCTCGCATACAATTTAAAGTTCCCAGACATTTTGCAAATATAGAACAATTAGCATATGCTGTGCATGTTTTGTATTGGGCTAATGATAACCTTACTTCTTCTTCTCTTCCTCCATTCACTTCAGTGAAGTTTGTGGGTGGGGGAAAGAAAGAGAAGATGTAATGATATTCTTTTGCACCCTGTCTAATGCCCTTTGTAAGTTGATATTCATTTCTTTAAGGCTGTTCTTGATACCATTATTCCATCTTTTACGTTGTGTTCCTCTTGCTTTGTATCCATCATATTTCTTCAATGTGGTTCTTTATGGCAGATAGTACCAGGACATTATTGTGAGGTGGCCAAACAATGCAGTATGTTGTTCTTCAATCACCTTAACTACCCACAGATATCTCCATAAGTGCCTCAGTCTCCAACCAGGGATCACACCAGGAAAATTTCAGCCCAATGAACAAACTCCGTGACACAGACGAGGATTCAAATATGTGTGTATTCCAGAATCACATTCTATGAATAAGTCATGTGTGCGTAGGACTTCCTAATTTAGAATTTAACCCATTTTTTTCAATGTCCAACTACCGAGGGATTTACAACCAGCGCCAAGTGTACACGGGTACGCCCGAATTTTTCGCCAAAGTCCGAAAAGGTTAGACGTCCGATCCACTACCCTATGATTCAATGGCAAGGTGGGAATTTATACCACTATGTTCGGCACTATGGTGAAGAGATCCATCCATCCATCATGTGCCATGCCGGTAAGCGTGGGCGGTCATGTTCTGCCATCTCACTCGATCACCAGAGTCGTGGATCAGCTCCGAGTTTCTGTCTCGACCATGCCACAAGGCCAAGCCATCCAGGTACTTGCTTCTAGGTCTTCCCCTTGGTCTGTTCCCTTCGATCTTACCAGTTGTCACCAAGTTCTCCAATCCATTTCTTCTCATAACATGCCCAAAAAATTTTGACTGTCTACGTCTAGTTTCTCTAATCAATTTACGAAGAGATACGGGCGCAATTTGTAATCACACAAACCGATTTGGCAGCAGATCGCCTTGCGTTTTTAAAAAATGATTGATTGATTGATTTAAGAACAGACGTCACAGCATTCGGGGCATTCCCATACGCGCTCCGTCCCCATCCTCAGAAGCCAGCGAAGAGTTCCAACCCCAATGATATGAGTGCCGGTCGATCAGAAAGCAATAGCAAACTACTTAACGTAAACTTGCTCAGAAATCGCAAGCAGTCAAAATATGCTGGGGTTGAATGCGGCGCCCTGAAAAGGATATGCAACTAACTTTTCGTTTATGTAAAAATCCACACAATCCGTGTTGATTAGTGAACCGGATCTACGGGGGCATCTTCACCCCAGAGTTACCCCCGACCCTGCATGTATTTATCCCATGACAAGCATGCTTACCACATACCGCTACAAACTATACACTACATACATGCGAGGCAAGGGCGTTCTGCCAGCCCGTCTATTATAACCATAACACACTATTGTCGGCTGGAAATGAAATCGATGTTTCCAAGTTCTGTCAGTCAGGTTAAAAACAACAACAAACTCCATATAGTGCGGCTGTGACATTAAGGTAAATAATCAATAAGAGAAATACTGCTATTGCGTAGCAAGACAGGAGAATGAAAGAGAGAAGAAAGGTGGCTGGGTGAGAGAGAGAGAGAGAGAGAGAGAGAGAGAGAGAGAGAGAGAGAGAGAGAGAGAGAGAGAGAGAGAGAGAGAGAGAGAGAGAGAGAGAGAGAGAGGAGGCTGAGACAAATAGAAGATGGGGTGAGCGAAGAGGAGAAAGTTCCAGCAATATAATTCCGAAGATATCTCGGTCCAATTTGCTGTATCTATTGGCTCACGGGCATGGTCAGTGATGTGACGACATATTCCCACGCGATTGGCTAATCAAATGGCGGAATGTGCTTCTTCCGTCAGCTAAACGACTCATTATGCAAACGGATCGAATCGAGGCTGCCAACAATATTAAAATGGTTACCAAGTTAAAAGTTAGTCACATGTTCTTTACAGGACGCCAAACCAACCCCAGCATTTATGAACTGATTTTCTGCTCAATTTTACGTTAATGGAGTTGGCCGCGCTTATATAACAGCCGACGCTCTTAACATTCTGAAATTCCACCCAAATCAAAATGCTCCTAGATCGGCTGTGGCTAACTTCAAACCCGTTATGTCGGGATTCTGAAACTGTGTGCACTACCCCAAAACCACAGGCGCCGACTGGTACCACGCAACCTCTACTTATATTGTAACAGACATAATGTAAAGCAAAGAATAATAAGTAAAACTTGGTGCGTACTTGACGTGTAAATAACACTAACAGGCACGAACAGTGAACGCGTCACCAAGAGGAAAGACACCATGACTGTTTACAAGAAGGCGGTGTTTGAGATGACATGGTAGGTCAGTGTATGTTTTTTTTTTCTTGCTTCTTTTATGGGCCCTGTTAACACACGGGACCGTTAAAACACACGCGACCGTTAAAACACACAGGGCGCTGTTATGTTAACACACAAGGCCTTGTTAACACACGGGGCCCTGTTAACAAATGAGGCGCTGAACTACTTTGGCCACATCAACATGGCTGAGAGGGTGTCTCAGTTGCGAAGTGGTACGCTGCCTACCTCGCGCTCCGAAGGTTGTGGTTCGATCTCGAGTGCCATTTTTTGGGAGACTCCGGGGGGGGGGGGCCTTGTCGCCGGAGCTACGGAGTTCACGCTTTGTGCGAAGCTTTCGTCAGGGCGCCCTGCGGAAAGAAACAGTTGGTTTCGTCTTTCAACATTCATATCATCTCATCTTATCCCTCTTGCACCGTGAGGTGTCGATGTGAAGCATAAATATCGGGAGAGAGTACCTGTTTATGAACTTCATGTATTGACGTACCCATGGACTCTGCTATTCCGTCTGTCCATTGTTTACATGGCCGGCCACTTCATCTGCTTCTATTTGGTCAGTACATCATTGCTTGTCGTGGTATACTGTTGGTTGGTAGTCTTGTTATATGGCCAAACCATTTAATTTATTGTTTTCTGATGAAATCTAGCGCTGCTATAACCCCCCCCCCCCCCCCCCCCCCCCCCCTCCACTTTAGTCCTGATTTCTTCATTTCTGATTTTTTCTCTCCTTGACACATTGAGTATTCTTCTCTGGAATCTCATTTCTATTGTTGTAATTTCAGAATTATATCGCCGTTATAGAAATTAGAACAAGAATTGCCATTGCGAAGGTAGCTAAATGAACAGCAAGATGAAAAACATACTGACCAATAAAAAGATATCAATTAAAACGAGAAAAGAGTGTTGAAGTGCTACATAGAACCTGCACTTTTGTATGGATGTGAAGCGAGGACATTGAGCAGGCAAGCTGAAAGACATCTGATGGCTGTGGAATTGTGGTTTCTGAGGAAAATGCAAAGAATACCATAGACAGACAGAAAAATCAATGAAGTCCTTCAAGAAACAAATGAAGATAAACTGATTAGAGACATTAGACACAGACAGTCACATTTTATTTGGGCATGTTATGAGAAGAAATGAATTGGAGAACTTGGTGACAACTGGCAAGATCGAAGGGAAGAGACCAAGGGGAAGACCGAGAAGTAAATACCTGGATAGTGTGACCACGTGGCATGGTCGAGACAGGAACACGGAGCTGATCCACGACTCTGGTGATCGAGTGAGATGGCAAACCATGACCGCTCCACGCTTATCGGCATGACACATGATGGATGGATGGATATACACAGTGTCTATAAAATAATAATAAACAAATGACCCCCCCACCCCCCCCCCCCCCCCTAAAAAAAAAAAAAAAAAACAACAACAACAACAACAGGTTCAAACAATGAACTCCTGTTTCACAGACAGCAAATCTAAAGTCTGAAATGCCCGCATCTCTACCTATAAACAAATTGTTGAAGCACTAGATAACAACAACACCACCAGTCTCTCCCACCCAGTCCCCCATAAATCTTTCAAAAACAAATCTCAACTGCCCAACAGCCATTGATTCTCATATTCTTCCATTGTACAGACAGTAAGTACACTCTTGGAACATTCTCCCTTGGCTTCAACCTGTGTAGCGGTTCACAGAAGACCACCACGCGGAATTAGCGCCTCTAGCCAATCGTGCGGTGCAACTGTTGTGACACTTCTAGTGACATTTGGGCGAGGGAGGGTGGCATTGATCGGGAGTTCTTTGTATTCCTGTAACACAGCATAGAATACATTCATGGGACGTAAAGAAACAGTTGTGGGATGTGCCTTGCTAAATAAGCAGAGATAGCAATCCTATAGGCGAAACGAAGCCGTAATACATGCACGATTCACGACCCTAGGAGGTAAACAGGAATGCCGGTATTTGCTATCCTTTGTATTCCACTCTATAATCTAAGTTAATGACTTTTATATTAATGTTAGTTGCATGTCCTTTACAGGACGCCGCAATCAACCCCAGCTTTGTATTGATGTTTGTGATTTCTTAAAGGCAATTTTACGTTTAGATGTCACATGAAGGGGGTACCCAACAAACACACGTATACCGGCAAAGATATCTGTGGATACACGCAATTATAATTAGAGTGGGAGTGAAATACTTGCAGTGACCAATACTGGAACACTACCTTATGTTGGCTGGTTGGCTGTGAATTTTCTAGAAGATTGGGTTTTACATCTCGAGTCCTAATTGCATTAGGTTCGGGTCGAATGAGTCTCGAAAACGCATTTAACAGGATGAGGTTGGCATAGGGATTTTTCCAGACCTGTTACCGAAGTTCTTTATCTACGAGGACTGTCGTAGAGCTCTCCTTTCCCTTCCCACTCAGAAACCAGTGGGGTGTGCAAATCGGTACTGGAACTTCACATCCGCGAAGAGGCGTACACAGCGTATATAGAGCGGCTGGCATTAGCCTTGGCTGGTAATACTTCCCCCCACCTGTGTTAGGTATTTCATTGTCAACAGACTTCAACCAAATACCCATGGCGGGAAAAGGGAGGAGAAGAGAGAGAGAGAGAGAGAGAGAGAGAGAGAGAGAGAGAGAGAGAGAGAGAGAGAGAGAGAGAGAGAGAGAGAGAGAGAGAGAGACGGTACCAATAAAAATATGTGTCTAAAACACTCAATGAAAAACTCCGAAATACTGCCTATATTGTTAATAAACTCAATAAACAGGTAAAAGTACAGATGCATAAAAAATACTACTTTTAATCCACGTGGTGTACCGGGTAGTGTTGCTATCCCCCATGTTGTTAGACCCGTTGGCTCTCGATAGGTCATGTAGTCATTATCGCACCGGTTGGCTTAACTTGGCAGGTCGACATGGTCGAATGAATAAGAACGCGTGTTCTTAAACATTCGGTGTGCTGATGCTGAGTTAAGCGGTTCAACCCCTACACCGGACAGCAGGACTAAAATGTTGACCTGTCGTCCTTGACATGGGGACGTAAATTACAAGTACCTCTGAAGTCGGAGTGGGTTCACCTGATGGCGATGGACACTGTTAATAGGGAAAGCTAACCCACACACAAAATTCAGTCCACCACTACTATAAATAGTTTAATTTCCTGGTATTCATTTTACAACAACCAGTCAAGATGACATCACAACAACCAGACATCAATAACACACAGCCAAGATGACATCACAACTACCAGGCATCAATAACACCCAGTCAAGAATACATCACAACTACTACACATCAATAACACCCAGTCAAGATTACATCACAACTACCAGACATCAATAACACACAGCCAAGATGACATCACAACTACCAGACATCAAAACACCCAATCAAGATGACATCACAACAACAGTACCAGTTGGTCTCGAACCCGCAGTGACTGCGTCTGCGTCTGCAGCATCAGGTAGGGCGGGATGTCATAGCAACCCCGAGACGAGCACACGCAATCCATAAGTACACTCCCAGTCAAGACCCCAAGAATGTAATTTCCAAATCTCACCACTCCCTTCTTCCTTATCGTTTTATGAGTTTTGAAGAATTATATCCATTGTACTAACACAAACAACGTCTATGTAGTTTTTGCATTACTATTCCACTTGGTATAACCACTATTTGGTACTATCATAACTATTCCGTTGGGATTATTATTATTACGATGTCGTCGTAAACTCTTAATTCACTTCACAACACGTGGAGATGGATCATATATAGTACACAATTCCCCAACACACCGAGAAGACTAGAACACAGGGTATTGTTTGTTAGCACAGTAACTTCCGATGTTAACCCAGAAAAATGACCTTGTTACCGGCGAAACGTTAAGAACATTCAGACAATGTTGCACAACACGCCACTGAGAATTTCACGGCACGCTTTGTCATGTGAAAGAATACGTCGCATTCCGCATTGATGCCGCCGCCCTAGTTCCACGGCGAACGTTTTATTGGTAGAAGAGAATCATCCGTTTCCATGGCTTTACTCACCAGCTCGCATACATTACAGCGCGCGCGTGAGGGGCGACCGGCAGCGTTACGTTTGACACCGATACCGTGCGAATTCGATACTGACACTGTCACATCTTCCATTTAAAAAAAATGTTGCATGTCCTTTGCAGGACGTTGGCATCAAACCCGGGTTGATTTCCTAAATAATTTTACGTTCAGTAGTTTGCCGCCAGCGCAAGGAATTTAAAGCACGAGCGCTTTAAACCCCGCGGCCATAAGTTCCTTAGTTTATATTAAAGCACACGTGCACACTAACTAAACACAAAATATGACTAGGAAGTTCCGAACGCACATAGAGATACGGGCGAACGTTTGCGAGCAACGTCTGTATCAAGAATAATGACCACAAGAATACATGTATTAAACTTGGGATCTAAAACAAAGTAATTCGATCACTACATAAACTAGGAGCGGAAAATATGTGTGGTCTCCTTATCATCTACTCTTGTAATGCGATGTCGAGGTGAAGTATAAACAGCGGGAGAGTGCCCGTTCATGGCCCCATCTTGTTCCTCTTGTACCTTGCGGTGTAGAGAAAGAATGTTTGCATATCCTTTACAGGACATTGCTGTCAACATCATCATCTTTCAGCTGATTGTTGATTTCTTGGCAAGATTACGCTCAGTAGTTTGCCATTGCTTTCTGAGCGGCCGGCTCACATACCCCGCAAGTTACCGACGCGATTCGAACCACTGCTGATTCTCACCGTCGTGCGGTGTAGAGGTGAAGTATAAACAGCGGGAGACTGCCAGTTTATGGGTGGATGTAGTGTTCAAACAGAAAAGTACAATCACAAATTCTCACAACAGAAATTACAGACCATTTTCTCTAAAATGCCGATGCCATGAATATAAACACCTATTTATCTCAAGGATCTAGGCCATGGAGGACCATAAGCTCTTGTCCACGTTAGCAGGTGTGTGCTTATATGCTATATTTGTATACACCAATCAACACTCGGTGGATGATGTGGTCAATAATATTCCCACCGCCTTTACTTCCCAGAATATATCCAAGTACCCATGTTAGTGAGAATGGATCTGGCAGCCCAAATCAATTGAAAAATATATCCGCATAGATAGGGATTCGAGCCCACGACCATCGGACCAGGGTGCTACCCACTGTGCCACCGCGGCTCCTAGCCTGACTGTAGATGAGACAAAGTGAGTGGGCAGGAAGGCTCATTCTACATGAAAAGTATCAACGGACAAAAATGTGACAGATAGAAAAACAGGTACAATAGAAGATAAACATATCACCAGACAGACATAATAATCTGACATTACATTTCTGTCAGCAGTATCAATACCCTACTGAGTTGTTCTATATCTCTCATATGTGTTTCTTTGTTTGTTTGATCATCAAAGGAACTCGCTCAAATCCTATCATGGCCCACACGTATAAAGCCCCACTTTGATGTTCCATCTACTTATTCAAGCCCACGTTTCCACTCCATACAGAAGTGTTGATTACACACATCATCTTATGAGCGCACCAACGTGAAGTTTCTGTGTTGTTTCCTTGTATGCTTACAGAAACTTCTCTATCCTCTCTGCTTTGTAAAAACCTCGTAGCGGTAGATGGGTCTGCGCGTGACGACAACCCCCATCACAGCTACAGGTTGGATCTCCCATGACGGACAGGTCAAGGGGTAGAAATCAGACGAAGTGATACATAAATTTGCTGCCTTATAGGTAGATTGGGGACAGTCAAAAGTCAGGGAAAGCGAAAATGAAACAATTTTCTTCGAAGTAGGACGTACTGAGCCGCAGGCTTGTCGAAACCGTGCTATGCATTTCACACGATCATGAACTTTATTTGTCTTTTCTTATCATATTCAACGTATCTGTTCGACTATTTACAATTCAAAGGCAAAGATTCAGTCTAGGATTGAAACCCAATAACAAACCCCACACGAGTATCGTTCCAGAAATGAAAGTGAGCACTGAATACGCCCGGCCCACGCGTGCTGTAGTATTAATAGCACCACTCCTACGAGGGAGGACGTTGAGGAAACTAGGACAAATGTGAAACAATGATGCAAGACCTGCAGCGCGCCTGGCATAAACAGAGCGCGCTTGGTTCATTCACGTGAACGTGATGTGACTTTGGCTTGAACGATCCAATGGCGCTAGGGTCACCCTCAGGACACAGCTTTACATAAACTTCCTTCACAAATAACCGAACAAGGGAAAAAAGTGATCGGAATTTACTGTGTATATCATACATACACACCAGCGGAGAGTATTATGCCCAATTCGCACGTGTTCATCCCATATTCGTCGTATTTGACGACCTGCGTAAAATATACGTGGTTCACATCTCAACCTATAATTTATTTGTTTATCTCGGATCCGGCGTGCATTGTTATACGAAGAGATTCCAATTTCAGGCCTCTCCCTCTCTCCACACACACACACACACACACACATATATATATATATATATATATATATATATATATATATATATATATATATATATATATATATATATAATTTGCGATGTATAAGAGTACAGGCATATGAGTTCCGCATCTCAACCTGTATCTCACGTGTTTTGTTTCATATCCGGCCTATAGGTGGTGTTTTACATTTCAACCTTCATTTCATATTTTTATCTCATATCTGGCGCGTAAGGTGAATTCCACATTTCAACCAACATTTCACATATTTATCTCACGTATCTCCTATAAGACTACCGGCGTAAGAAGAGACTAGTAATATATTTAGTCTACGTTTCATGTGTTTATCTCATATCCGCGGTATAAGATGAGTTCCACATTTTATCTCAGGTGTTTATCTCACACTCAGCCCATTAGACGACCATCCCTTTTTAAACACCCATTACAAAGGCAACACCGTGGAACTTACTGCTCAACTAACATTGTGATGAAGGAAAAACAAGGAAACATATCACCGACAACGAAGAAGATCATATCGTATTTTACGGAGTAATAGAAACACTTTTTTCTTCAAAAAATTGCCTCCAAAATTCAGGTGCGTCTTATACTCGAAATTAATTAAATCTCTTTAAAAAAAAAATTGCTTAAAAATTAAAGTGCGTCTTATAGTCCGTAGCGTCTTATCTATATATATATAATAGAATGTATGTCTGTATGTATGTTATTTATGCGTTCGCGAACAGTCCATCTGATTGAGATGAAATTTTCTACACATCTTCTTCTCATTCCCGTGCTGCCAACTGTCATAGTTTGTTAGTGTACAAACATATTTATTTAATATTTTAATTTACATTATAATGTATATATAGCGAGGGGACATAACTTCTAATAGCATTGCTATATATGTTAAATTGTTGCATATGTCTCAAATAGGTGGACCTTTTCGCAACAGTCATCTACAGGCATATGCGTTATAATCCTCCTCCTCCTCCTTCTCTCCCTCCTCCTCCTCTACCCCTCCTCCTCTCCTCCTCCCCATCATCCTTCCTTCCTCTTCCACATCCTCCTCCTCTATCCCCTCCCCCTCCTCCTCCTCACTCTCCCTCCTCCTTTTTCTTCTGCTGCTGCTGCCGCCGCTCCATTTAATTGTTGGGGGAAGATGTAAAGATCGTTCAAGTGCTCTTTCTAATAATAGACAGACAGACAGATAGAAGTCGGGAACGGGAACGGGAGCTTATATGACTACTTATATAAATTAAATAAGATGCTCCCCACCAGGGGCTGGGCGAAGCCGGGTCAGACAGACAGACAGACAGATAGAAGTCGGGAACGGGAACGGGAGCTTATATGACTACTTATATGAATTAAATGAGATGCTCCCCACCAGGGACTGGACGAAGCCGGGCCGGGCCAGCGAGTAGTCCATAAAATACGGTATATCAGTCACACCCGTCACTCTGAAAGCAGTCCAAGTTATGTTTCCCTCCTTTTTTGTTCACTATCTTCATAGTAGTTAAACTATAAAATTCAGTTATTTCAACTGTATTTATTTTCAAAACTATACGTATTTGTAATGGGACTGTAAATATATAACCAGGGATAATGAAATAATCAGTTTAGAAAATTTCACAGGCGGCTTCGAAAACTGGCATAATAAAATGAAAACTTGGAAAACGTCGATCTAAAATATTGAATTTCCATCAATTAATTACCACTGTATGTTTATGTGGAGTTTTCACGTTATAATCGTGGATACTTTAGAACAGATATATGCTACAAACGTGTTGAACTTAGCTTATTTAGTCAGAAGAAGAAAAATAAACCTCTATTTGTGATATAAAACGTTGCATATATTTTGCAGGACTTTGCTATCAACCCCAGGCTCATTTTCTAGACGATATTACATTCAGTAGCTTGCCACTGATTTCTGAACGAGAAGTCAACGTTAGATCCAACCGATCGGTGCTGAGAATTAACCCACTATCCCGCCTTCGGCGAACAGTTTAAAATTCAACATTCTTAACCTTTCGGCCACACCGACCTCGTATTTGGGACAAGTTATGTACAAATGTGACCCAGACAGTCAATTCAGCGACGCTGGCATACAAAATAGGTTTAAAAATAAGGTCTCCTTTTCACGCAACGACGCGCATGAATACACGGTGCTAAACCCAGATTTCTAGACTAATCGGTTTTCGATGGGTGATGTATTTTTAAAAAAACCGACCGCCTTTACTTCCCCGGGCATTTTCTGGTACCCATTTAATGTTGGGTTGACATGAGAGCCCGGATCAATAACAAAGAATCGCCGATTCGAAGAAGAATCGAACTCATGACCATCAAACTCGCAGATAGGCGTGTTTGCCACTGTACTACCACGACTCCATTGCAGACAACACTTGAGAGTTAATCACAGGAAAGACGGGGTGCTTTACAAGACGAGGCAGCGTGGCTGACAAGTTACGGTTAGGCACTATGTTTTACGTTCGCCGTATTTTACCGGAGATTTTTGTGTGGTAACTTTCGGTTTCTCGTTTTTGTGTCTTCCGATTTAAGGAGATTAAGAGCACCCGTGACGTTAAATTCCTCGATTATTTCAAGATCGCATTAAAACAGAAACCGATTACCGAGTACTGTAGTTCCCTCCACTGCCTACGAATCTATATATCTTGGCTTCTCAAATTTTTCTTCTTACAGAGATAAAGAGACTGTCTTTTTAAGACGTAAGTTGACTCGTAAATTCCGTTATATATATATAGACGTTGGGAATTGATCTAGTATGGATAATTCAACTGAGCATCCATTTTTACACGTATTGTGTAATTTTCCATTATTTAAGTCGGCGGTTACATCCCAAACTGAAATCATTTCCTGTCATAATCCAGCGATGATCATTTAATATTCTTATGGATTATTCGGAGCGAAGGAAATGACAATGAATGCACGTTTGCATTCAACACCTATTGTAGTATTTACGTGTAAATTGTCATCACTCTACAAGTTCGATTACATTTAGAATTGGGTAACTTTGTAAGGCCGATTTTCTGGTCAAAATAGATCTCTGCCTCGCATTGACAACCGCGTGTCAGTCACGCGCGCGGTCTGCGTCATCACAGCATGATGTGGGGATGTATATATCTATCCAATTCCAATTTCTGGTACGAGTACCCCCTTTCAGCCTTCGAATTTTCGACTTAGCTATGTAGGGTGTCTATGGTGTAGCTTGAAGTTTGTCTTTCATACTTTGGGCTGCTTGTTGTCAGCTTCACGGCTTCTGATGGGTTGATTGCGCTCGTTACTTTCTTGATGCTTGGAGTAATTGGGTACCCACCCCGTCATATGGTGCTGTTTCCTTCAGGGAGTTTTAATAGTTGTCGTCTCTCCTGGTGTTCCTCCTATTTCCCCGTCGTGAGTTGCCTTCGAATCTTCTCGTTGTTCGCCAGTCGGGTCTTGGTGGTGAGCGATATCGTTCTTCATCTGTTGCTTCTTCATATGTTTGTGCCCTTGTCTCCTCTGGTTCGGGTGTGGCTGTCTGGATGTTGAGCAGTTCATTTATCTTATCAAGAGTGATTTCTGTGTTTCGTTTCACATCTTGTACGTTAAATAGCTGTTCATCCGTCTCGGCCTTTATGGCAGCCATTCGAGCGACATCCTGTTCTATCTTCTGCCTCACTTGTTTCATTTCGTCGAGGATGCGCTGAACGGCCGTTATCTGTTTTTCTTGCTTCTTGTGTTTTTTCTCCTCCCTGCTTGATAGTCTTTCTTCAGTCTCGGCCTTCATAGCAGCCATTCGAGCGACATCCTGCTCAATCTTCTGCTGATCTTGCTTCGTTTCGTCCAGGATGCGCTGAGCGGCTGCGATCTGAGTCTCTTGTTTCTGGTCTTTTTCTGCCTCCATGCTCTTGAACTTTGATCGCAGGTCCTTCAGTTGGCCTTCAAGTTGCGCTTTGTCGCTTTTTGTGAGTCGATTGGTGGCCTCGTACTGCCGCCTAGCTTCTTTATAGGGCAGGTTAATCTTGATGGCGATCTTCATGGCTTCCTTGCTGTCTTGGTGGTAGGGGCAGCCGAGGTACCTGGCACCGTGGTTACAGAGGCAGTTGGTGCACTTTCTATTAGTGTTAGGCCTCCTGAAGTCCTTGTCGATCTTTGCATGCTGGCACTGACTGTATGGATGAGGTACAGAGCAATATCTGCAGACTTCAACCCCACTCTTGCAGGTGGCACGGGTGTGCCAAAGCTTCTGGCACTTGGAGCACTGCAGCACTCTCGGTATGTAGTGCTCTGGAGCTTGGTCTCTCTTGTCCCATCTGATGTACTGAGGGATCAATCGGTCCTCTGATGTTATGTCGACGACAGTAGAGGGGATGTTGTTCTTTCCGATGATCCTCTCGGCACTGGTGATCTTGAGTTTGTGGTTTTCCCTTGTCAGCAACTCCCTGATCTGGTCGTTGGTGAGATGGGTCTTGACTCGTTTGATGACCCATCGTTACATCATGTTGTGTCGGCTGGCTTCCAATAAGATGCCGTGGCGAAGCTTGATGTCGGTTTTCTCATCTTGTGTCATCTTCTTCATAAGTGCTGTGGTCTTTGGGTTGTTGTTGAGGGAGACCACTACTCCCTCATGTGTCTTGCGCAGCTGGTTGATGCTGTGTCTTCCCAGCTCGTTTTCCAACAGTATATATCTGTGTGTGCGTGTATATATATAGAAACTGGCAGCAGTTATCTGTCCTTGAGTTAGACAGTGGCAGTGGTAAAATCCCTTGGCGTAAGTGTAACCAACAGTTGTGTGGGTGTGTAGGTAGGGTCACACATTGTGAAAGGGTCAAAATCGTTTTTTATTTCCTATTCGCCTATATTAAATGATAAACTGACACGCACATATTAATATCTCGGCTTAGAAATGACTTACAGATTTGAATAAGGTACCGTTGGATTATCTTTTCAAGAGGTATCCAACTCTGCATGTTATACAATTAAAAAGCAACTTAGAAAATGTTACTAAAGTGGCTAGTTACGGTATTACAGCTAAGGTAAACACAAGTTTGCATGTCCTTTTGTTGGCCAATACGATCAACCCCAACCCCAGGTAAATTTTCTAGGCAATTTTACTTGCAGTAGTTTGCCATAGTTTTCTGAACGAGAAGTCAACGTTGGAATCTAACTGACCGGCGTAAGGATTGAACCCGCTACTTAGCAGTCAGCAAGCCGGAAGTTTACACGAAATAGCATTAAGGCCTGCACAGTGTTATGTTTGCAATTTACAAATCGTACGGCAGTTTGAAATCGCAAAGAGTAGAGCTAGAGGCCAATGACCTGTCAAAAGGGTCTGACAGAAAACTATGCCTTAGGGGGAAAGAGTCTCATATTTTGACAAAATCCTTACCTACAGGAAGTGATTCTTATAAAAATGCCTGACGCTGAAGTCCGACACAGTGACCTCCGAACCAGAGTTGCATTCATTGGCGGGGCACACTCCTCTTGAAAGAGGCACGATTAAGAAGACTCAATAGAAATGATTGTTTTAACACTTCGTCCACTTCCTTCAAATATGTCAAGGCACAATGACAGGTATTCAAAACCCACTGTCCCCCAACATCTCTCTCCCCCTTCTCTCTCTCTCTCTCTCTCTCTCTCTCCCTCCGAGTGAGACTGAGACACATACACAGACAGTGAGCGAGAGACTTGCACTCCTCTCCGATTTTCCCCCCACACCCTTAGGATACGTATTCGCAGAAACACACACTAACCGGAAAGCCAAATCTGAGTCATGCCCATGTCAAACAAGCGGTAATGTATTCTCTAGGCCAGCTCCGGGCAATGGTTAGCTAACGTCCAGGAGTTGGCGTGACCCCCTTGCTGGGAGACGTCAAGTGAGACGTGCAGTTGAATATTGGGACACAGCTTAAGAACAGCCTCACAGTAATGACAGATCTAAATAACTGTCATTTAGTGTGGCGCGAAATTTGACAAACGCTTAACAGTGTAACACATATTCCAATATGTAGAAAAGAAGTCTAGCGCATACAAGTGAAAGGTCCATGATGCATATTGCGTATATGGTGTTAGTCTCATATTCGTATAGACCTGGTCAATATTCACGCCTGCCGCATTTACTTCCCAGAACATTACCCGGAGACTAGTTTAACCTGGGTCGACCTGGGAGACCATATCAGTAAAACAAAACATAAAAAACAACAAAAAAGACAAAAATTGCGCTCCGGTGAGAATTCAAAGATATATTACCACATGCTTGGAAAGCAACGATGCTAGAGACAGCGCCACCGCGGCTTCCTTGCTATTGTCATATTTTGAACCAATCGATACTCGATGGGTGATGTGGTCGGTATCATGCCGATCGTCCTGACTCCCCGGACAATTCCCTGCTAGCCATGTTAGGCTGGATAGACTTGGCAGCCCTCAACAATGAGGTGGAATAAATACCCACCTAGAACACATGACCTTGGACCGGCAGGCAAGCAGGCCAGCCACGGCGTTACCGAGACAATAGAGTTCCGAACGTTTTCCATTCTTTCATCCACTCACTTTTTGGGCAATATGAGCGACGAGTAGAAAGTGACCGACTAGTTAGCATATTTGCCCTTACACATCTGAGATCTTGAGATCCACGCTCCGGTATACTGACAGTTCTAATGGATCGGTGGTAAACAAAGATCCCCAGTCAAAGAGATCACCGTAGTCATAACTTGACTGCTTGAGTCGGGGTCAGCGAAGTAGAGTTGACAGAGACATATCTCTCTATCCGAACGGAAGCAGACGGCATTACTCCAGTCTGACCCAGACCTTACTCTCTCCAAACCGTGGCACTGAAGACGAACAGCCTCACTCCAGTCTGACCCTGACCTTACTCTCTACAACCCGTGGCAATGAAGACGAACAGCCTCACTCCAGTCTGACCCAGACCTTACTCTCTCCAACCCGTGGCACTGAAGACGAACAGCCTCACTCCAGTCTGACCCAGACCTTACTCTCTCCAACCCGTGGCACTGAAGACGAACAGCCTCACTCCAGTCTGACCCAGACCTTACTCTCTCTCCAACCCGTGGCACTGAAGACGAACAGCCTCACTCCAGTCTGACCCAGACCTTACTCTCTCCAACCCGTGGCACTGAAGACGAACAGCCTCACTCCAGTCTGACCCAGACCTTACTCTCTCCAACCCGTGGCACTGAAGACGAACAGCCTCACTCCAGTCTGACCCAGACCTTACTCTCTCCAACCCGTGGCACTGAAGACGAACAGCCTCACTCCAGTCTGACCCAGACCTTACTCTCTACAACCCGTGGCACTGAAGACGAACTGCCTCACTCCAGTCCGACCTAGACCCTGCTTTCTTCTAATTGTATTGGAAACAGACTGCATCATTCCAGTCTGACCTAGACCGAACTCTCTCCAAACGCACCACTCAAGTCTGACCTATACCCTACTCTCTTCACACGGCGGTACTTGAAACAGGCTAAATCATCCCAAGCGACCGAGAGTAGGGATCACAGATGGGATCTCAAATAGGTCACGTAAAAATATGCTGAAGACATATGTTAGCCGAAATGCTACACAACACAAACAATGCCATTGTTAGGAGGAAAGGGGGGGGGGGAGAAGAAGAAGAAGAAAAAGAAGAAGAAGGAGGAGGAGGAGGACGAAGAACAACAACAACAATCACAACAACAACAAAAGTATAGAACTGACATGAACAGTTTAGGAGGAGGGGGGAGAAGAAGGCGAAGAAGAAGGAGGAGGAGGAGGAGGAAGAAGAACAACAACAACCACAAAAGTACAGAACTGACATGAACAGTTTCTATACAATTGTTGACATTGCATACATTTACATACGGCAGACACGCAAAAACAATAGTGGAGCAGCGTTATACCAATATTGTGTTCTAGCAGCTATTGTTCTGGTGGATATCAACACACCAAATGGAAAAAAAAAAAAACAAGTACCTTGCCAGGGTTAGATAGGTTCTGCAGTGGCGTACCTGTGTAGTAGTCCAGAAACGCAATAACATGGAAACATGCTTACAAACGCAGCCATGCTTGACGCAACAACATAGTGGTGCGGTGACGTACTCCCATTGTGCTGCGTTGTGGTGTATTGATGCATGATCAGGCAGATGTGGTCAGGGGCCCTTGGGATGACGTTCATAGCGAGGATAAACAGATAAATCAAGCCTGGAAAAAATGGCGCGGCAGGGAGTGAGTGGGGGGTCAAGCCGACAATCATTACTACTACAATAATCAGACTACACTTGCTAACATTAGAACTGGGACTCGTCGCTGGCTGTTGAAGCTGAGGACGGAGTACGTATGGGAATGTTCCGCTTGTGTTATATCGGTTCTTGACTCAATTCATTATGCGCAGATCAGCATGGTCGAATGGGTAAGAACGCGTGTTCTTAAACATCCGGTGTGCTGATACCGAGGTTAAGGGTTCAACCCCTACACCGAACAGCTGGACTAAAATGTTGACCTGTTGTCCTTGACTTTGGGACATAAATTACAAGTACCTCTGAAGTCGGAGTGGGTTCGCCTGTTGGCGAGGGACACTGTTAATAGGGAAAGCTAATCCACAGGCAAAATTCAGTCCAGCACTATTATAAATAGTGTGTATGGACTACGCTTGAGTTCAAAGCGAGCGAGCGCAAAAAAACACAAAAAAACCACTCATTGTGTTGCAGTAGCGTACCAGTATAATGGTGGCCCGTGCATTACACAGACATTTCAGTTAGGGAAGGCTTTGAGGCCACTAAGACAGATAATAAATAAACACAAGTGTTTTGATGGGCACTCACTAAAGTAGAAGAAAGAAGTAGAGACCAGAGGACGTACTAGAGAACATGAACAAACTGAAAGCTATAGTTATCAACAGGGATTCGAACATTTCACCTCTAGCATGATCACTCGCGCCAGTCGGAAAGCCACTTGATGATAATCATGATGGTAATTTGCCGTACATCTGCTAATTAGTCATTAAAATATACAGGAACACAATGTGCTAAACTATACAGAAGTGTGCGAACACTGCAACTAATTCAATACACATTTACATAAGGATAAGTTACACACAAGAAAATGCTACTTCCTGGGTCTAACTTGGTAACAACTGTCTCTATAGACAGCGTCGCTCAGTGAGCATCGCCGTATTTTGTATCTCGTCGATTCAACTGTATATGATAATATATGTTTTCATGTTAGACACCACAGGCAGTAACATATTCAGCGGTGTAATTTATTTATTATGTACATATTTATTCATAGGTTGAATGACATTTTGCGTGCGAAATTTGTTCGTTAGAATATACTTGAGTGGAAGCCACTTGCTCTTAAACTTCCGATGTGCTAAGATTAACTAGCGGATTCAACCCCTACACCGATCAGCCTGACTAAAATGTTGACTTCTCGTCCGTGACTTGGGAGCTTAAGTTACAAATGCCCCAGAAATCTGATTACCAGGGACACTAGTAACAGGAAAAGCGAATCCACACGCAAAAATCAGTCCATTGCACTAGAAGTAGTAACACGTATATGGACTCTGCTTGAGTTCACAGCGAGTGAACGCAAATAACTTACTCAGATCTAGTGAGAATTGCCAATAACATGAAACAGTTGAATGACATGACCAGTCACCAGTCTTCGGGCTGACTAAACCTGATGATGATGATAATGATGACGATGATGATGATAATGATGATGATGAAATCCAGGTAACTATAAATTAACAACGAAACTGGTGACTCAACTTACCCGGACTTGAGACTGATTATTAAGAAGTGTGGATAGAGCACTCCTATTAATGGCGGTTGCTCTCACTGAAGCCTTGGGATCCTGTAAGGTGTATTCTTTCGGTGACCTAGATGTTTCACTATTCGCTTCCATGGTGGCCACAACCTCACCGTTGCCACCCATAATTGTACCTTCCTTGCGATGATTCCTTATAGGAAATACTTCCAAACTGTTTAACGCCGAATGTGTTACACGCTTTGACACAATGCAAATTGTTCCGCCTCAGCTGCTGTTCTACTCGACTGAAAGTTAATTGAAAACCGGATAAGCATTTTTACCGGGGGATGGGGGGGGGGGGGATCAGATTTCTAAGTATGCAATACCGTTAGCCATCCTAATAATGATGCATTTCCTTGAGGCCAAACATCACCAGCGTCATATGGGACATTGGACAAACCGATGACTTTATAAGAAAACCTGGGAATCTGCTTCCTTGTGTAGAGTGAGGGAGATGGGAGTGAAACGTGAAGCGGAACGCCAGCCATACATGGACATTTAGTCGAAGGAACAAGAAATAATGGTCATTGTGGGGACAAACCCGACTCTCTTGTGTGTACGAGTATGAGTGATAGCGTAAGAATAGCATACGGCACTTCTAGACTCCAAGAGGGAAGATTGGAAGAATGGCTACACTACCGTTACTCACTCACTCATCATCATGTGCCCTTCCAAATAGTGTAGGCGTTTGCGTATTTTTACAGATTTCCGTCCGCTGTGTTATGAATCAATTATATTTATGATATTCCTCCGTGTCACAGTCTCTGGCCAAATCGGCATAAATTTCCCTCGGTCTGCCTCTGCTACTGGTCATCTTTCCAGTCGTCACATTTGTCTATGTTTCCATTCTCATTACATGAATAAAGAAAAGAACGCTGTCTCCTCCTGTCAGCCTGCTAGACGAATAACCATCCTACACGAGAGAATTAGCTGAGGCAGAAGCACACCTGACAGTCTACAATGCTATAACGTCGATTGTAGTAAACCAATCAATCTCCCGTTATATCTTTGCCAATTGGTCTAGGTTTGGTGAATAAACCTGTTAAGACAATTAATTATCGAAACTTAATTCTATCTTTTTAGAACACAGTTAGTTTAGGTGCCTGAAGACCCAGCTGGTGATTGTCACATGGTTGGGCACGCCCCGGTCTGTTCTGGCACCTGCCAATCGCGCTTCCTTCGATGAGGGAAGAGGTCATTCGGAGTGAGGGTTAGAATCTCCAAATGTCTTACAACATTCCAATGTGTCGGTTGCTCGGTGAGTCCTCAAATACGAACTTATTGCTTTTGTTGTCACTCTTCTTACTCGAGTAAATGTAAAATAGAGGATTGTAAAGGAAGGATCACTTTACACACGTGATGTGTATTAGATATATGATGCTAGGCTCTTTATAAGCCAATCAACACTTTACAGGCGATTCTTACTCGAGTGCCAATGTATCATCATCATCATCTGCCATGCCGATACGCGTGGACGGTCATATGTCTCTATCTCACACGATCACCAGAGTCGTGGATCAGCTCTGTGTTCCTGTCTCGTTCATATCATGTGGCCAAGCCATCCTGGTATTTTCTTCTCTGCCTCCCCCTTGTTCTTTTTCCCTCAATCTTGCCCATTATCACTAAGTTCTCCCATTTATGTCTTCTCATAACGTGTCCAAAATTTTTGACTGTCTACGTCTAATTTCTCTAATCAGTTTGCCAATGTATACTATTGCATTTAAATAACAGTAAAGCCCCACTCACACGCAAGCCAGCAAAAATCTCCAGAGACAAGAGAACAATACCGACAGATGAAACTGGGCCCGACCGTTTACTGTTTGACAAAATACAAGGGGTACATAGTGATGTAGTTTCTAAGCAGGCCGACGGTGAAAGTTCTACATTAACGGCTTAAATAGCTAAGTCAAGATGATAATATCCTACCGCATGCCAAGAGAAATACTAACAAACTGTAACAGCTACGAAGACTAATGGACAAAGAGATAGGTAGAGACAGCAAGAGACGATTCTTTATAGCCTCTCATCGCGGCATTGAACAAATAACAAAACATGAATTGATACATTTAGTTGGAGATCGTAAAATGTGGAGACGCATGATGATGATGATGCTAGCACACGTGGAAATAAAACCCGATACTACTGCTTTAAACACACACACACACACACACACGCCCCCCCCCCCCCCCCCATGTAACTGCGAAGGTTTTATTTCTGTACAACACACTTAACACCACAGAGTAATTCCGACATTTCTTACATAGAGAAGGTTACTGAACCGGCTGAATTCCTATTCCGCTACCTTTAAGGCGCACGCTATGGTAGAATGATGATGAAATCACACATGATAGTAAACCTACTACTATTACTAAAATACACACACTAATTCCGATGTTTTTACGCTTTCTCAACACAAGTCGCACATGGTCTCAAACCGGCGACGCCTTGCATACACAGCGTGGCGTGACACGAACTGTGTCAACAACATCCGTGATCTAGCTTAAGACTAATACACACACGTACACACACTCACATACATACACACAGGAGGATTGTGCGGCCTATTTATGTAGGCAAGCCGTTTCCACTGTACACGTTAGATCATGGCCTGTCCCCTTGACAATCGGGTGATTAGTCGGAGTTCTGCCCCCTTAATGTTTACCCAGTGGGTCCCAAACAGTGTTCCCGTTCTCAGATTTTGTGAAAATCTGATTTTTCGGATGGCGAGATGCTTGCTTGCTTGCTTGTGTTCGTTGGCTTGAGCTCCAACGCGAAGTCCTGTATGTCGGATGAAGGCATCCTGTTGTCCAACATCAGTGTGATGTCATACAGGACCTGAGGTTTGCGTGAGTATCCGTTGTCCCATGTCTGGCTTATTGGTATGCAGACTGGTGGTTCCTCGCCGTACAGGCAGACACTCTCCGACTTCGGAGGAATCGGCGATCCTATTGACTTTAGCCAGGACCCCGAAGGGACATGTTGCTCAGGACGCTCGATGAGGACGTATGTCAATAGGTCTTGGCCAGTATATAACCCGGCCCTGGTGCCTTGGAAACACCCCTGCGTCCCGGATGGCGAGATAAGTGTTCTTTTGTTTTATCTGTTCTTGGCAATTGTTTTGTTTTTTCGTTGATAAAAATTTCGGTCTAAACGTTCGCCTTTATATGTGTGTGTGTTTACTTTCGTCGAGCTTCCTAGTCATCATCACGTGTCATGCCTGAAAAGTGTGAACGGCCTTGTTTCGCTATCTTACACGATGACCAGAGTCGTGTATCAGCCCCAGCTACCAATTCAGGAGTACTGTTAACTATTGGACAGGGATGAGTTTGTTTGTGTGTGCATTTCTTATACACACTCTATATGACAGGAGCAAATTTGCATCATGAAAGTGTCTATCATATAAACTTTTGGGAACCATTGGTGTACACCAGATCTTAGATAAGAGGAGGCAGACATCGCCAGGCATCCAACGATGAACAAGGCTGAATTATCACTGACCCAGTGCAGACAGGAAACTGTGACCCATTCTACACCAAGTAAACAAGATAAGGTGACCAGCGACTGCTACAAAATACTCATCTCCGTAGCCCAGTTTATAACAAGCAGCCAATCATAATACAGCCTTGAACTGCCGTTCGTCCTTCCGTTTTCCACCTGTTTACACTAGGTTCAACCTGCTTTAGTGGCCTTGGTTAAAACAAAAAGCTACCTGCAGATCCTTTACAGGGCGTCACAGTCAAACCCAACATTTTTTTGGCTGTTTGTGATTTCCTGGCAAGTTACGCTCAGTAGTTTGCCATAGATTTCTGAACGACCGGCACACATTCCATTGGTATGAAGATATAACGAAAGGACGGTGTGGTACCAAATCGTCCGCAGCTGTGTTTCGAAAGCAGTATGCAGGTTTACGAATTGCGTCCGCAACAACCTGGCCACAGAGCAGTTGGTTACGATGGTAATCACAGGTGCATTGCTTTCTCATTCCTGATCCTTTGTAGTTGAGTTCTTTCATCTGTTACGGGCCTTACAGGTACCCTTTTCTTGTTCGTTCGCTGATGACATCCGCGATGCTTTCTCCTTCCTTATTGCCTCCTGCTACCACTTCCGTTGTTATTGCTGTTGTTATCCTCAGTGCTTTAATTAAGGCTATGATTACTGTCGTTTTTCGTATGACTATTATTATAATTACTTTATTATTATCTTAGTTACTTTTAATATTATCTTAGTTATTTTTATTATTATCTTAGTACTATTATTGTTGATGCTATCATTATTATTTGTCTACTCGTTTCGTTAAAATGGTTGCTTATTATCACATAATTGTTTAGATGTGTATGATCTTTTCTAATTATATTTATTATTATCCATACTGCTAGTTATTTCTTTCGTTAGTATTCTTTGGTTTATATTTACGGTTTCTATTTCCTCATCGCGGCGATTGGCTCCTTCGTTGTTCGACGATACAGTTCTTCTTCCTCGTTCTCGATTGGTTATCTCCGTCTGTTTTGGTTTTAAGGTTCTTTCCGGGTAGTCCCCACAAGGACTTGACCAAGTTCATCTTTATGCCCTAAAAAGGACTTGACAAAGTATTGTTCTTCCTTTTCTTACAGGAAATTGAAGCCTTTTGAAATATTGGGATAGAAATAATAATTATAAGATTTCCACATGGCATCTATAATAATGAGTACATTCCCAATGACCCATTACAATCCATATTTACATTTCTGAAAAGAAACCAGGTGCTGCAGAATATGAAGATCATCGCACAATAAGCTTTATGAGTCATAGGTCAAAACTGTTACTGAGAATAATTATGAAAAGAGTAAGAAACATAATTAAACCAGAAATGAGTGATGAACATTGCCGCTTTGTAGAGGGAAATGCACAAAAATGGCCTATACGTAATCAGGATACTATTAGAAAGAGCTATAGAAGTAAAAACAGATCTGTACTTCACAGACTAAAGAAAAATGAAACATGAGAAAATAATCAAACTGCAAGCACAATTAAAAACTGATAGCAAAACTATGCGAAAAATAAAGAACATATGTTGGCAGCAATAATGAAGAAATATACTACGGATCTTGGTGACAACTGGCAAGATTAAGGGGAAAAGAACAAGGGGAAGACAGAAAAGTAAATATCTGGATGGCTTGGCCACATGGCATGGACGAGGCAGGAACACTGAGCTGATCCACGATGCTGGTGATCGAGTGAAATGGCGAGTCATGACTGCCCACGTTTTCCGGCATGGCACATGATTGATTGATTGATATAAATGATCTCTACGGAAAATATGCCATGGAACATGGTTGGTGGTCATAGTATAAACAACTGACGTTATGGTGACCACACCGCCTTGATAGTGACAATTCAGAAGGAACTACAGAAATTATATAGTGGTTGCAGGAAGTGGGGAAAAAATATTCCTAAGCTCGAATAAAAGGAAGAAAGAAATAATGGCAATTTCAAAGAAACTGATAGCGCCTATATGTGTACAATTAAAATGAATAGTATTAATCTGAAGCAAGTTAAAAAATGCAAGTACTATTGATAGGTGCATGGATATCACCAGGTGGAAGATGTATTCAGGAGGTAAAGAACAGAATAGGACGAGAAAACCTGCATATTATGAAATAAAAAAATATCTTAGCCAATAAATCCGGTACTGGAGATCATGTTATATAGAACAAGTTTTAATATTTGGCTGTGAATCTTGAACTAATAGTAAACAAGCAAAATAATCACACCAGGCCTCGGACAGTTGGTTGTACAGAACACTGAAAATTCATCGGACAGCCAAAATGAGTAATCTAAATTATTAAAAGAGACAACACCTTATCAAAAACAGAAAGAGACAGTCGCCATTTTTGGTCACATTACGAGAAAAGAAAAATTAACTGGAAATATTTGTGGGAAAAGAGAGAGAGAGAGAGAGAGAGAGAGAGAGAGAGAGAGAGAGAGAGAGAGAGAGAGAGAGAGGAGAGAGAGAGAGGAGAGAGAGAGAGAGAGAGAGAGAGAGAGAGAGAGAGGAAGTTAACAACGAGAGACGATTGTTAACAGTCTTGTATCACAGCACGGAACGGTGTCAGCGCATGAATTGATATATTCTGTTGGAGATTGCAAGATGTGGGAAAACATGATCGCCGACACCAGTCGGCAAGGCACTTGATGATGATACAATAGATAGTAAACATATGTGGTCTCAATAGGTGGAGACGCGTGCATTCATTGACTGTAAGTACTTTCTGGCTGCAGCATGCACCCGGGCGCCCTGACAATAAAACACGCGCACACACACACATACATACATACACATACACACACACACACACACACAGCACACGTGTAGTATGCAACATCTGGTCGGTCTTGTGTTGATCACACTACCATCCTCTTAACACGCTGTCCCGAATTGACAATCAAATGTGCGTGACACTGATGAGTTACAGCCTAGATGTCGTCTTTCTAGCCTATGAAAATGTCATCATAAACAGACTGGGTGGATCTTTCATATCGGACATCAATAACTAGGATGGGGACAAAATTTCCACTTTAGTAAACTATTCTCTGAGACTCCCAATACATAAGCAGCCGAGAGTTCACCAGCTGACAAACAATTTTATCTAAAACTAAAGATACGAACAGACAGGCCGATAAACATACTGATAGACAAACAGATCGACCGACCGACCGACAGGCAGGTAGGCAGTAAGTTAGAAAGATAGGTAGGTGGATGGGCGGATACATGGGTGGATAGGCTGATGGGCAGACAGACAGACAGACATACTGATAGACATACTACAGATACATACTACAAAGATAATTCGTACGTGTTCGGCATGAAAACGACAATTCGTTCTTTTTTATTTTTTGAAAGTTACATATTCCTTACAGTACGTTGCAATCAACACCAGCATTTTTCAGCTGCTGTTGATGTACTTGGCAAGATTACACTCAGCAGTTTGCCACTGCTTTCTGAGCGACCGGCTCACAAAGATCGTAAGTTACCAAGGCAACGCGATCCACTGCCGAATCTAGCGCAGCTGTGTTCCTCACGTGGATATACGGGATTACGGAGAAAATCGTTAACCCCTTCGCCATAGAGACCGGCAATTCGTTCTTAGTTACAGATTATTTGGGTCGTCAGTTAAAAAGCATTCCACAACGACTACTGCTGCTGCCACGACCACTAATATGACAATAGTGTTAATGACTGATTAGCTATTGCGTGTGTTCTTCTGGCTTACCAGGGGCACACAGGTTTGCACAGCTAACGCCATGCTGCGCCAGGCTGGGGGAGGGAGCAGTCTGACAGGCGTGCAGGTAAGGCTACTGTGGAAGGCGGACGAGCCATGGACCAGGCTGACATACTGAATGCACTATGATAAGTAGGTCGTTTATGAGAACCAAGTGATGACTGTGAATCTACAACCATGGTGAGACTGCAAGAACACCAAGTTAAAAAAAAAAGATGTGACCAAATAAGAACACTACGCAGGAAGCCAAATAAAAAAAAAAGATTAATAAACCTACACAGAACTGGTGTCGTTAGCCGACACACGCTGCGGGATTTACTGAGGAGGGGATCCGAGCACTTATGGACTGAATGGTTCGATGTGAAATGAGGATGATCTGTCGACTAACTAACTGACTAATTGACTTATAAATCAAGTTGCCAAGGCACATCAACATACAGATTACACAACGCGAGCCATACATTTTAGTTCATCTCGACTTGGAGTGGAGCCACGAAGTAAAATTTGGTAATTAGGGCGATATCGGAGCATTGGAATACAGCATGCTAAACTGAGAATGTACATGTTATACTGAGAATGTACACTGTTGATGAAGTCGAGAGAACAACAGCGTTATAGAAGCATGCTGTTGCAGACAGCATAGACCAGCAGTTTAGTCCACATCACCGTGAAAGTGCCGTAATAACGAAGCTATGTTAACAACCATGGAGAATCAAGCTGCAGGTAAATAGAGCAAAACAGCTGTTTAGAAAGTCCCAGAACAGCAACTGCTGGGGCCCAATATTCCACGCTGGATACTAAATATTGACAATAAGGATAATAACCACAATAGTATATTCATTCAATCATTCAGCAGCATGTCATTTGCAGAATCTCACTCCCATAACAAGCTTCTGGAAAACCTCTCGGTCATAAGCAAGATATCCCGCGTTCGATATAGTCATCTAGAGATCATCTGCCACATCCTGCACCCATCTTGTTTTTTTGGCCTTCCTCTTTCTCTCTTCACGGGCATATACCCCTCCACCATTGTTCTCGCCAACTTTCATGACTTTCAAGTGACCAAAATATTTCAATGTTCTTTGTTTTATCGTCTTTAGTAGCCAACCTTCTTCAATTTTCAGCTCTTGTCGAATGGGTGCATTTGTTCTTTTATGTATCCAAGATATTCTTATAACCGTCTAAAAAGAAGTATTCTAATAGCAGTTTGGGTATGAAGTGTTAGGCCTTCACATACGCTGGACAACAACATGAGGTGGTGTTACTAATTCTCTTCCTCATTAACTTCCTCCAAAGACGATTCTGAAAATTATCTGGTATCCATTTATAATTAGGCTGGTTCGACCCCAGAGCCTTATGAAAAAAAAAAAAACAATCCCACCTTTGTTAGAGACTAAACCCGGACTCATCTCTCGGCGAGCAATCGCAATAACCGCTACTCCACCGCAACACCAATGATCTCAACTTAGAAGTAATCTAACAGTATGATAAAGGGTGTTTGTAAAGTCTCACTACACTTTCTATGTAGAACAAATCTGAAAAATGAAGTACACGATATCATCAAAAAATGTGCTCCACAGTCCATCGTGAAGCAATATGCAGCGTATGGCTGTCGTCTGCTGGAGTATTTCTTTGCACTCCAAACAGAATAGTGTAATCAAATGAAGAAATAACAACAGACGCGTTGCTGAAGGTATCTGACAATATGAAGAGACATTTATAGTCATGTCCTGAAGCCCACGGTGGACATTTCCAACACCTGTTATAATGAATACTTCATTGGTACTTTCTAGCTTCCCCAAAACAGCGTTAGACTATTGTAACTGATTTAATGAATTTTTAGCACATTTTTGATGACATTTTGTGCTTCATTTTTTCCCCACATTTGTTCTACACACAGAGTGTAGTGAGACTTTACAAACACCCGGTATTACCAGGGCAGCGGAACCGAAGACGAGAACTGCGAGGACAGTAGAACCATTTCCACACAGCTAAGCCCAATTTGCGAGAGACGGATATTATTAGTAATGATTACAACAGGCACTCGAAAGCTCCTACCGCACAACCACGTGAAACTTGTTTGCTAAGACGAATACTGTACTTCAATATGTTACAGCAACAAACAGTATAATTTTGCAGTGTCGCATCTTCTGTAATTGTCGTTATTAGCAATAGGACTGCTAAGCTTGTAGCAAAAGTTCACTTTGCTCAAGGTAAAATTATCAGGCGGGGAGAGATTGAGCCAGGTTGACACTGATCAATAAGCCTGGGAAGACATATTTTAAAACATGTCGCAAAGTATGACAGGAAGCGTGTGCTTGCGTTTCCGTCAGGCGTGGTGTAGCGGAAATCATTTCTAACACACCAACGCTTGACTGAAACATACATATCCATTGTGGGGTGAGGAGGCCTTGGGACACTGAAGCAACACAAGAAATAAACACTCGGATATTGATTGGCATTAAGAGAAGTCTGGAGGAAACTACGCCCAGTTGTTCACCTCAAAGGTCAGAGTGTCCGACTTGCGGCATGCATTTGTGACAGGTTTTGCTCCCATTAGACCAGTGGTTCTCAACCTTCTTTGGCCCTTTGCACACTTTCACCATTTATTCAAAATGTCATTTCCCCCTTTTCCAAAATGTCATCCCCCACTTTATTTTTTACACCCCTCCCCTCTCCCCATACACAAATACACACACACACACACACACATGATTCAAGAAAAGGGGGACGATCGCGTTTTATGTGATCCTGAAGCCAGTTTGAGTCTGCCAATCTGTGGTCTTACTCCCTCCCCCCCTCCCCATGGAAACCCTAAAATCCCCCCCCCCCCCCCATGGAACCATTGCTCTAGACCAGGGGTCACCCAAACTAACGGCCCGCGGGCCGGATCCGGCCCGCGACGTCATTTCATCCGGCCCGCCGACGGTACTCGAACTTGCTTGATATAGCGAATGGGACACGAGACGTTGTGATAAAATTAAAATGTAAATATGATGTGTAGAATAATACGAGATCTTCACACGTGCGGTGACCTGGCTGCTGATTGTCTTAACTTTACTATTTTCAATTATAAATTATTATATCTAGATATTCTTGTTTAATGTAATGTTTGCTTATTTCGCGCCATTCAAAGTCTTTCCCGGCTCGTAGTAGCGCCGCCTATGCTCTGACGTTACCATGGTTTCCATGGCAACACAAAAACACGCGCATCTCTCCATGCCCCAATGCATCCTGCTATCAATACAGGTCCGATGCTCCATAAATATTTACTTCTTTTTGCCAGTCACCCATTTTATGGGTATGTAACAAGGATTTCTTTGTTTGACAGTGATTGGTAAGTGAACTACAAGTGCGAATAGAGACAATAAAGTAGCAAACATAGCAAAAAAATGCCATAGAAACCTGGTGTTATTACGAAAATATTATACCCAGCTCAGAAGAATTCCCCGGTCTAGGTGTTAATCGAGCTGGCCTCTAGGCCAGTGTTTTTCAACCTTTCTGCTGGAGAAAATCCTTACGCAAATTTTTACGTTGCTCAAGGAACTCTGTGTGATTATATAAGTTTCTGTCCTTTTATATGTAATAAACCAGATGGGCATAATTGTTGCATTTAGGCGAATTTCGGTTTGTTTCGGCGGAACCCCTGGCCGCCACTCGCGGAACCCCGGTTGAAAAACTCTGCCCTAGGCTGCTTATTTAGGCCGGCCCTATTTATATATTTTGCAAACCTTATTATGAGATATATTCCATTACCGAAGGTACCTATACACTTTATATGCAAGTTTTGCGAGGTGTAGCTTCACCACTAACCCATAGTCCTCTGCTTTTCCTGTGTTTCAATAGGATTTTAATTATGTTTCTAATTCAATGTCTTTTTCATTTTCAGATCCCCTGTACTTCACCCTTCATTATGGCTACCAGGTAAAGAAAAATGGACGCCGAGTGTTGTGTTTTCAATTAAGAATGGGGAGTAAAGTACTTCTTTGTGGAAACAAAGGACTAAAAAACCATTTGCATAATATACAGCGAAAGTGTTGCCGTTTTGAAAAAGTACAATCTTCGGCGTCACTAGGAAAGAAAACATCTATCAACATACTCAAAGTTTTCTGGAAAGCTTACGCTTTTGAGAAATATGAGTCCATGAAACGTGGTTTAGAAACAAACAGATCTCTTCACGAGAAAGTTTGCTGAAAATGAATCTGTCACTCGTACAAGATACAAAATAATGCATAAGATGGCAGAACGAGGAAAATCGTTTACTGATGGCAACTTCATCAAAGTGTTATGATGGGAGCAGCTAATGACTTGTGTCCTGAGAAAGCCGATTTGTTTGGAACTATCAGCCTTTCAGCAAGTTCAGTTGTGCGAAGAACAGAAGAACTTGGAGAAAAAAGAATATGGTGCGACAGATACACGAGAAGACTAGGAACTCTGTATGGTATTCTCTGACACTGGCTGAGTCTATTGATTTCTCGAGTACGTCACAACTTCTCGTTTTCATTCGTGGTGTCAACTTGGACTTTCAGATAATGGAAGAGTTGGCATTCCTTTGTAGCATGCATGGAACTACAACTGGGAAAGACATTTTCATGGAAGTGCAAAATGTTTTGCAAGATTATAACCTTCAGTGGAATCAGCTTTGATGTGTTACAGTTGATCGAGGAAAAAACATGGCTGGAGTGAAGAAAGGTCAGATTGGACAGATAAGTACTCAGAAGATTTCCAAATTCTTGGCGCTCTGTTCATACACTGAATCATACATCAGCAAGCACTCTGTGGGAAAGACTTAGATATTTCTTGTGTACCGAAACCAGTCGTTTCTGCTGTGAACTTCATTCAGGGATATACACTCAATCACCGTCAGTACCAGGCTTTTCTTGAAGAAATTGATTCTGAATTATGTGACTTGCCTTATCACACATCAGTGAGGTTGCTTAGCTGCGGTAAAGTCCTGTTTCCTGTTTACAAGCTCTGAAACGAAATATAGTTGTTTTCCTCACTAAAAAAGATAGAGCTGATCCACAGCTGTCAGATCCTACCTGGCTGTCAAAGTTGTAATTTTTTGTCAACATCACATCCCATATGAATGAACTGAATTTGAAACTTCAGGGAAAGAATAACTCGACTATGATCTCTAAATAATCATCAAAGGATTTCGAAGAAAGCTGCAATTGTTTGAAGCACAACTGGCAGGAAAAAAACGTTTCTCAATTTCACAGTTTTAAAGAGTTTTGCACTACAATCGCCGAAAATGTCAACCTGAATTTTACGAAAAGAACTTTATTCGTGACTTGAAAAAAAAAAGCATTTGGGGGGGGGGGGGGGGGGGGGGGGGGAGAAGAGAGAGAGAGAGAGAGAGAGAGAGAGAGAGATTTTCAGTTTTTGACAGAACTGAGAAGTGATATTATTCTGTTCCAGAATCCGTTCGGTTGTAACCTTGATGATGTGCCAGGTGAACTACAGTTTGAGATCATTGATTTGCAAGCAAGTGACTTGTTGAATTTTACCTCTGCTTACCTGATGTTGAGTTTCCGAAACTGAAGAAATGTTGCCGCTCTTATGGCACAAGTGTTTGGAACAACTTATGTCTGTGAGCAAACATTTTCAAAAATGAAGTATGTGAAGTCAACACATCGAACGAGATTGACTGATGAACATTGAAAGCAATTCTCTTGATTGGATGCAGCAATTCCACACCAAACATTGATGATATCTTGAAAGCCAAATATCAGTTTCACAAATCTCACTAACCTGTTTTGCTGCTTAGTTTGTGAGATTCGGATATGTGCATTTTAAGTATGATGCAACTATCGTTTTGCTAACGTCGCCTTCTTTGATAATTTTTTTTAAGTAAATAAATACGTTGGTTGTCTCTGTGTGTGTGTGTGTGTGTGGTGTGTGTGTGTGTGTGTGTGTGTGTGTGTGTGTGTGTGTGTGTGTGTGTGTGTGTGTATTTTGCACACCACTCACCTATGATTAACATAGTTTTTGTCTTCTTTTTTTTTTTAAACCAGAGCTTTCGTTCTGGCTTGCAAGTATTGTTAACGTTAGTTGCATATCCTTTAAAAGACGTTTGCAGTCAACACCAGTCGTCTTTTTTTTTTTTTTTTTTGCTGTTGTTGATGTCTTGGCAAGTTTATGTTCAGTAGTTTGCCATTGCTTTCTTCACGACTGGCAAGTATTGAACAGAATGAGTATCCGGCCCGCGCTCAACATTTTGACAGTTATCCGGCCCGCCGTGAAAAAAGTTTGGTGACCCCTGCTCTAGACAGATTCTATACAAAAAGTTTCATAACCAGGGCCTTAAAGACGATGGACTCAGAAGATCTCAGAGCGCCAACCTCAATAGGATCGCCTGGAATGTAGACAAAGTAGTGGTAATATTATACAACACAATAATACACATATTTGTTACCTCTGTATCTTGTGGAATCCCACGCAATTCACCGCTTGGGAGCCGGTATTATGATATTAAAAACAAACAAAAACATACACTGATGACTTACTAGACTCTGCGGATGGACACTCTGGCTCAACAAGTTGTGTCCACTATGTATGGATCTTCGTGAGGAACTTAAGTTGCCCCAGGAGGATGACAAGTTAACATTCTCTCTACTGTTTCCATAAACCGTCCCACTCGATGACAATTCTCCTCTCTTACGCATGTTTACATATTATGTTCCAACCTCAGATATAACAACCGCGCTATTGTTTCTAATGTATACGTTCCTCCAATGAAAATAACAAAACAAACGGTTCAAATGTCCAACTAGGACTGTAGGACTAACTCACTGATATACTTAAAGTTGTCACGCTAAAATCTGTAAATCACATACATATTCAAAGTTGACACTACAATATGCACTTCCGTGTAGTAACAGTGTGTGTATTAACGGTGTGTGTGTATGTGTGTGTGTGCGCCGCGCACACACACACACACATGTCTAGAAAAAAGTCGTTAAAAGTCGAGGGGGATCGACTTCATTGCCCCAGGGTTTTAATCCCATATGGCTCAGTCTCTTTCGGCAGGGCGAGCTGCCGAAAGCGTCGCACAAAGCACGATCTCCTGCGCGACCCCCAGAAGTCTCCGATAAAAATGCACTCGTGAACTGAAAGACGTAGCCGGGAAATGAACCCCACAACCTTTCGGAGCGCGAGGCAGACGGCTTGACCACTTCGCCACGGAGTTTCCCTAACACACAAATGTGTGCGGTAATAATGTATTATTTACAGTTACATCACATCAGTGATGCATTGTTCTAGTACTGTAATGTATCTGCGAGAGTGTACAATTTACTCTCTTCTTGAGAGAGCTGTCAGTTATACTTTACCTTTTGACTCCTATTTAGTTTTCTTGTTTTCAATCGCGTAATGGGCCCAATTACAGGCCTTATGACGTATTGGACATATGTGACTACTCATGTTGTTCACAGACCACTTGGCACTGGCTGGGTGATGGATCAATATCACAACGGTTGCCTTTACACCCCACGAAATTACCGGGTACATATTTTAGGCTGGGTGGATCCGGAAGCCCAGATTTTGGTTAAAAAGTCCGCCTCGGTGCGCATCTGAACCAGTGACCACCGGCAAGACAGGTGAGCGTCTTGCCACCACGCAAGCGCAGCTCACATTTAGTTATCCTGTATCTACAATCTACAGCTACAATGCTTACAATGAGGTACTACTATTAGAAGTCTCCGTAGCGAAGTGGTTAAGTTCACTGCCTTGCAGTTACGGAGTTGATTCCTCTGCTTGACGCTTTCAGTATGTCACTCTGCGGTAAAAGACCCGGCCATGAGGGACAACAGCCTGGTGCCATGAAGTCAAATAATCTTGCCTTTACAATTCCCTTTAATATTGTCTCATCTCTCATCTCATCTCATCAAGTTCCTCAGCAGGTCACTCTGCGGTTAAAGATCCGGCCATGAGGGACAACAGCCCGGTGCCATGAAGCAAATCCTCTTGCCTTTACAATTCCCTTTAATATTGTCTCATCTCTCATCTCATCTCATCATGTTCCTCTTGTACCTTGCGGTGTCGAGGTGGAGTATAAACAGCCGGAGAGCGCCCGCTTATGGGCTTCATGTGTCGATATTCCCATGGACTCCATTATTCCCTCCGTCCATCGTTTACGTGGTCGGCCTCTTCCTCTGCTTCCATCTTTAATACTGTACTATTAACAAATACAATGTTTCGACACTGTTCTATTTACTGTGACTCTGTAACTACAATGCACTATTTACAATTACAATATGTCAACAATGTACTAATTACAGCTATACTCTATTTGTAATGCACTGTTCAGTGATACAGTATCCACGATGTACTGTTTAGTAATGCTACACATACAATGCCATGTTCATAGTTACACCATATCTCTTAAGCATGGTTCGCTGTTATAATCTATCTGTAACATCTGAGTTAAACTGTATCTATAACGCAGAGTTTACAATTATACATCATCGTTAATTTCCAGTTCATAATTATATCTAACGCACTGTTCACTTACATCACATCTAAAGCACCTTTCTCAGTTACTATTTATGTAATGCAATACTATGTAATTAGTTATCTAAACAATTGTTCAAGTCTAGTGTTATTCACAATTATTACACCAAACTAGAAGTTTTACAAACGTATTAAAAACTGATTTCATTTTTAAATGGCAGAGCACCATGAAAGTGTCTTCATGTGATAATTGAAATATCCTTTTCTAAATAGAAATTAATGACACCCGCAGGACAAAGACACCAGCTAATATTACTAATAACTAATATAACATCGAAGATGGAACAACAACACCACGATTTACGTCAACTGCCTAGCTCTGTTATTTTCTATTCCTTGTATTCAATATATAAATCACGACTTGTATGAAACTAAGCCATAGGCATATTGACGCACTTAGAATAAATAAATTGTATATTCCTGCCAACACCAAAGAAAATACCGCTATTACTAACGTAAGTAGAACCACAATCAGTGAAAACAAAGAAAGCTATGACACTTTCAGATATCTCCTCAAGGGTCAAGTAATATTATCTGTGTCTGTTTATCAGCATAAATGGCGTATCAGCCAACATGGTTGGTATTCTATAGCTAAAATGTCAGCCATCCGTTTATCTGCAGCCGAAAGTAAATCACAATGTTGACAACAACCCCATTTACATCCGACTAAACATAACAAGGAAACTATAACTGAACACACAGCTTCAGCTTTCTTTATGTGTTGCATAAAACGTCTATATATAACGTAGACACCCGATTCAACAATGTTTCACACTGAACTACAAGCGTATGCACATGGACCGCTTACATTCTCTAGTAGTTATTGTTAAGAATGATACAAAACGCATTTAATTATAAAACACGCATGCTCCAAAAAAGCAATACCAGGTTGTAGCTTCT
Source organism: Cepaea nemoralis (assembly GCA_014155875.1). Taxonomy (NCBI): domain Eukaryota; kingdom Metazoa; phylum Mollusca; class Gastropoda; order Stylommatophora; family Helicidae; genus Cepaea; species Cepaea nemoralis. The sequence goes on along the minus strand of JACEFZ010027810.1, from coordinate 256,513 downwards.
TGAAAAGAAAGAACACACTTCGATTTTCATTGGAACCAAAAGAAAATTGTTGCCAATTGTGTTTGTCAAACTCTGAATGGCTGGTTCTTGTTTGCACAAAGCCTTTTGCCATGTCAATGTTAACAAGGTCCTATAGGAGGATTCATTGTGGCGAAGAGAGGATAATTAATAGACCTCCCATAGGCGACATTACAGAAATACAATTTATGTTATAAAAGTGTGTCAAGTTCTATTTCTGAAATTGCATTCCGCCTGTGTAAGGGACCGGCAAATCACAAATAACTGCACGATTGGGGTGGAATACAATGTGGAGCGGGTGTTGACAGAGCAGGGATGAACAGGTAACAGAAAGGTCCGCATGGCCGAATGGGTAAGAACGCGTGTTCTTAAACATCCGTTGTGCTGATGCCCAGGTAATTGGTGCAACCCCTACACCGGACAGCTGGACTAAAATGTTGACGTATCTTTCTTGACTTCGGGACGTAAATTACAAGTACCTCTGAAGTCGGAGTGGGTTCGCCTGATGGCGAGGGACACTGTTAATAGGGAAGCCTAATCCACACGCAAAATTCAGTCCATCACTAGTACAAATAGTGCGTATGGACTACACTTGAGTTTAAACCGAGCGAGCTCCAAACCGGTGACAACTGAATCTATTTACATTTTTTTTTACCCGTGCCTGTACTGGAGGAATTTAACACCCTCGCCTGAATGGCGTGACCTCAGAATGTATATGTGGTGCATACATGTTATGCTGGCTGTATTCACGAAACATACGTGTACAACGGCAAAGGTAATGCCAGGCCAGACAATGTTAAATGATATCGATTGTAAACATCCTGCATCCTGGCAATATGAGCTGAGGCGACCAACTCCCACATAGCATAACAAAAACAGGTGAATATGTCACGACTATGAACGAGACAGTGCTTGTGTGTTACCCGGGTCCATCAGGGAAAGCAGAGAACCTTAACACAGCAATTAACCAGGCATGTCGTAGGAGGCGACCAAGGGAGGGTGGGGAATGGTGTGACACAAGCTACCTCATACGGCAAAAGCCAAGAAATCATTAACAAGACTATAAACAGTTCGGCGCGACTTGGTAGCAGTGCTCTGCAGATTTCCTGTGACAACATACGGGTGTGAAACATTGACATTTAACAAACCAACTGATGCCGAGATATCGGGTTCAACCCCTACATCGGTCAGCTGGACTAACATGTTGACTTCTCGTCCTTGACTTGGGGATGTAAATTACAAACACCTTAGAAGTTGGAGTGGGTTCGCCTGATGGTAACACTGGTAACAGAGAAAGCTAATCCACGCGCAAACATCAGTCCAGTGCATTAGAAGTAGTAGCACGCATATGGACTATGAATGAGTTTTAAAACAAAGCTCACGTCAGCTTTAGTGTGTGTGTCTGTTGTGTGTGTAGTGTGTCGGTGTGTGTGTGTTTGTGTGGTTGGGTGTGAGTGTGTCTTTTTTTTCTTTATTTCCTTTTTTTGGCCGTTCGCTCGCTTTGAACTCAAGCGTAGTCCACATACTTGTAATTTACGTCCCCAAGACAGGGAGAGAATTCAACATTTCAGCCCAACTGACCAGTATAGGGGTTGAACCTCGGCTCCATGTGCGCCTTAGGAATATAAGCGCTACAGAAACGCTCCACAAATACAATGCACGAAATCAAAAACAAACAGCTCTACACAGCAAAAACTCAAAATTGAAGACATTTGGTTATTAATATAAACACAGTTGAGGAAAATAACTTATTTTTGGTATGAACAAAGATTTGCCTGGAAAAGATAACTATGGAGGAAGGTTAGTTAGTCCTTCCTCTTGAGCCTAAGTCGGCGCATAGGGCAGAAGTCATGGCTCCCTATATTTGGCGGCTCGCTGCTACCTGTTGTAGATCCTGGATGATCACTTGGCCGTTGAATGAGCCTTCTCTGATGATGGTTCTACGCAGGGTCTCTCTTGGTAACGGCAAACAAAAAAAAGCGGAGCAGAGGCGTATCACAATGTTGATGGATTCAAGATGTGACAGATAATTCGCGCATGACAGCAACAGAGACAAGGCATCTGGCTTACCATAGAGAGAGATTTCTAATGACTTACGATGGTAAAGTCCTGCACCAGACGCAACACTGGATAATGGGCAATGATGGTGAAATGAACATGACTACCCGCAAAAGTATTATATGAAGAAATCGAACGCCAAATGAATTCAGTAAAAGCTTCAACACCGGATCACTAAAAGCTCTCGTCGTAATGGGAGAGCTCCCGTGTTATCTGGTGGACAACATCCGCACAAACGTGAAAGTTATATAAGACATGTTTCTATAGTTACAATGAATGGAACAATAATTATTGAGGTATTGATGCCTCACTAATATCCCACGGAAAACACAGAAATGTGTCGGTGTCTATGACTAAGGGAGTGAACGTAGTTTCACAACACGGCATACCAGGTTCGAAAATACAGTCCGTGATTTGGAAACTCTCTGCGTTGATTTTCACAATGATATCAGCGCCTGCCGATCAGTGGCAAACTACTGTACGAAATATCGCCTACAAAATCACAAACCAAAAAATATTGGCGCTGACTGCGACATCCTGTAAAAACCACGCATCTAACACAGAACATAAATGGTGACACTGAGACTATTTACAAAGGAACCTCGTGGTGGTAGATTACCGATGGACAAGGGAGAGGTGGTCGAGCACCTGTGGGACAGGTGGAGAAGGAGTGGGAACAGATTGAGAACTCGCCTGTGGAAAGAATGATATTTCGGGGGATCGGTAGGGGTTCTGGAAGACTCTCAAAACTGAGAGGAAAGACAAGGAGAACTTTCAATCAGATAGCGGTGGGAATAATTAGTAGTATGCCTCTTCACTGGCTGTTGACCGAGGGAACGGAGTGCGTATGGAAATGTCCTGAGTGCAGTGATGTCGGTTCTTAGCTCAACTCAACTATTTACACATGAAGAGAAATCAATAACCGGTGTTGATTGGCACATATAGGAGCGAAGGGAAGAAGTAGAGATTTGAAGAAACACTAATCATCATGTGTCGAGCCAATCAGCGAGGGCGGGTATTATTCGCTTTCTGACACGATCGCAAAGTCGAGATCAGGTCTGTGTTTTTGTCCCGATTATGTAACGTGGCCAAGCCATTTGCTTTCACTGTGCTCTTTTCCTATCTGGTTTCCCAGCTGTCACTAAGTTTTCAAGAGTGTTTCTTCGCATTCTTCTCGCAAACATTGTGACTATCTAAGAGGGTAAATTAATAAGTAAGCCACAAATGGCTGTAGAAAAATAACTAAATATGATAACAACTTGAAACTAGTTTATTTTTATACATACATTGTCCCTTTATTTCTCAACATAATTTCCACCAACATTGATGCACTTATCCCATCGTTTTATCAGTCCTCCCAAACCCGCTGCATAGAAAAGCGTGCCCTGTTCCATTTACCGGCCATCCCACAGAACTGTGTGACTTACTTATTGACTCTCCCTCGTAACTTTTTCTACCCAGCTATGCACCGCTTTACGGGACAAACATTTGTCAGCATAAACACTGAAATCCCACCTTGGCGGGAGACATTTCGCCAATGACGCCGAAGTTGAATGTGAAGTGAAAACGTGGTTTAGAAAACAGGGCACGCAGTTCTATGCAGCCGGTTTGGGAGGACTGATAAAACGATGGGATAAGTGCATCAATGTTGGTGGAAATTATGTTGAGAAATAAAGGGACAATGTATGTATAAAAATAAACTGGTTTCAAGTTGTTATCATATTTAGTTATTTTTCTACAGCCATTTGTGGCTTTCTTATTGACTTCCCCTCGTATGTTCAATAGGAAATAAGAACAGTTAGGCATGTGTAACGCCTGCGAAAAGATGAGCTAGACTAAACACGGACACACAAAAGTGAACATGAATCACAGGGGGGAAATCCAAAAGGAATAAGAAATAATACCTCCAAAAATATATAATAATAAAACGAAAATAAGTGTACCACGGCACAACAAACGACGTTTCGATTATACAAATCTTTATCAGGAACGGAACAACACAAAGAGATCTAAAGAAAATAGCCTCTATTTATCCATAAATAACTGTTTACACACCTTTGGCTCAACATTTTCTTATTTGGCACCTTTCACAACTGAATTTGGACTCAACTTTCGAAGAAAAAGAGGCACATTTCAAATTGAACTGAACTCAACTTCTGTGCCGCCTTCCTAACAACGAAAGAGTTGTGCTTTAATATTCATTTTATAAATTCACTTTTTTCTCTAGATATGTTTGTGTTGTTCCATTCCCGGTGAAGACTTCATAATAGAAACGCCGTTTGTTGTGCAGTAGTATACTTATTTTCATTTTATTATTATATATTTTGGTGGGATTTTGTCTTATTCTTGTTGGATTTCCCCCCTGTGATTTGTTCACCACTGTGGAGTTCGTTGTAAGGTATGTGCACTGTGTCTGTATTTAGTATATCTCACCTTGTACAGGAGTTATATTATACATACTTAACTGTTCTGATCTCCTATTGTTATACCCTGCTGCAGCCGTTGCTTCTCTTATTTATGCTTAAAGTCGCTGATCAATTAACCGTGTTTAATTATTTCTTGAAGGACTCTCATTCGTTGCTCTGTCCTTCCATGACACTTTTTGCGCTTTCCTCAGAAACTAAACCACTGTCATTTGATGTTTCGCTGCGATCTGCTAGCTGCCCATGATTGACATGCATACAATAGTATGGGATCCATATAACACTTTAATACTTAACCAAACTACAACCAACAGCTTTGTATCAGTGTGTATGTTTTCCATTTGCAAAAGGCTACCATAAAATAAAAGAAGAAATCTGCCTGGCTATGTAAAGGACAGAGAGTTGCGTGGTCGTAGTGGCGTACTTTCATTCTCACCCGGTGATCATATGTTCAAATCTCTCTCAAGACGAGGATCTTTTAGTGACCTTGGCTCCCGGATGGCCCCAATCTACAGGTTATAGCTGTCCAGACAAGCAGAAGAACTACGAGCAACAAGTTGTAAATACAGAAGCGGGAAAATAAACGAAGCGATGAGAGAGCGACAGAGCTGAAAAATAGGGAAGGACGGGGAAGTAAAAACAAATCAAGCAAAGCCGGTTAAAACCAAATTTACAGCGACTATTCCCTATACGTTAAACATTGAACCGGGCTACGTAAACAGGATTGATGAACAAGGAAGAAAACTATGAGGGAAGAGCGATATACAAATACTGTACTGGTTGAGAGCATAGAGTGCCGAGAAAACCAAACCTTTCATTTGCTGCAGTGGAGGTCAGCACGGCAGAAAGAATAACAGCGGTCGCTGTTAAACATCCAGTGCGCTGATGCTAAGGACGGTTCAACCACAAGTATCGGACAGTTGGACTGAAATATTGACTTTTCGTCCTTGATTTCGGGACGTAAATTACACGTACCTCTGAAGTCGGAGTGGGTTCGCCTGATGGCGAGGGACACTGGTAATAGGGAAAGCTAATCCACAAGCAAAATTCAGTCCAAGCACTACTAGAAGTAGCGTGTACGGACTACGCTCGAGTTCAAAGCGAACGAGCCTTCTCCCCCCCCCCCCCCCCCCCCCCCCCCACAAAAAAAAATAATTGCAGCAACACTGATTCATTCACTTGAAGAAATGCAAAAAAAAAAAAAGGTCAGTATGCTTTTTAATCTGGCGATTGGATTTCTTCACAATGGTAAAGGGCCTTACTTACACTTGGATATATTCATTCCCTTTTAATTGCCTGGGGAGGAAAAACGAGAGAAAGGGAACTGGCCAGCCCACATCATATGTCGCGGTGAAGAATCTGTGAAGACCTAGCATTTCACACCCCGACAACACTACCTATATGGGGACTTACCGTTATCATCTGCGTGAGGGAATGCAGAAGGCAGATGGACTAACATGGTGTTTGTCTTTCTTTTGACTCTTCTAATAACAGCCAAATAACCTGCGACTTTCCCAGATGCCGAAGTTTTATACAATGCATGTTAAATATAATAAGACGAATTTAGAATTTCATTGTAATGACTCTAACCTGTACAGTTCGCACGGCCTAAAACCTCAGGCTCAAGACACCCGCCCCCTTCCCTCATACACTGCTAGCTAGGTACTATAATCAGTAATGACAGTGTTTGTTGGGAGACCACACTGCGTTTCTGTAATTTATTTGTAAAGAGTGATCAGGTCAACATAGGGCAGATTTAGATGGAGAATACATGTAACGTACATTACAGCAGATAATTAAAACACACAATTTTATATTTGCTGTTGTATAATATTTCAGTGTACGCTGGGTTGGGCTCTTAAGTTATTTTCTTGTATTGTTAGAAAAAATGCATGTTACTCGAACTAGTGAAAACTATAGTGGTAAAAGTTACTTAAATGGCCTTTCACATAAGATCGCAATCACCGCCAGCATTCACTGGCTTTTTTAAATAATTTTATATGCATGCACGCAACATACATACACCAGTAACGTAAGTTTAAAGTGGCAACAAAAGCTCTGATATATGAAGCCGCAAGGACACTCCAAGAAATAAACAGGTTGTATAGGAATGTGACCTATACAGAATTAGGGCTATGAACCTCAGCTATACCAGTGACAGAAGAGCTCTATACAAATGCCTAATCCCACCAGCAATACGCACCCAGTTCTGATCTGACACGGCGAATCGAAGCCAGAAAGAACACAAATAAGTAGCTAAGCAATGATATGTGTTGGAATGGCATGCTTCGATGACCTAGCAGTAGAGAATTCGTCTAGCGGCCTAGGTGATCTCGTGTGGAATTCGCGTCGACAAAGGCTCCGGGATCAGACCCAGTCTCTTAAAATGGATACCCGAGCTATTTTTGGGAGGTATGGTGACCGGTATGGTTATATCATCATGGTCATGTACCATTAGCGATACAGCGTGGGAGGATCATTGCTCGCCATCTCATACCATCACCAGTCTTGGATCAAAGCTGTCTTCTTGACGCGATAGTGCCATGTGGCTAAGTAATTTGGGTATTCACCTCCTTGCCTAGTCAGTACTGTTTTACCACTAACGTTGCCAGTTGTCACTAAGTTTTCAAGCTTATAATGTGCCGTATATAAACCGTAGAGAACAATTAGGCCAAGGACATTTGGGCCTACAACCATACCCACAATACATCACAATGGCAATGAAAAGGAAATCCTGTACCTTCGATGAGCTGAATAGAGAGTAAAGTAATAGTCTATTAAAAATGAGAATTGTCAAATGCTACGTATATTCAACGCTACTGTATGGCGCGGAAGCCCGGGCATTGAACAAGCAACTAGAAAGTCGCATAGAAGCCCTGGAGATGTGGATATACAGACGAATATGTCGTATTTCATGGAAATAAAAACAATCAAATGCTGAGGTTCTAGAAAAACTGAGAATGACGAGAGAGTTGATGAAAGAAATAAAGAGGAGGCAAGTGAAATATTTCGGCCACGTTAAAAGACATGATACTCTTATAAAAACCATACTGGAAGGCAAGGCTGAGGGCAAGCAAGCAAGAGGTAGACAACGATACTATATACTATTGGGAAGATAACATCAAGTGATGGACGAACATTAGCCTGACAGAATGTACAGTCAAGGCGAGAGACAGACAGTGCTGGAGATCCATTGCAGCCAACCTTCACTGTGGAGACGGCACCTAATTGATCGATTGAATATTTGTGGGATTATACCCCTCAGAATATAAACCAGGTCACAGAGTTCGTGACCTCTTCTTGGTGATCAGGTACAATTGTTCCCGTGACAGAAACTGGCTGTGACGGGCGCGGTAAAAATAAAAAAAAAAGCGAAAGTTATGGTCCCTTGTACAAGTCTAAGGCGCATTGGTAACATGACGTTAGACCCATATCTTGTATACAAAATATGGCTTTCACTTTGTGATGTACACGGTATCCCGCCGGCCGCCTTAGCTTCCCAAGATATTTCCTGGTACCCATTTGAGGCTGGGTCAACCTGGGATCCCAAGTCATTTTCTGTTCAAATTCTAAACCATCCCAATGCGGATCGAACCCACGACCACCGGTACGAAAGACCCATACTTTCCACAAATTACATCACATCATTTTCATGATAAACAAACACGATCATCATCAGCTGGTTTGGCATCTACATTCCTCCTCCTCTGCCCATCCCAGGACAGCCCGAGTACAGTTCACGTACCTGTCAAATCGGAATGTTTGTCGCACACAAGAACTGTTTCGTTCCCAGCACCTGGAGGCCAGGCAGCCACCATGTAAGCCAACAACCTGGCTGATTCGATCAAAAGACATCGCCCCTCTCCCCATGATATGATAACAAAAAAGATTTTGGACTTATGAACTAGACAAAGTTCTTAAGGTAAAGGTTATCTCGTGTCCTCGACACAACAAACTGTGTTAAGTGCTTATCCAGGCCCAAATATTCAAAAGGTTCAGAACGACCAACTAGATTATTTTATAGAATGTAACTTAGTCTATGAGAAAGGAGGGAGCCGCGGTAACGTACTGGCTAGACACTCGCTTGCCGCACGAGTGGTCAGCGGTTCGACCCGCACTGGTGTGGAATCGAATTTTCTTAAACTGACACGAGTTCCTAGGTTAACCCAGCCTAAAGTGAGTACCAGGAAATGTCTTGGGCAGTAAAGTCGGTCGGCGTGATGCTGGCCACACTACCCACAAGTGTCCATTGGTCAAATCATGGGCCTAGCAACATATGCCCAATTTGGCTTAAGGCGTGTTGAAGGTACATTTACATTTTACTTACTTTACAGCAAAGAATTCTCACAGATCTAGAGCAAATATCAAACGCTTATAACTTGAATCACTATTTCTATACCATGACAAAACTCACAGGATTTCACAGGATACTTCCTTACGTCCAGTAGCGGACTTGGGTCTAAAAATATCGACCGCCAGGAGACAAAGCCACTAAAATGTCATTAACATTTTAAACATATTGTTTGATGTTACGGGGACCAACTTCATCTGGGACCCACATCAGGCAAGCTGACACCCCGGCCAGTCCACCACTGCTTACATCGCATACTTATCTGAAGTATAGCTTCAATGCTTGTGGTCACGGAGGTCAGTTAACTGACCAAAGCACTGTAGATTGCTTTGGTTCAGAACAAATTATGAAAACTGAAAATGATTTGGTCATACGGGGAAGTAACAGACTAGCAAGCTTGGATTGGTTTGATTGGTACAGTATAAGTTCTTGCCAAAGATGAGGAATTAATTCTGAAAAATTAGTGGTTTGATCATGCAGGTTATTTTTAAAAAATTTATTTTGTTTGCGCTCGCTCGCTTTGAACTCAAGCGTAGTCCACACTCTCTACTTTTAGAAGCGCTGGGTTAGCTTTCCAGATTACCGGTGTCCCTCGCCATCAGGCGAACCCACTCCAACTTCAGAGGTACTTCTAATTTACGTCCCCAAGTCAAGGACGAGAAGTCAACATTTTAGCCCAACTGACCGGTGTAGGGGTTGAACCCTTTACCTCGGCATCAGCACACCGGATGTTTAAGAATGCGCGTTCTTATCCATTCGGCATGCTTGATACCTCCGATGCAGGCATTAACAGACCGACTGACGTTAAGAAAACAGGGTATTTTGGTCACCAGGGAGTAACAGATTAACATGCTGTAGTTTGCTGGGGAGGGCTGGTTGGCTGGTTAATTCCATTCAGTCGCCGAAGACGTATTCAGCCAAACAAGGATACAGAAAAGTAACCTTAATATTTTCATGTAGTGTTTTTCGTGTTGGGTGTCGGTTTGTTTTGTTTGTTCTGTGCTGATGAAGGCTTTAGCCGCGACGTCCATTTTGTTTCTTGTAATCGTGTTCTAGTAAAGCTCACAATCTACTTCTCGTTTTTTGGGGTGATTCATTCATTGCCTGGTTGGTTAGTGAATGCTCTGGAAATGTTTTGACCATGAAGTCCGATGCACTGGCGGTCAGTTGGAGGAAGACGACAACACTCCATGGTAGTATCTGTTCTAGAATTGCATTTGCATTTACGTTTACATAACAACCAATAGGACGCTAGCATGGTAAGAAACACGGTCCCATAGGTCAACAAGTGTGGTGCTTGAGAGGTAGAGTGTAGCAACAGAACCAAAGTCACACACAGTTTGTCGTGGGAAGCAACCGGAAGCACAGTTACGCAACGGGACTCCATATCTTCGATGAGATAACATAAACCAGCTAACTACTTGTGCCGCTGCAACTACTGCAGCAAGAACACACGCAGAACCACTTGTGTGGATGCTTTCTGATAAACCTGATCATGTGGTTTGCCCAAGTTAGCATGCATTAATTAATTCAGCAAGGAAGTATATATGGCTTCCCAGGGAGGTCATTAATTCTCTAGGGAAGTTACATGTAATGTGCAGGAAGATTATTTCCCACGAAATATCCCAGGCTGTCTCGAGGACGCAATTAGTCAGCTAATGCATTATTAACTAGCCAATTTTTAATGGGGGTTTGGGGTGTGGAAGAAGAAGAAGAAGAAGAAGAAGAAGAAGAAGAAGAGGGGAGAGAGAGAGAGAGAGAGAGAGAGAGAGAGAGAGAGAGAGAGAGAGAGAGAGAGAGAGAGAGAGAGAGAGAGAGAGAGAGAGAGAGAGAGAGATTATCCCGGCGGAATAAGTAGACAATTCATAGAAAGTCGAACATGAAACCACCACATTATCTTCCCTGAAAACAGTTAATGAGCATGTCTTGATCTGGATTAGAGACAGATTTCTCAGAAACTCCATAGCAGTTTTCCAACTAACCTGACATGACAATATCTAGAAGTAATTACAAATGTTTCTACTGAGTCTTAATCATTATCGTCGGGGTAGTCAATTCGAAAACTGACGCTAACCTTGTTTGATTCGCGTCCTTCTGCTGTCCTCTCCTCTCCTAACTTCCCTTTTCTGCCCTTTATCCCTCATTGAAACATAAACCCGCAACCAGCTAAAACTAAGCTGCCCTGTATTTTGCTATCGCAAGCAGCTCCGTCCGTTTACACCCCGCATTATTCATATCTGTGTCCAATTTTTTTCTATGTTTTTAGTTCTCCCTATATTTCGTTTGTCTTGTGCGTTCCAAAGGACTTTGTCGTTATAATATTCTCAGATTTTCTCAGTGTGTCCCATTCAGTGCCAGTCTTCCTCAGCGTCCCCAGTTCTCAGCAATCCTCTTTAGCTCAGCGTAAATTTGAACCTCAATGTCCCCACACATTTGAGGCATGCATCTGTTTTCTAAATTGTCTCATCTCATCTCATCTTGTTCCTCTTGTACCATGCCGTGCCAAGGTGAAGTATAAACAGCGGGAGAGTGCCCGCTTATGGGCTTCATGTATCGATATTCCCATGGACTCTGCGATTCCCTCCGTCCATCGTTTACGTGGTGGGCCTCTTCCTCTGCTTCCATCTGGTCTGTACATTTCTGAATTGTGCCCGCCTGTAATAGACCTTCATGTTTCATATTGTGACCAGGCCTGTACGGCCCACTTAATTGTTACTTTTTGCATAGTTATCCCTCTTCCTCCCTATCTTTAGAATGCGTTGTTCTCTTTTCTGTTTGATTCAATCATTGCATTCTACGGCAACACAACAAGCTCTTTTATGCTACGGACCAGCTACGCACAATTGTTAGTGAATTGTATAGACATTGTATGTAGATGTGTTCAGCTTTGCCAACAATGGCTAATTTTGTTTGTTATTACCACCAATACTGCAACTCTGTGAGCGTGTGTGCTTAAGGGTAGGTAGCGCACTTTCACAATCCCAACACATCGGGTTTGAAGTCAGTCGCAAGAGATTTGGGAGCAGATTGCTTTTCGTTGATTTATCACAGAAAAGCACTGACAAACTACTGAACGTAACTTTGCCTATAAAACACAAACAACCAATAAATACTGGGGATGACTGCGACGTCTCGTAAGAAGAAATGCAACCAACTTTTAACTGAAACTCTGATTACCTCTAACGAGACCCAATGGGAAACGACAGCTGAAAATGCAAGCCTAGACTAGACATATTAACAGCGCAGAATGCAGAGTCCAAGACTACCACTGATTGTCCAGATGCTAGTTTTTGACGTACAAAACCCACTTATTTTGTGAAATTAAAAATACTGCGTTTTCAGACGTCGAGGGATTTCCAACCAGAAGAAAGCTAAGGGTTGCCATTGAAGAGTCTGTGTGTATCCGTATTTGTAGTGTACTGCGAATTGAGGTGTTTACATGTACACAAGGCGGATCTTCTTCTTTATCTTCTTCACCCTCATTTTCTTCGTGCTTTCTTCTTCCTTTTCCCGCTCTTATTCTTTCTTTCTTAAGTCCGTCTTCCTCATTCCTTCTCTTCTCTTTTTTCTTCTGTCTGTCTTCTCATTTTCTTTTTTGTTCTTCTTCCTCTTCTTCTTATTGGTGTTCATGTTCTCGTTCTTCTTCCTCTTGTTTTTCGATTTAAAGTTCATGTTTGTATTCTCACCCATCTTCTTTTCTCTCTCTCTCTCTCTCTCTCTCTCTCTCTCTCTCTCTCTCTCTCTCTCTCTCTCTCTCTCTCTCTCTCTCATATTCTTCTCCGTGCATGCATTCCAAGAGGGGCGTTAACTGTTTCATGCCCTGTTTACAGCTAAGCTACGACAGTCATGACTTTCAGCTCTCGCTGAGAATTTCAACAAGAAAACTTTTAGACCGAAATTACCTTCCCTGAATTTCTCAAAGCACAATTTCATAATAGGTAAGTTCTTAAAATATAAGATTGTGTCAGGGCAGGGGCTTATGGAACGCCCTATTTTTCGCCCTTATTCGAGCGGGCTATAAATCGGTTCCACTACATAGGGATCAGATGTATTTTATATGTGAGGATAACATGCATACTACATAACGTATAACTATGTGCGAAAAATGAATGGTTGGAAGGGCCGAATGTAAGACGGACCTGCGTGCCAAATTTGTGACCCGTTGAAACTGCTCTGTAAGTAGACATGACCCCTGCAACATTGAGCTGTCAGCCTTGTTGCGAATGGGTAACGGACGCAGTTCATAATCCCGCATAGCTCGTTCGAAACACAGCTGCGGGCGATTTGGCAACAGACCGCCTTGCGTTGGGTTTTTATAAAATGGTATGAGTGCCGACCGTTCAGAAAGAAATGGCAAACTACTGAGCGTAAACTTGTCAAGCCATCACAAACTGCCAAAAAGTGCTGAGGTTGACTGCGACGTCCTGTAAAGTATACGTAGCTAACTTTTTTTTTACTATTGAGCTAGAAGTAGAGATCGAGTCACTCCGACTTCCCATGTTGGTAATATGCATGCAGTAAAAACTATCAAAATGTCAGTTTCTTAATGTTTTAATGAAGCCGTTTAATTCACGCACGGAAAGACTTAGAATAAATAAACACACAATTTACACGGAAATCTGACTGCAAATCATAAACCGTTAAATAGGAGTAGAAATAGGATAGTACAGGGAAAATGCAACACAGACGGTGGGGATGTAAAATAACAAGGCACACAACTATTAATAAAAGCTGTCTCGGTGTAGCAGCGGTAGCTTCCCATTACTTATATATGTTAGTTGCATATCCTTTACAGGACGCTGCAGCCAACACCAGCATTTCTTGCTGTTGTGATCTATTGGCATATTTACGTTCAGTAGTTTGCCATTGCTTTCTGAATGACTGGCACCAATACCATTTTGTAAAAAAAAAAAAAAAAACGCAACGCGGTCTGCTGCCAAATTGCGCACAGATGTGTTTCGAACGCGGGTATGTGGGATCACGAACTGCGTCTATAACTCCGTCACTTAGCCGGCACTTACACATGACAAGGATTTAAAAAAAAAAAAAGGAGAATCGGCGTATCAGATGCACACACGAAAAGTCCTTCCGCAGTTGGAAATGGAAGGAAGTGGGCAGAATAGGCATCTACCAAGGCAGCATTTCAAAATTAGAAAACCGACACACAAAAAGGAACTTATAGGATATACTATTATAAATAAACACACAATTCATTTCTCACCAATGCTGCGGAGCTCGTGCAACAGTGTTGAGCATGTCCGTGTGTAATCTATGGGAGGTAAGTGGACAGATTTGCGAAGGCATTATCCGAAAAGACAAGATGTCCAATCTAACACCAAAGGCTCAGGATGGCATGGCATTTTTGGTTACTGCTTTTCATACAAAATTTTCCCCAGCCTTACATGAACTCAGCACTTTTCGAGAATATAAGGGACATCTTATCTCTAAAACACGCCTCTCCCATAAGCAAACCTAATCACGCCTAAAGTACGGGATTACAGATATTTGGCACATGCAACAAATACACAGGATTACAAGCATCAACATGACGAATTGAACTGTATATATAATCAGAAAACTAGCAAACTAGCAAATTCTGCACATAAAATATAATCAATCCACTCGTGTCTAAAATGTCCCATAATAGCAACAACACCCCATTTCATTCACAACAACCATTAAAACTGTTAACTCATTTTCATGTTTACTAACTTACATTAGTTTCAGAGTTCATCCAATATGTTAGTCTTTACTGCTTGACACAACATTTTTATCGTTGATCGTGTAATTTTGTATTAAATTATATTTATTTATCTTTTAAAGTGCTATTTCCCGGCAGCCATCTACTGTATTCAGTTGTTAACTAATTTTTTTCCTTCTTTAAAAAAATCTTATATTTTCGTTTCAGAGCCTGTGTTTGATTATTCGCTGAACTGGCATAAGTGTTTTTATAATGTAATATCACAAGTGCCTCTCCCTACTGCTGCTGCTGATACTACTGCCGATGCTATATTGTTATCACTGCTGTTGCTACTACTACGAATATCACTACTGCTACTACTACTACTACCTTTACCACTATTTCTGTTGCTGATATTACTGCTATTACTACTGCAGTCATTGATACTACAACTATTTCTGCCGCTGCAGAACTGACCAACCATCCCATGACCCCAAGAACTATACAGACAATGGTAGCCTGGTTACTAGCAGGACTTCTCAGCTCAGATATGTCAAGGAACAGATATTAGGTAAAAAGAGAAACAGAAAAGCCTTCCGCTTGCAGGGTGACTCATGACAGTCAAAGACTAGCAAATGCAAGTCCGAATGACGCACATGTCATTGCATATACTAGATCACAGGCTTGACTTCTCTTTCATCACTGATCGATTTGGCTTGACTTCTCCTTCGTCAATGATCGGTTTTGCTTGACTTCTCCTTCGCCAGAGATCGGTTTTGCTTGACTTCTCCTTCGCCAGTGATCGGTTCTCTATGTAGTCTAAACAAAGAGATGAGTCTCTTCCATGAGTCCAGTCATCAATGGGTGATTTAAGTTTAAACTGAGTTATCACTCTTTAGTACCACCCATTGGTGTTCAGTTCGCGTTGAACTCTGAAAAGGACCTGCATCTAATTCAGCGAGGTTGGTGAAAGGACTTTTATCCTGGCCAGCATAGAAGAACTTTATGGGAACTGTACTGCAGAGCCCTCCTTCGCCTCTCCAAACTCAGAAACCAGCAGGGTGTGCAAGACCGGTGACAGGAACTTCACAACTGCGGAGAGGCATATGAGGATGTAATCAGGCCATGATTCAGCACAGCATACATGGGCAGACTGGAACAATTTCACTGTTCAAATGTCCCCAATTCCAACAGGAAAGCTGCAATAGCTAAGTTGCTAGGACACTGGCCTGTTGGTCTGCTGTTGGGTTCCCCAATGTGGCGGGTAATTTTCTTCAGTCCTGGGCCTCCCAGATTTACTCAGTGTAAATTAGACACCGGTTCAGGTGTAAATAAGTTTAGTTAAACTGCGGTAAAGCTGTGGAAATGTAAATAATATAAAAGGCACAACGTATAGGACAGCTTTACAAAATATAATTACGGAAAACAAAGGACATGCCTTCATCAGCAAACAAACACAGCAATATATAAACCACGCAGAGGATATGACAGCAACTACATTAATGAATAACAGAATGAGAAGAATGGGAAAATGAGAGAAACTGTGTGATACAAGGACATTTCTTAGGAAGTTACAGCTGCAGGAGTAATACTAACCCCACCATCCATCAAATGCAGACAGGTCTACAAATATGGTTTTAGCACCATATACATAAAATGCCTGACGGCATAAACAGAGGTCCTTTACATTACTCACGTTTACAGTTTCAGCTAACATGTTGTGCACTTTCATGCAACTAATTTTCGCACAAGTTGGAGAACTAATAAGCCAGAAAGGCAGCACAGTTTGCTGGTCACTGCATCTTAGCCTGACAAACAGACAGATTACTCACCGGAGACGTTTAGTTTGTTCGTTGATGTCAACTGCCAACTCAGGGGCTTCTACTTCCCGGAGAAAGATGTAAGCAATAGTAGCAGCTCCTAATGTAGCCACACTAGCTCCTGCAAGCTTCACAATGTCCATGGCTAACTGGAAGATAAACAAATAAACACCCGAATTAATCACAATAGATACCTCTGAAGCCAGAGCGGGTTCGCTTGATGGCGAGGGATACTGGTAACAGGGAAAGCTAATCCACACACACACAAATCAGTCCAGTGCACTAGAAGTAGTGATGCATGTGTATGGACTATGCTTGGGTTCAAAATGAGCAAACACAAAATAAATTAAACACAATAGAAAGTCAGACAGTTTTCTAGCAAGTGGGAATGCTCGGGTTGCAAGCAACAGAAATACAGCAGGAAATGTGTATATGCTCATGAAAAGGTAAATGAGCCTTTGCCCTGCCTTAATGTACATTGGTCATAAGATGCTAGGCCCATATTGTCACAGACCAACCACCACTTGGTGGGATTTGTGGTCAGTACCACGCCGGCCGCCTTTACTTCATCAGACATTTTCTGGTACCCATTTTAGGCTGTGTCAACCTGGGAGCTGAGGTTAATTTAACAAATCCATCATGATGAGGTTTGAACCCAAGGCATCAACAGCTGAGCTTCTAACCAGTAAACTACCATGGCTGTCACTACTGTACATGCCTTTGGTAAAAACAGGCAGAATCCATATAGAGTTCTGGAATCGACCAGTGGTGCAAATTTGGATAAACTCAAGTTCATTGTATTTTGGTTCATTTTTACAACGGCACTAAAATCAGCAACCTTGATTCAATCCATTCAGAGTTTCTATTTTAAAAAAAAACAGTTAGTTGCATATCCTTTACAAGATGCCACAGCCAACTCCAGCATTTTCTGTCTGTCTGTTATTTCTTGGCAAGTTTACATTCAATAGTTTGCCATTGCTTTCTATAAAGGATTCTTATAATTTGTGTGAACATCAAATCATAAGAGTGAAGAACATGTTTGACCTAGTTATCATAAAACGGTCAAAACTGTCATTTAATGCCAATATATACCATGAGGTGTATGGCAGGGAAGTCTTGAGCCTGAGGAATTAAGGCTGCCTGGCTAGTATAATTCTACCCATCATAATCCTATTTAATTATGTTTTTATTCATAATTCAAAACCTTGCTAATGCATGCAAACTCTGCCTAGCGACATGTAACACAATAATGAACAACACAATATATCAAATTGCGCTACTTATTAAATCTGGTGTAACAGGAAACTGGCACAAACATATTAAACATAAGAAATAGTGAATCAATAAAGCAGAAAACAAGTAACATGGCTCTTTCTATTCAGATAGGAGAGAGAGAGAGAGAGAGAGAGAGAGAGAGAGAGAGAGAGAGAGAGAGAGAGAGAGAGAGAGAGAGAGAGAGAGAGAGAGACAGACAGACAGACAGACAGACAGACAGACAGAAAGAGAGGGGGGAGAGAGGGCAAGAGACATGAAAAGAGGAACAGACAGAAACACTGAGTGAGAGACAAAGAAAGAGGCAGTGAGAGAGAGAGAGAGAGAGAGAGAGAGAGAGAGAGAGAGAGAGAGAGAGAGAGACAGACAGACAGACAGACAGACAGACAGAAAGAGAGGGGGGAGAGAGGGCAAGAGACATGAAAAGAGAAACAGACAGAAACACTGAGTGAGAGACAAAGAAAGAGGCAGAGAGAGAGAGAGAGAGAGAGAGAGAGAGAGAGAGAGAGAGAGAGAGAGAGAGAGAGAGAGATACATGTGACATGTTCTGAAGTGTGGGCAGTCATGATTTGCCATCTCATATGATCACCAAAGTCTTAGCTCAGTGAAACATATCTCTGGACATTCTTGCCCCTGTCATGCCTTGTGTCAAGCCATCGGAATATTTATCTCACCTAGAAACCAACAAGAAGTCACATGGAGATCTCATTGAGAAGCTCTGTGTTAATGTAATATACACTGACTAATCCAACAAGAAGACACATGGAGATCTCACTCAGAAGCTCTGTGTTAATGTAATATACACTGACTAATCCAGCAAGATACAAGGAGATGTCACTGAGAAGCTCTGTGTTAATGTAATACACAAATTCAATAAAACACACAGAGATATCAGTTCTCTTGAAAACACAGAAATAACACAAGAAATAAATCCATATAAACTGATTTCAGAAAGCAATGGCAAACTACTGAAACGTAAACTTGCCCAGGAATCACGAACAGCCAAACAATGCTGTGGTTGACTGCTACATCCTATAAAGGATATGCAACTAACTGTATACTGATTGGCACTCACATAAGTAAAGAATGGAAGTAGAGGCTATTATGGCAAGTAGACGAATGGCTACACAAGATGAAAAGCACAAAAGATGTCCCTATTCCATTGTATCCAGAAGGATGACAGCCTTGGCTAGTGATGACATATCTGTGGGTTTAGGTGGATGATAACTCCCTGGCTAATGATGCCATATCTGTGGGTTTAGGTGGATGATAACTCCCTGGCTAATGATGACATATCTGTGGGTTTAGTGGATGATAACTCCCTGGCTAATGATGACATATCTGTGGGTTTAGGTGGATGATAACTCCCTGGCTAATGATGACATAGATTTGGGTTTAGGTGGATTATAACTCCCTGGCTAATGATGACATATCTGTGGGTTCAGGTGGATGATAACTCCCTGGCTAATGATGACATATCTGTGGGTTTAGAAGGATGATAACTCCCTGGCTAATGATGACATATCTGTGGGTTTAGGTGGATTATAACTCCCTGGCTAATGATGACATATCTGTGGGTTTAGGTGGATGATAACTCCCTGGCTAATGATGACACATCTGTGGGTTTAGGTGGATGATAACTCCCTGGCTAATGATGACATATCTGTGGGTTTAGGTGGATGATAACTCCCTGGCTAATGATGACATATCTGTGGGTTTAGATGGATGATAACTCCCTGGCTAATGATGACATATCTGTGGGTTTAGGTGGATGATAACTCCCTGGCTAATGATGACATAGATTTGGGTTTAGGTGGATGATAACTCCCTGGCTAATGATGACATATCTGTGGGTTTAGGTGGATGATAACTCCCTGGCTAATGATGACATATCTGTGGGTTTAGGTGGATGATAACTCCCTGGCTAATGATGACATATCTGTGGGTTTAGGTGGATGATAACTCCCTGGCTAATGATGACATATCTGTGGGTTTAGGTGGATAATACATTTGGCTAGTGATGTGTGTTCAGGTGGATGACAGACCTGGCTAATGATTAATGATGACAAGGGTGGGGAGGAAGAGAAATAAACACTATAAAAAGTCATATTGGCTCAGGATTATGAGTCTACGGGTATGTAGAGAATTTGTAATGACCTAACCTTAAACAGGGACGACTATGAGCTCTAATGATAATGATGCTGACACGATTGTGGGAGTCTAGTCAGCCTCACGTCCAGACACTCTTCCTTCAACGAGGCACTGTTATCATATGGAGGCAGCAGATTCAATTCAAGCTACGGCTACAGATGTCACTGTTCATACTACCCAAGGTGAACTCCATTTTGAGTTCCAGGAGAATCCGGACATTCTATAAAATCTGAACATCGAGGAGACCTGGTTCACAAACAGCGTCATATCCAGGAATCTGAAATCCTGTGACCAGACTAAACGTGACAGTGGTTTGTAAATAACAGTCATAGAAGGCATGGACCCTGGAAGAAGAGGCAGCTAGTATTAAGATGGGCACAGAACATTGCAGACACCTTGGGCATGTGGGTGCATCAGGCAAGAGATATGGCCAGAGATGGAGAACCTCTCTGGTGGACCGTGTTGAGAGACACAATCTGCAAAGGACCTACTAACTACATGATGATGAATGTGTCCTCTGATATTTACTTCTTTCTTTTAAACCTCTATAGGTGCTGATCAATACTGGTTAATTTATTTATCGTGCTGTTAATGTAATATACTTAAGATGGGCAAAATCGATTCGGTAATAAAATAATAATAAAATAATCGCGCTTATCTTAATAAGGACACAGGGAAGCCGTCAAAGCGAGTGATATGCATCTGAACATGCCTAAATATGCAGATGGATGATGTTGATGTGGAGTGAATACACTACTATATTATCTGGTATCTCAGGTATTAATCACAATCATGCCTCATCTCCTCACTGAACATAAGCTATAATAGGAGGACAACATGGTCGAATAGGGCAAGAGCAATCGCTCTTAAACGTTCAGGTGTGCCGATTCCGAGGTAGCGGGTTCAGTTGGACTAAAATGTTGACTTCTCGCCCTTGACTTGGGGATGTAAATTATAAAACCTCAGAATTCGGAGGGGGTTCACTTGATGGCGAGGGACACTGGTAATAGGAAAAGCTAATGCATACGCCAAACTCAGTCCAGAAAACTAGAAACGGGGGAAAAAGCCTCCTTATTGTGCACGTCAACTATAACAGAGTATCCAGGATCCTCTGTCCCATGACTTCTTGTGCACTCATAGTCTTCTCTCAGTTCATATGTCTGCTGTCCACCCCGCACATAATTCTAGCTTCATCTTGTAAGCTTCTCATCAATCAAAAAACATTTATAACACATATTATTCTGGTATACACACTTTTGCATTTTGCTCCGTAGTTTGGGCACGGTGCAGATATTGGGAGCTGTGCTCTTCTTATGCTTTAAAGTAGCTAAACTGTCTGATTTTGATCTCATTTAGAAATGTCTTCAATCCGTTTCTGTAACATTTGCTTCTCCTGTCATGATAGAGAGACAAAGACAGACAGACAGACAGACAGATTGAGAGAGACAGACAGACAGCCAGAGAAAGACAGGCAGACAGAGAGAAAGACAGGCTGACAGAGAGAAATACAGGCAGACAGAGAGACAGGGAGGCAGACAGAGAGACAGCGAGAGACGGGAGAGAGAGAGAGAGGGAGAGAGAGAGAGAGTGAGGGGGGGGGGGTTTAAAGGCAAGAAGTTCGACTTCATTGCACCGGGTTTCATCCTACATGTCTTTCCACAGAACAGTCTACCGAAAGGTCGCACTCAGTACAAGCTTCGTAGCTTCAGCAACGACCCCATGGAGTCCCCGGGGTAAACTGCAATCGTGAATCTAATGACGGAGTCCGAAGACACACCCACGACTGTCATAGCGCGAGGCAGACTCCTTAACCACTTCGCCACCGAGAACCATGCTATTCTACCAATGTCGTATTATTCTACCAATGTTGTGACATTCTGACTCAACATTTGCAAGGACTGAAAAGCTATGTTAAAGTTAGTCGTATATCCTTTACAGGGCGTTTTGCAGTCAACACCAGCATTTTTGCTGTTGTTTACGTCTTGGCAATTTTACGTTCAGTAGTTTGCCATTGCTTTCTGAACGACCAGACCCCACAGCATTTCGTTAAAAGAAAACAACAGCTCAACGCGTTTTGCTGCCAAATCGCGCGCAGTTGTGTTTCGAACGTGGGTATACGGGATTACGAACCGCGTCCGTAACGCCTTCGCCATGGAGAACGGCGAAAAGTTACGAGTATATTGGAAAAAATGTTTACATGACCTAACCTTACACACTCCCCCGATGGTGTTTCCACCTTGTCGTGGTGGGGGAGCTTGAGTTTCTCAATGACCCTGAGAGCTATGCCGGCGGTAGCGTAGCTACCAGCAGGGCCTCCCAAGCCGGACAGGTCAAAGGGTAGAGAACAGACAAAGAGAAACACCCTGGTCCTCCAGGTTGGGGGTTGAAGCGTGGGGTTAACATCCCCACCTTTGTAAAAACCTTTCTTTGTTACGAAACAAATACATGAGCCTCGATATCGGACTGACTTATCTGGACAACGACCTTGGAACGTTAAAGGACTTTTGAGATTTGGAACATGGAATGTACGGACACTATATCGAGCTGGAGCGGCCGAAGAACTAACCCGGGAGCTGGTTGAATATCAAATGGATATCACAGCAATTCAAGAAATAAGGTGGCCAGGAGAGGGTACTTTAGAGCAAAATGGAATGATTATAATATATGGAGGAAACACCCAAAATAAACATGAATTAGGAACAGGATTTGTCATCAAAAAAGAGTTATGGGGGAACATTTTAAACTTTAAAGCTTTTAATGACAGGATTAGTAAATTACGAATAAAAGGTAAATGGAAAAATATAACGATGATTAATGTACATGCACCTACTGAAGAGAAAGAAGATGATATTAAAGAAGACTTTTATAATGATCTGGAAGATGTCATAGAAGAAACCCCCAAACAGGACATCCTGATTGTGCTGGGAGACTTCAATGCAAAAATAGGTAGAGAGCAAACTAATAAAAAAGTGGCCGGTATGGAAAGCCTACATACAACTTCAAATGATAATGGATGGAGAGTCATCAACCTGGCAGAAGCCAAAGGACTGCAGATTAGCAGTACCAGACTACAAAGAAAGGATATACACAAACAAACTTGGAAATCATGTGACAAGAGAACCTATAATCAAATAGATCACATTTTAATTAACAACAGAAATGCATCAAACATACAGCAAGTCAGAAGTTATAGAGGAGCTGAGTGCCACAGTGACCATTTCCTCGTTGGAGCAAAATTTAAAATAAAACTTAAGAGAGCTTTCTATACTAAATTACAAAGATTACACCCAACATATAACAGAGAAAAACTACAAGACATTACAGTCAAAGAGAAATTTACAGATGAAATAAAATGTAAACTTGAAACTTTGCAAAACCCTTTGGAGGAAAGCGTTGACCAAACTTGGTTGAACATCAAGAATACAATTCAATCTACCGCAGAAGAATGTCTCGGTGTGTCAACCACGCATAGAAAGAACAGATGGTTCAATCAAAAATGTGAAGAAGCAGTCACTAGGAAGAAGAATGCCAGACATGTATGGTTAAATGACATCAATAACATCCAAAAGGAAGAGCATTATAGAAATGAATGTAAAGAGGCTACAAAAATAGTCAGACAGCAGAAGCGAGAATATATGAGTAATATAATCAAAGATATGGAAACTAATCACCAGAAAAATGAATCCAGAAAATTTTTTAAAGTACTGAAGCCAATGAAACGAGGGCACCAACAAAACACATATGGTTTAAAAGACAAAAATGGGAATATGATAAATACCAATGAGGAAATGTGCAACACATGGAAAGAATATTTTATTGAATTACTAAATTGTGAAGCTCCAAGTAACATTTTCCCACAGGAAGAGGTTCTAACATGCGAACCACAAATTGAAGAACCTACATTTGAAGAAATCCTATATGTAATCACACGACTTAAAAACAATAAGGCAACTGGGACTGATGGAATTGCTGCTGAATTTATAAAGGCAGGTGGCCATGCATTACATCTAAAGCTATACGAACTAATAATAAAAATCTGGAGGACAGAAGAATTACCCCATGACTGGAAAGAGTCATTATTGATACCTATCTTTAAGAAAGGAGACAAGTTCCAATGTGGAAATTATAGAGGAATATCACTACTGTCCACAAGCTATAAGATACTATCCGCAGTATTACTAAATAGACTAAAACCATATTCAGAAGACATATTAGGTGACTACCAGGCGGGTTTTAGACAAAACAGATCAACAATAGATCAGATATTTATCTTACGACAAATAGCCGAGAAACATTGGGAATATAAAAGAGATCTCCATAACATTTTTGTGGATTTTAAAAAGGCTTATGATAGTGTCCATAGGAATAGTCTATGGAATGTTATGCAGGAATTTGGAATACCAAGGAAGTTAATTAACATGACCAAACTATGCATGGAAGATACTTATAATATAGTAACATATAAAGGCAGGAAATCAGACCCCTTCCAAATAACATCTGGCTTGAAACAGGGTGATGCACTATCGCCGCTACTCTTCAATCTGGCTCTAGAGAAAGTTGTAAGGAAGGTAAAGGAGGAATGTGATATTGGAGGAACATCCAAGCTGCTTGGTTATGCAGATGATATAGATATTATAGGGCAAAGTGAACAAAAGACATTAGAAATATTGACTCACTTAAAGGAAAAAGCCCAACAGATGGGGCTGGTTATCAACCAAGATAAGACAGAATATATGGTAATTTCAAGAGACGGAATGGCTAAAAACTCTGGCCACATACAAATAGATAATATGACCATTAAAAGAACGGAAACATACAAATACCTGGGTACAATCTTCAACTGCTCCAACATCATAAGGGAAGAAATACAAACTAGAATCAACTCTGGAAATAAGATATACTATGCACTACAACATCTACTAAAATCAAAGGCGCTATCTCGTAACACCAAAATCACAATATACAAAACACTGATCAGACCAGTTGTGCTGTATGGCTCTGAAACCTGGAGTACAACGAAAGGAGACGAAGCCTTGTTACAAACCTTTGAGAACAAAATTTTAAGACGCATCTTTGGACCCATTAGGGATACACAAAGTGGAGAGTGGAAAAGAAGAAGTAACAAAGACATTTATGATTTGTTTAAGTCCCCGCTAATCACTGGTATCATGAAGGCTAATAGACTACAATGGCTGGGGCATATAGAAAGAATGGAAGATAATAGGGAAACAAAACTCGCTTACACTCAGGAAATAAATGACCGTAGACCCCGAGGTAGACCAAGAAGGCGGTGGAGAGATAATATACATACAGACCTACAAGCACTTGGAATCAACGACTGGCAAGAGAAGGTCCACCAGAGAGACGAATGGAGACAGATTGTATTTGCAGCAAAGAACCTCAATGGCTCGGAACGCTGAAGAAGAAGAAGAAGAAGAAGAACCTTACACGGGAAGGAGTGAAGCGACAATGGGTGCGGACAACCAGGACAGACACTGATAGATAACACCTGACAGCCAGATTAGATAAAGATTAGGCATACCTGCACAAAACCAACCAGCATTGCAATCAACGCAGACCCGCGAGACAAAGGTCCATAATCCACTACTGTCACTATCTATCAGACGTCAGCGGGTTCTCTTTGTGAAGGTTGTGCGTGATTATGTCGGGGGCCGACGGTTACAACAGCGCACCTAAAGGCAGGAGGTGGGGGTTGGTCAGGTGCAGTGGCGGACTGCATCTAAAAATATTGGTTGCCAGGAGACAAACCTACTAATAGACAAATAGGTCATTGACAATTTAAACACATTGTCAAAGGTTTAAGGAGGCCGACTTCATCAGAGATCCTTAGGGTGCAGAAGCTAGTGGACAGAGTAAACAGGCATAGTGCAGAATGTGGCTTAGATATTAACACCCCCTACCCCCCCCAAAAAAAAAAAAACAACAACAACAAACAAACGAAGACTATGATAATTAGCAGTGGAAAGGAGAGGTTATCAATGAACATCACAGCAAACGGGGAGATACTAAAAAAAGTAACAAGTCTCTCCTATCTTGGACATGTAATAACAGATGGTGGTAGAAGTGAAACAGAAATCATAAAGACAACAGGAATTACCAAAAATGCTTTCAACATCCTGAAATCAGTATTAACATCTAGAGTAGCACCGCATTAAACGTGAGAATTGTCAAATGTTTTGTATATCCAACACTACTGCATGACGGGGAAGCTTGGAGAATGGACAAGCAATTAGAAGGCCGAATAGAAGCCCTGGATCTCTCTCTCTCTCTCTCTCTCTCTCTCTCTCTCTCTCTCTCTCTCTCTCTCTCTCTCTCTCTCTCTCTCTCTCTCTCTCTCTCTCTCTCTCTCTCTCTCTAATGGGTCAACAGATAAAGCATACGATAACTTCATACCACCGAACTTTGAACTCCACAAGTTAAAAACGCCCAAGCTTCAACGACAGGGACAGTTCAAAGGGCAGATCCGCCTGGAGATAACAGCAGGCTTACATTGTTTTCCCGATCAGCGCGGCTCTGGGTGTCGACCGCACATTAAACTGGGTACAGGAAAATGGGAAAGCTAAGGCGTCCACTACTGTCCATATGAACCTACCAGTGCCATTCGGCAACCAACAATATAGGTAACAAACGATTACCTCAATATACCGTTAAAATGGTAAAAATGGCCAGTCACAAGGCAGATAAGGATGTTGAGGTTTTTCTTCTTCTTTTTTTTTTTTTCTTTCA
Organism: Cepaea nemoralis; assembly: GCA_014155875.1. Classification (NCBI taxonomy): domain Eukaryota; kingdom Metazoa; phylum Mollusca; class Gastropoda; order Stylommatophora; family Helicidae; genus Cepaea; species Cepaea nemoralis. The sequence goes on along the minus strand of JACEFZ010027810.1, from coordinate 229,993 downwards.
TTCGCTTGATTGTCTATATCTGCATTATTGTCTCTTGAATATATACTTCACTGTCTTTAGTTGCCTCAGTGGTCCGTAAAGTTAAGTTTCCAATGCTGTGTCACTAGTCCTCCAGATTTGCCCTGATGTGTCGTAATTCGGGGCAATCTCGGAGTGTATGGACTACATACGCACATGGCTAATTCGCCCATCTTAAATTTAGTATACATGTAGCGGAGTAATCGATTGTGTCCAGCTCTGAGGCGCAGAATTTGTTCTGATCTGATCACAATATGTTAGTCGTCTTCTGCCGGTGTTGGTAGATCTCTGATTGATTTGATGATTATTCTCTTTTGGTGGTATGTGACTGGTATATCCGACTGATCTTCTGTTGTACATTAGCTTTCTCTTCTTCCTCTTCTTCCTTCGTTGCTTGAAATATGTCTATAACTGCAATGTTGTCTCTTGTATGAATTTAACTGTCTTTTTTTAGTTCACACAGCGGTCCATAGAGTTTATCTTCCACTGTCGTCTCTCTAGGCCAGAAGGTTTGCCTAGATATGTTATATTTGGGCAGTCTTGGAGTATGTGCTCTGTTGTCTGTGACGCCAATCCACATGTGCACATGGCTGTTTCACCAATCTTGAATTTTGTATACATGTGGTTGCGTAATCTATTGTGTCCTGTTCTGAGGCGCAGAATAATGACTTGTTCTGGTCTGTCCATAACGTGGTAGTCATCTTGAGCAGGTTTTGGTGGCTTTCTGACTGATTTGATCATTCTTTTCTTTTGGTTGTATGTAACGGGCACATCAGGCTGTTCTTCTTTGGCTCCTTCCTTAGCCAATTGATCAGCTCTGTCGTTTCCGGGTACTCCACGGTGGGATGGTATCCACTGTATGGTGACCTTATGCTGACTGCTAAGTTCACAAAGTAGTGTCCTTAGTACTGGCAATTTCCCAGACAGGAGCGCCTCGAGTACTGATTTTGCATCGGTCAATAGCACCACAGGTTGTGTAACATTGCTGGTATTTAGTAATTTCTCTGTTGCCTCAATTTCAGCATCATAGTTATGGCAGTACTTTCCTGTCGGTACTCTGGCTGTGTCCCTAGTATTATTTGGGTATTCTATGTACACTTCCGCTCCTCCATTTCGAACAGCATTTTGTGCTGACCTATCTGTGGGTATTCTTCATCAAGGAAGCCGAGAGTGGCTGTTCTGCGCTGCACACTGTTCTGTTCTTCCTTGTCAAATATTCCTCACACATTTGTCTGGATTTGTAATGACAGTCTATGTCCATCTTTCCATGGAGTTCGCTCTGGAATAGTTGTTAGGGGGATACCAACTGTGGGCAGATCGGTGGTTTCTCTGCAGAGTCATTTGGCCTGGTGGATAAAACTACTTCTTTTCAACCGCCCCATAGCTAGGTTTTCAAATATGTTCTTCATAGGGTGGCCTGGCAAGCTGAGAAACTTTTCTGCTTGTATTAGCGTTTTCGTATCTGTGCGCTCTCTCAGTGCTTGTGTCCTCCCCATCTTCTCCATTTCCACTATAGGGGTTGATCTAATCCCTCCTGTGGTGACTCTAAGTGCTTGATTTTGCACTTTGTCCAGCTCTTGTAGTGTGGTTTTTGATGCTGAACACCACGTAGTTGACCTGTATTCCAGGTGTCGTCGTATCCATCCATCTATCATGTGCCATGCCGGTAAGCGTGGGCGGTCATGTTCTGCCATCTCACTCGATCACCAGAGTCGTGGATCAGCTCCGTGTTTCTGTCTCGACCATGCCAGAAGGCCAAGCCATCCAGGTACTTGCTTCTAGGTCTTCCCCTTGGTCTGTTCCCCTCGATCTTACCAGTTGTCACCAAATTCTCCAATCCATTTCTTCTCATAACATGCCCAAAAATTTTTGACTGTCTACGTCTAATTTCTCTAATCAATTTACGATTTTCATTTGTTTCTTGAAGGACTTGTTCATTGGTCTTTCTGGCTGTCCATGGTATTCTTTGCATTTTCCTCAGAAACCACATCTCTACAGCCATCAGATGTTTTTCAGTCGTCGTATGCACTATTGATAAACTTTGCTAAGTATTTTCCCACTGGCTCCCCATGTGGTTCCACTTAGCTTTCTCAGGATGGCTATTTTCCTTCTGGCTTTTGCTACTGCTTTGTTGAGGTGCTTTCTCCATGTCAGCCTGCCATCAAATGTTACTCCAAGGTATGTTGGTTCTTTATCTTCTATTAGGGGTGTTCCATTTATCTGGATGATCTCTGCCTTTTGTTTTCGAGAGAGGGTAAATAGGGTGGTGCTGCACTTGTCAGTGTTTATGCTGACACACCATCTATTTGCCATGCAACAAATGTATCTACAGCTCTTTGTAGCAATCTGGTGGCCACTGATGCATGTTCATTTGTGCTCCATAGAACCAGGTCTTGGGCGTACATTGCCGCTTTAATTCCATGCGGTAGATTAGCAACGAGATCATTGATGAAGATTAGAAAAAGTGTGGGGGACAAGACTCCGTCCTGGGGAACACCGTGACGCAGTAGTACTGTCTTCTCTTGAGTCCGTCTATCTGTACTCGGGCTCTTCTGTTGTGCAGGTATGCTTTCACCCATTTGTACATTCTTCCATTGACTTTGCAGTTTCTCAGTTTCTTCATCAGACCTTATTTCCAGGCTTAGCTTTCTCGTTTCCAATCACTCCACAGTGAGACAGTATCCACTATATTTTGACCTTACCTTGGCTGAGGTTTGAAATATTAGGTCTTTACGTAACCTTGGTCGCGACATAAATCACGAGACGGGGTCAACACCAGGAAAGACAAAAATACCACCAAAACTGGGTGTTGAACCCTGACAAATGACTTGCTAAGAAAGCATGGCAACCACTATGTCACCACCGCTGATCATTCTTCCTTGTCTGTTTACACATTGGAGAACGTGATTTACGAATCCTCTCTGCCTGATATCTTGATGAAACTTGTATTGCTTGCGTGAGTATTTGTTGCCCGACTTTAAACTGCCCACATAAATCTGTTTCTATCCTGACTTTCTTGTCTAGTAGTAAGCCAGCTTATAACACGTAGAGGAAATGTCAGGCCGGCTTTTAATCAACTTATTCTTGGAATAATCAGCAGGGAACTATTATGTGGCTCTTGAAGAAGGGAGTGGAGTACGCGGGCGAATGTCTCGGGTGCAGGGTGTCGATGTTGATTCTTAAATTCTCTGCTCCCACATACGCCTTATGGCACGCATACGAGGTTATGTTTTACTTGCAGAAAACCACGCCGGGCGTAAATAAAGAAAAGAAACAGAATTAACCAAACCAAATAAAATGAACCCATATGAAGTGTTCGCGCTCCTAAAATATCAACGTAATAAATCTGCTTTACAATTTTTATTAGACATGTTCCACATTTTTAGCTGACAAAAAAAAAAAAATTGCAATTAATTTTCCGCTTCAATCCAACCATTCAAATATTGTGAATCTAAAATAGAAATAGCGTGAGAAATAAATTCAGTTATTGATTGACACACATAGAAGTAAAGGTTAGAGGATACACCACACAATATTTTATTTTAATGAACGCTGTAATGACGCACCGCGATTCGAACCTGTGCCCCCAAATGACAACGTCGCCTTCCTGAAGGATTAAGAGTACCTAATTTGGTATTCTAAACACAAATTGTGCACACAAATTGCTCGTTCTGTCACGCTGTTACAAATGTGATCATAATCACAGTCATAAGATGGGGAGCCATAACAAAGGTTGCATTTCGGCAGCTGAAGCGTATCTTAAAAGCCACTTTGATTGAAGGTCAGAAAGAGAGAAGTGAAATGTTATATCGAACCCATTCTGATTTTGTGGCGTTGAACCATGGAGCGAACAAATTAAGAAGATCTAAGAGCCGCGGCAATATAATGGTCAGCACCCGTGCTCACGAAGACACTAACTGTCATAACTTCTTATTTTCGATTTTAATCTTCATATACAAATTTTGACAGCAGAATTGTGAAGTGAACATTTTTTACCTACATAAAAAACCCGGTGTAATGAAGTCGACCCTGTCGACTTTTAAGCGACTTTTTATTCACCGAATCTAACTACCTTTCTCCAGTGTTTTTACCCTAATTCCCAGAAAATTCAGAAACATTTACCGGTACCCATTTACGAGGCTGGATCCATCCCTAAGCCTTGCTGGTCTGAAACACGAATGCTCTCAATGGTAGGGGATGAACCTGCACCGCTGTGTTCGTAAAATGAACACACTAACCACTATGCTACGCGACAAGAACCAGTAAAATGCCCACAAACAGTAGTGGCTTGAGTCAAGAACCAATATCATTGCACTCAGGACGTTCCCATACGCGTTCCGTCCATTTCCTCATAGAATTGAGCGTCGGCCAGATACTCTCGTCGCCCCCTGCAGCGCTATTCTCTCCAGGCAATGATGGTGTATTTGTACTTCCACACTACACATGCGATTCCAAAGTGCCCTGACGACGTCTGCCTTATCGCACATCAATACCCCACCCAGAGGTGCAGATCCAGGCAATTTTCCGGTCTATTCTTTTCCCAGTACACCAGCACGCTCAGGAAAGAAATATCTAATGGGTGCCCAATATCTTTGATTTTTCTAATTGAAGCATGCCTGTCTTCACTTTACTCAGTATTCTCTATAGTTCCACACAATCACATGTGTGCTGTTTAACCTGCAGCCAGTGGAGTGCTGCAGTGACTGCCTCTACCACCTCCATTCTCAGACTAGAAGTGTGGTATCATATGCTAGGCTCTCCTGCACTACACACTATCCATTAATCCTCGCTAAGAAGCCCGGGCACTTCTTTTGCCTCTTACCACAGAGCCATCTGTGTAGATCAGTGGTTCTCAACCTTTTTTGGCCCGTTCCCCCCTTCACCATATTTTCAGAACGTCATTCCCTCCCTTCCTATCAAAAATTTGGCCCGTTCCCCCCTTCATCGTATTTTCAGAACGTCATTCCCCCCTTTCATATTTCCTATCTAAAAATCCCCCCACCCCTATACAGTATAAGTAAAAATATAAGGTAAATTTAATAGCACATACTAAATCAAGTCTAGACATCCACATAAAACGTGATTTGTGGGTCTACTGACTTTATAAAATGAATGTTAGAAGGATGAGACGTACTTAAATGTAAAGTATGAAGGGAAAAACAATATCAAGTAATCGGTTCTTGTATTAACGCGATCTTGAAATGGTCTTCATTCCCCCCCCCCCCCCCCTGGAAACCCTAAAATTCCCCCCTGGGGGGGGGGGGGAATTCCCCACCGGTTGAGAACCACTGGTGTAGATGATTACATCACATATGTGTGAACTGTCGAGGATCACGTGTTGCACCCCTCATTCAGAGCTGTCTGCTGGCCAATTCCTATACTCCCGACCCAGTGTGATTATGACCCTGTACTGGTGTGACATTTCCTCTGGCATTCTCACCCATTCCTCTCCACTCCCAATGTTTTCGAGCATACACACTTCTCTGATTGTCTCCTCTGTCTATGACCAGGACTTCATGCAGGAGATGTTCCTTGTCCGCGGTCACTCGAAGATAGGACTTGCCCTGCTGCACCCCGAGTCTGTCCGCAAAACTAGGGTGTATATCATACACACTATCGGCGTGTTCCTCGTAGTGGGTTATCGTGAATACCCGATGGCAAACAATCATAACAATCACTTCGTACACGTAGGTCAGCATGGCCGAGAGGATAAGAAAGCGTGTTCTTAATCATCCGGTGTGCTGATGCCGAGGTAAGGGGTCCATCCCCTACACCGGACAGCAGGACTCAAATGTTGACCTTTCGTGCTTGACTTGGGGATGTAAATTACAAGCACCTTTCAAGTCGGAGTGGGTTCGTTCGCCTAATGGCGAAGGACGCTGTTAATAGGGAAAGCTAATCCACACGCAAAATTCAGTCCAGCACTACAAGAAGTAGTGTTTATGGACTACGCTTGAGTTCAAATCGAGCGAGCGCAAACAAATTCGTACACAAGATAGGTATCTCAGAAAGATAGCAAGAAATAAATTCGCAAGGTATTGATCGGCACTCATAGTAGTTTAGTTTAGTCGGTTAGTCGATGGATCAACATCACGGCACTCGGGTGTAACCCATAAGTGCTCCGTTCTACTCCTAACCCAAGCTTGAGTCCGGAGAAACTCATCTCAGTGCACGAACTCCATTGCACCGGCGAGGATCCTGAAATACTTTGGGTAAATTTTAAACTCGAAATTTTGCCCGGGCAGCGCCGTTAAGCTACTCTTTTTTAATTTCCAACGGCCAAGGAATTTTTTACGTGCGCAGCAATACACACGGGCGTCCGATCTCACTACCCAGGGACCAGGGGACATTTTATTACTAGAAGTCCAAGTGAAAAAATCCCAGCCCTCACCGCGGCTTGAACCCGGGACCTCCAGCACTCGAGGCGGACATCATACCCCAAGACCACTCAATAGTAGTAAAGAAGAGAACTAAAGATTACAGGGAACAATTGACTTCTTACAAACTGAAAGCTATAGGTATCCACAGCTATAGTAACCACATTCGGATTCGGATTAAAACCAATAATAATAATAATAATAATAATCAAATGGCGAATTGTAAACTGCTCAACAAATAAATAAATTTAAAACAACAACAACAACAGTATGTTCACAGAAACATGTTGCTGTCTTCTTCTTCTTCAAATGATAGTCTATGCTGAGTGGGTTTGGTGATCATGTATGCCCACAGCCTTCTACCTCTCGTGCTTCAAGTCATATCTGATACCGACGATCCTCCATGTCATCAAACTGTCCAACATCGTCTCTCTTTGATCGCCCCCTCACTCTCATTCCCTCCAACTTTCTTGTTGTGACGACATACTCCAATTCTCCCCTACTCGTGACATGCCCAACGAATGTGGACGGTCCTCTTGTGATGCGAGTTACCGGTTCTACTTGTGAAATATCACCATTGCCCTTTCTATCCGTCAACAGCGTTCTCATTGTTCTTCTTAAAAACCACATTTCGATTCCAAAGATAACACAAACACGCGCGTGTGTGTATTTCTTCACTGTAATTAGCATAGCACGTGACGTACAGTGCTTAGAGCAGCCAATGGGTTATGGTTATGGTTTCAAGTTCACAATGGCGGACTGAGAATCTGTTGGTAGAGACAATGGCTATAGTCATTGACCAGTATGGCTACTACCAAGAAGGAAAGCAGCAGACATACTACCTTCTTTATAATGTGTACTATATTTTCCATGTAGATTTTTTTCAGGTAGTTGTATCGGTGTGCGTTTGTTGTTTGTGTACTGAGGAGGTTTTGGCCTCAACATCGATTGTGTCACTTGTGACCGTGTTCTAGTGAAGCTTACTAATTCTACTTCTAGAGAGAGAGAGAGAGAGAGAGAGAGAGAGAGAGAGAGAGAGAGAGAGAGAGAAAGAGAGAGATAGAAAGAGAGAGTGTGGGAGTGTTGTGTGTGCGTGCGTGCGTGCGCGCGCGCGCATATATTCCACTCGCCACCTTTCCTTCCCGGACAATTCCCCAGACAGTTCTGTCAATTTTCCAATTGTATGAGACTGGCTCAAAACCCAATAGTGGTGGGGAACAAAAATGCTGCCACCACTAAGGATTTAATCCGATCCGTTGTCTTGGCAAGCAAGCGCAATAGTCACAATGACACAGTTCCCTTACACCCCCCCCCCCCTCCCCCAAAACCAACTTCTCCGGCTTATTTTACAAGACTGTTAATCTCTGAACATGACGCCGCCCGTATACACTATACAATTAACGGGCGGTGATATGTACGATATATGCACAAATGAACCGCTGTGACAAATATCACCAACATGTAGCAGGCACTTTACGTCTATCTCATCACGGCCCGCAGAAAACTCCATCTCTTGCCATGTCTCCTGCCCCGTGCACCTTCTCGCCCAAGTAGTCTACAGTGTCTGGTGTCCATCTTCTTACTGCCGACCCCTGCCTGGCCTTCAAGACAAGAAACCATGACGTACATCACTGTTCTTCACAAGCTTCTGTGGCGTTTAATATGGCCAAAGTAACTTCCGGGACATGGTGTTGTATATAAGTCAGTTTTATTCCGTGTCAATGTCTTGTAGAATGTCAATATCTTTCTCCTTCCTGGCCCATGACATTGTATCAACGTTTCTTAATATCTAACACCAAAAGGCCTGTTCCGTGGCGAAGGGTTTACGAATGCAGTTCGTTATCCCAGTGGCGTCACTGGGGTTGGTGTCACCCAGTGCGGTAAACTCTTGGTGTCACCCCTCTAGACTTTCACCATGGTCTTCTTCCGAGTATTCCTGTACCATATATAATCGCATATAGTAATGTTTGTAAAATAAGTCAAAAAGTTAATAAGGACATAAGAAAGAAAACAAATTGAACAATATAACTTCAATACTTCAGGTAAAACATAAATAAAGAACTTCGACAAACTCGGACAAAGTTAAATTTTTGTTATTTAACATTAAAATTTCTGTTATTTAAAATTAAAAGTTTCCCATCCTGGTCTTCAAAGCTGCAAACCTGTCAATCACATCATCAAAATCAATATCTTTCTCCATATCACTTTCACGACAGAGCTATGTCTGCTTTGTCAAATTTGCAATTTTTTAATTTTGGTGTCACCCCTTGATGGTGTCACCCGGTGCGGCCCGCACCCCCCTAGTGACGCCCCTGCGTTATCCCGCATACCCAAGCTCGAAACACACCTGTGGGTGATTTGGCAGCAGACTGCCTTACGGTTTTTTTATTAAACGGTGTGGGTGCCGCACGTTCAGAAAGCAATGGCAAACTACCGAAAGTAAACTTGCCCAGAATCACGAACAGCCAAAAATGCTGGGATTGGCTGCTACGTCCTGTAAACGATATGCAACAACTTTTTTTTTAACATCAAAAGTCCCATTTTCCATCTTTTGCGAAATTTAATTGCGAAATTTGATAGCGAAATTTTTCATGACACACACCTGAAATCATATTAGAAATACAGAAATATTAAATACCACCTTGTACGCAGTACAATACAACTGGTCGAGAGATGAACGAATTTTTCTTTAAAATACTTAAAATATAAACAAGGAAATAAAGCAACATGAAAAACATATTATACGTACGTCTGCCATGAGGCGACCGTGATGTGGTGATGAAATTCACAAGGCGAAGACCTAGCGCGTGAAACAAAAACAAAACCTGTCAGCTAATAAAACATATCTAACGCAGGCAGGGTGACTGTGTGGCAGGTCATACCACTCAACACAAATAGACAGACGGAAATGGGACGTAACTACCGACGCACTATCAAGGGGCAAATACACCGGTCATAGTCCACAGACTTTGGACCCGGCACTGGTGGCCTGACGTGAACCCGCTAACATGATGCATCTTTGCCAAAAATCAATGAAGAGGGTCGAGGTAAGCAAAAAGTCGAACCCGCAAACAGGTCCGCATGATTATTACTGCATTAGTATTTTACAACGGCAGCTGTACAACATAATATTACGGAAAACAGGACGTTGCGACGGTAGGCATTCATCAGCAAACAAGAAGACATCCAACAATATATAAATCAAGACACAACAACATATGTATATCATGATGATGACACTAAAGTGACTTCATTAATGCATAATAAGCAGAATGATGAACGTGAAAATAAAAACTGTGATACTTATCTCATAGGATTCGAATATGAACACAGATTTCATAGCCCTAGACCTTGACGTGAGCACCCTGGTCGAGCCAGCCGAAATTGGGTACTATGGACCATTTTGGGAAGCAAATGCGGCCCGTGTGGTAGTGACAAAATCACCCCATCGGGTACCCATTGCTCTATACAAAAATGGTACTAGCATTATGTACCCAGTACACCACTGGTCCAGAAAAATAGGTCATTTACTTTTTATTGCTGGCGTGAGCAGAAAAGGCTTTTCGGGCTCAGACAGTAAAGCCGATTGGTCAGTCGCCACTTAGTCTACAGGCTAGGTTTAACAAGTAATAAAAAAAAAAAACGATCAAGCCATAAGGATGGAATATAAGTCACACGGTGTGTGAGGATAATAATTTGACCCTCGGCCGCCGGCTCCCCTGGTCTACTGATAACGAGCTGAAAATCAATACCTACACTCAAACATCAGACAACACAGTTGTTATATGAGGTGGAATAGTGACACAGGCTTTAGTAAACAGCCAGGCCACCTATTCCTCAATGCACCCTGGCGTACACAATGTAGTGGTCCTAACACTTCATATAGCCACAGCAGCTTCCTGCTACTGGACTCGTTTTATTTTTTTCCTGAGAGTCGCGGATGCGTAGTGGCTAGACTCTCAACTGTCAGCTCGGCTGTCATAGTTCGAACCCGCATTTGAGCGGATGTTTTTTTTTTTTTTTAATTGAGCCAGCTTAAAATTGGGAATCGGGAAATGTCTTGGGAAGTTTCTTTTTTTTTTTTTGCGCTCGCTCGCATTGAACTCAAGCGTAGTCCATACACACTATAGTAGTGATGCTGAATTCTGAGTGCGGATTAGCTTTCCCTATTAAGTGTCCTTCGCCATCAGTACTTGTAACTTAAGTCCCAACGTCAAGGACGAGGTCAAAATTTTCGTCCAGCTGTCCAGTGTAGGGGTTGGATCGCTTACCTCGGCATCAGCACAACGGATGTTTAAGAACATGCATTCTTACCCATTCGGCCATGCTGACCTGCGTCTTGGGAAGTGTCAACTGGTCTATAGAAGAGTCTAGCACCATATGCTCCAAAGCATATAAGGGTACTTTTTACGGTATAGATGTTCATTGCGGGGGTTGTCCAACCAGTTAGGATGCTGGTCTCATGGATCATGTGACAAGGGCCCTAATCGCTTGCAAGGTTATGGCTTTTTTATCTATAGAATGTGTAGTGAGTGAATCAATGAAAACGAGAAGTAGAATTGGTAAGCTTTACTAGAACACAACCACAAGTGACAGATGGAAGTTACGGCTAGAGCCATCGTTAGCATACAAACAATTTGATACAACTACATACAAATATCTATAGTACTGTACAATGTGTCGAGACTGCACGAGAAGCGACCTGTATACTCAGATCAATTACTGTACTTCTTAGAGAGGGAACATGTGGTTTGGGCACCACATGTTTCTCTGAAGCTCTGCCCAGGCATTGTGACGGAATATTGGCCACATTCCAACTCACGTACTTTGGTCTGTCAAGACTGCAAGGTGCCACTCACTGTAGTCCATGTCGTGTGGCGTTGGTGATCATGTCTGTACACAGGCTATTGCCTCATGTACTGGCAATTATTCAGACACCCATGAATCCAAAATGTCCAGCACCCCCCCCCCCTCTCTCCTCACCTTCACTCCTCTCCAACTTTCCTTTGTCATGTACCCAAGTTTTCCCCTTCTCATTTTGAGCTTCAAGAGCTTGGATAATCTTCTGATGCATTTCTCTTTGTGAGTCAACTTCTTTCAAGATATCACCGTTACGCCTTTTATCTGTCCATAGTGATATATCATCGCTCGTCTATAAAACCGCATCAACAGCTGCTTCCACATAATTTCTCGCACGCCAATGGTTTACTTCCTAATAGAAAGCTTCAACGTACAGTTTACAGTACAATACGAGTAATTATATAGTTATAAAATATGTTTTAAAGCAGGTCTCTTCGCCAAGTCAGCTTTCTCCTGAATAAAACGCGGTATTTTCTAGGAGACGATGGAACAACAGCCACCCTCTCCACAAACAAAGAACGTCAGTAGGCAATGAGGTAGCAAATACAGAACTTCCTCTTCTGTTGATTTGTATCCCCTATGGGGGACACAGACCCCCAACCAACTCGCGCCAAGCCGCCCTATCTTTTGCTATCTCCTGCAGCGCCATGTCCTCGTGTAGCTGTCTTTAATTCTCGTTCCCTGTGTTTTTAGGTCTCCCACTTTTTCGTTTTCCCTGTGGGTTCCAGACAAGGGAGCGTCTAGTTATACTACCCTCAGCTTTTCTCAGTGTGTGTCCCATCCAGAGACAGCGTCTTTTCCAAACCTCTTGATTCATTTGAATTTATTTAGCTCTCTCAATGAACGCCACATTGGTGATTCTGTCGTACGACTTTAGTCTCCTTATACAAAACTTCTAGTCTTTCAATATTCCAATAATATGGCTGGTTTCTTTCCCACCTTTTCACATCCACATCCCTCCTTTCACTTCGTTTCTCTTATAAAGAGGGTGCCCACGCCTATTTATGCATCCCTCTAACATACAGATGAGGACGTCTGACTTCAACGTTGTATTTGCGCAAGGTGTAATTCCTCTAGTTTATTTCCACACAAGGTAACGGGTCTTATGTGTTTCCGTAACAAATTATCAAGGACAACGGTATTACCTACACATCACGAGGTCCAACGCAGACAAGAATTTTAACTTGGACATCATGCACGCAACGCCTACCGTTTTAAGTCCTTACTTCTAAAGGCCTGGTATCCAATATCCTACCCAAAGGATCAGATTATATAATTAGAAAGCAAAGGTTCTTGTATTCATTCCAGTCCTATGCTAGGAGCCAGCCTGGAGCCTCGCAACCGCATTCTCCCCCGACGATATCCAATCTAGAAGCAATCTGCATTAGCATCTTACGCCAGATGACTCAATTTACCGCCAAAGTCACCGAGAACATTGCACAAAGAAGACTTGTGATTGCACGACCAAACTGCCTTCGTAAAGTTTGTGGGTTTTATTTGCTATAAATTACATTTCCAGAAAAAAAAAAAACTAAGTTCCATTACCGTGATTTTCTTTATATGAAAACGAATGGGACATAACTATTGGTTTCAGTTGTTCAGGATCAGTTTAACTTTACACTGATACATCCATAAATGCCCCACCTCCTCCGATAGATCACACAAGAAGAGCCTCAACACAGTGCACGAACTCCGTAGAACCGGTGGTGACCTACATGTAATATAACAGAAGTAATTGTTTCTAAACGTATAGTGTGAGAAAAAGTTAGATGCAGGGTAATATCCGAGTCATAATGCGCGATAAGTTATGAGCGGTTGACCAGATATGTTCTGAGAATGCAGCTTGAGACGATTTTATTGTGTAAACATAATAAAAGGTGGTACTAAGACCAACCTTTGCGTCAGGAGAAGGATGCTACGCGAGCAGGCATTGCGCTGAATCTGCAAATGTGGACAATTGGTAAAGATAGGTTTATCTTCGTACGAGGGCATGTGAGTGTTGTGAGCGATGAGTTGAGTTGAGCTAAGAACCAACATTATTGCACTCAGGACATTCCCATAAGCGATCCGCCCCCTCGTTCAACAGCCGGCAAAGAATCATACTACCAACTGTTCCCACCACTATCTGATTGAAAGTTCTTCTGATCTTCCCTCTCAGATTTGAGATTCTTCCAGAACACCTGTCGACCCCCCGCAACCTCATTCTTTCCACATACAGGTTCTCAATCTGTTCCCCCGCGTCTCCACCTGATCCTACAGGCGTAAGACCACATCTTCCTTGTCCACAGGTAATCTACCACTGAGAGGTGCATTCCCTGCCATCCAATCAGCCTGTTCATTACCCCGCGCTCCCGCATGGCCAGAGCAAAATATCCATACAATTTTCACAATCTGTGGGAGATGAAAGAATGGGTAGGCTGGACGGCACTTTCAATATATCAGATGGCCAACCTCTGAATCTAGCCGATTACACCCACGCCTTAAATCCTGCAGAAAAAAGGACTTTCGACTGATGGCATCATCATCAATAGCCATAATGCAGGCATTCGGATTCAAGATTGGTGTGGCTAGAAAACAGCAGCACGCCAATAACGGGAGAAGAATCATCTATCAACATCGGACCAGCACAGTTGGCCGCTGCACGTTGATGGATTCACCATGGAAGAGATAGGAGGGACACCTAACGATGTGCCAGGAATGCTATGATCATAATGTGGACTGAAAATATAACCCGTACTCATAACATAAAAACCAATGAGCAAGGCATAAAAGAAGCAAACAAAAACCGTAAACCGATTGGAGAAATTAAACGTAGGCAGTCGAGATTATTTTTTTTTTTTTGGAAAGGGGGGGGGGGGGGGGGGGGGGGGGAGGGGGGCGAGGGGCATGTCCCGAGAAGGAATAAATTAGAAATCTTGGTGACAACTGGATTGAGGGGAAGGCAGAGAAATAAATATCTGGATGGCTTAGCCATGTTGTATGGTCAAGACAAGAACACAGAGCTGATCCACGACTTTAGTGATCCTGTGAGATTGCGAAACATGACCGCCCACGCTTATCGGCGTGGCACATGATTATGATGATAACTCAAAAACAGTCGCCACCATATCATGCGGAACCGCGAGTTAATGTTAAAAATACTGCACACCTATTAATATGGCTACAACTTTGGACCGAATACACAAGTGCCTAGAAAATCCGAAAATCATACGGGGGGGGGGGGGGGGGGGGGGGGGTCAATAAGAAAGTCACACATGGCTGTAGAAAAATAACTAAATATGATAACAATTTCAAACAAGTTAATTTTTATACATACATTGTCCCTTTATTTCTTAACATAATTTCCACCAACATTGATGCACTTATCCCATCGTTTTATAAGTCCTCCCAAACCGGCTGCATAGAACTGTGTGCTGTGTTTTCTAAACCACGTTTTCACTTCACATTCAACTTCAACGTCATTCGCGAAATGTCTCCCGCCAAGGTGGATTTTCAGAGGACAAAACAGGTGGAAATCGCTAGGGGCTAAGTTGGATGTTCCAGAACTTCCCGCCTAGGTTGGTTAATTTTCTCCTGAGTTAATCGAGCCGTATGTGGTCTGGCATTGTCATGAAGAAGCAACACTCCTCTAGTCAGCAGTCCTGGACGTTTTCTTCGAATTGCATCATGAAGCATCGATAGAACGTCACAGTATGATTCAGAATTCACATTGTCACCTTTCCTCTTGAAATTGGTTAAAAGCACTCCTCGACAATCCCAGAACACAGTCAGCATAACCTTCCCTGCTAATGGCGTAACCTTGAATTTTTGGACACAAGGCAAAAGATGTTTCCATTGCACTGAAGCACGCTTCGATTCGGGCTGGTAGTGATGCGCCCATGATTCTTCCCCAGTAACAATCCCGTTCAGCATGTCTTCTCCTTCATCTTTGTATCGACAGAGATGATGCAAGGACAGGCCAAATCGGTTCATTTTGTGTTCCTCCTTCAATTGTCTGGGTACCCACCTTGAGCACACTTTCTTAAATTTCAATCAATCATGCATTATGCTGTATGCTGAACCACGTGAGCACCCTATTGCAGATGCTACAGAGTATATTGTTACTCGCCTGTCACATTTAGTCATCTCCTCCATCCGCTGCACGGATGCTTCTGTTGCAATCTCAACAGGACGACCAGATCAGATTTCATCAAAAATTATAGAACGTCCTTGAGAACATTTTTTCTACCCAGCTATGCACAGCTTTACGGGACAAACATTTATCAGCATAAACAGGAAGCATTTCCTTATGAATGTCCTTTGTAGGCAGTCCTTTTGCCCACAAAAAACGCACAACAGCACGTTGCTTTTTGGTTGTACACTCCGTAAGTACAGTTGCCATTTTGTTTATGCGCTGCACATGAGACACCTAGCGCCACCTGATGAACAGGAATATAAAGTTTGATGTTGCTGTCACCTAATGACACCTGTAGAAAACACCAACTACATTTACCTGCCATCCCACAAACTGTGTGACTTACTTATTGACTCGCACTCGTACAACATGCAATGTTACTTAAATCAATGTTTCAAGGCCATTCCTGGCTCCTCGTGTTCCTTCCTGTAAGTCAGTGGGTTTTCAAGTTAATTAGCTATGCAGCGTATTTTCACTATAGCGATAGATATAGTCTCTTAAAGTAGTAAGCGAAGCCTCACAGGATGATCAAACACTAAGGCAAGAAGAATAACCAAAGAGGGCACTCATCATCATGCACCATGCCGGTAATCACGGGCAGCCACGGTAACCATCGCATACAATCACCAGTCTTAGATCAGGTCTGTGTTCTTGTCCCGGTTCGGCCATGTGGTCAAGCCATCCAGGCGTTTATCTCTTTTCCTTCCCCTTTGCTCTTTACCCATCAATTTTGCCAGCTATCACTATGTTCTCAAGTTTATTTCTCCCAATAATGTCCAAACCAATCTTGACTGCCTACGTTGAATTTCTCTTTTAAATTTATGGTTGTTATCTGATTCATTCAGTCTCATTCGTTTTTCCGTCCGTCCAAAATATTCTCTGCATACTCCGCAGAAACATTTCCATTGTCATTAGATGTTTCTCAGCCTGTCTCCTTAGTGTCTGTGTTTTGCATGCATACAACAGTTAGTTGCATATCCTTTACAGGACTTTGCAGTCAACACCAGCATTTTATGCTGTTGTGATCTCTTGGAAGTTTATGTTCAGTAGTTTACCACTGCTTTCTGAACGGCCGGCACCCATACCATTTTGTAAAGAACAAACACAAGGCGATCTGCTGCCAAATCATCTGCAGCTGTTACACAATAGTATGAGTTCTAAGTAGCACTTAATGTGTTTTCTTAACTGGCAGTCAGTTATTTGTGAGCACATTCCAATCTTCCAAAAGGGCACAGTACTTGGACCAGAGTAAGGGTAGACAAGGACAACATTTATACAACATACATGTACAGATCCATCAATGCATATATAGATGGAATTAAAGAGAGCAGCACAGTACAGTCAACTGTGGAAGGCATTGATCAATATGCTTGACGACCAGCCAATGGGTTGCAATAATTGATGATGAGAATTGATCACTCATCCACGAATTTCATGACTCCTGAGCTGATATGTTATGAATTTCCCCGAGAAGTTTAACCCGGTCAACAAATGCCCGCAGAAGTCGGATGTGTCGGCCTAACGACGCAAGAACGCAGCTCTGCTGTAAACAGGCACAACGCAATCACATCCGAAAATAACTCTCCGGATGAACATAGAAGAAGAAGATATTATGAGTTTAATGCTAAACACTTGCATATCAATGGAATAGCACAGACATGTAAGATGCGATGCTGTAGACACTGGTAACTCACTAAGCCTTCTACGGGCTGTTCTAACATCAACCTTCTAAAGCTGGCTTCCGATAGAAACAACACTGTGCCTAGGTTTGATGCATGCACCTACCGAGTGACATGTCCTTCGGGCCAAAGTTCTCTTGTCAAAGGATACATAGGCACGCTATATGCCATCATACCGCAAGCAACCGCAGACATGATATGTTCAATGACCTACAGTTAGATTATGCATGTTGTCATACTTTGTCCCACCAGCGTGTTACTGGGGCTCATGAGGGAAATAAAGAACAGTAACACGTAACCTATCATGTATTTCATACTTTGTCCCACCAGCGTGTTACTGGGGCTCATGAGGGAAATAAAGAACAGTAACACGTAACCTATCATGTATTTCATACTTTGTCCCACCAGCGTGTTACTGGGGCTCATGAGGGAAATAAAGAACAGTAACATGTAACCTATCATGCATGTCATAAGAGGCCACTAAGGATGGTTGAAGTGAGACTGACTACCTTACCCCAAAGGAAATTTTAGCTGCAGAAGCCAACAAGCCTATAAAGGGCATGAGTTAGTTGAGGGTCTATGCACCCGGCCGCAGTATATATATGTAATAATGTAAGCTAAATTTAATAGCACATACTAAAACAAGTCTAGATGTCTACATAAAACATGTTTTGCGGGTCTACTTACTTTCTAAAATGAATTTCAGAAGGGTGAGACGTGCAGAATCGTAAAGTATGAAGGGAAAAACAATATCAAGTAATTGGTTCTTGTATTAACGCAATCATGAAATAATCTTAATCCTCCCCTGGACACCCTAAAATTCCCCATAAAAAAGGGAGAGATAAATTCCGCACTGGTTGAGAACCATTGGTCTAAGGGAGTGGAACAGAAAATGTGTTCGTGGAATAAGACATGCCATATAACTCTGCAGTATGCACCAGACGAGACGCAGCAAAATAGACCAGACATTAAATGTGTAACATATTGTATGTAGCTTTTATGTTCAGATTCACCAAGGGAATAAATTGTTTTGAATATTCATTAAATTTTGATCCAATACACAGTAAAATGTATGTGATGTGGGCATGTCAGATATCCAATCCGTTACGATATGGGTATGTTTTATTTCCAATCCGCTAGCAAAGGATCACGGGGGAGTATACCATCCCTTTCCTTAACTTGTAAACATCCAATCATCACCATGAGATACATATGGTCTGCTTTACCCATACAGCATAACCTCTGATTTACTCCGCCACTAACCATACTCTACTCTAATTCATTTGTAAGTGAAAGTACTCTCCCCCCCCCCATATATATGTTATATATATATATATATATATATATATATATATATATATATATATATATATATATATATATATATATATATATATACTCATCATGCTTTTAATAATAGAGAAGTGCAGAGAACTTAATGTAAACCTATACTCATGTTTTGTGAATTATTCAGAACATCAGAAACTTTGGGAAATCATGAGGCATATGGGCTTTCCATCACATGTAATCAATCAATCAATCATGTGCCATGCCAGAAAGCATGGGCGGTCATGACTAGCCATCTCACTCGATCACCAGAGTCGTGGATCAGCTCAGTGTTCCTGTCTCGTCCATGCTATCCAGGTATTTTCCTCTCGGTCTTCCTCTTGATCTGTTCCCTTCGATCTTGCCAGTTGTCACTAAGTTCTCTAATCCATTTCTTCTCATAACATGTCCAAAACATGTTGACTGTCTACGTCTAATTTCTCTAATGAATTTACGATTTTCATTTGTCTCCTGTAGTACTTGGTCATTGGTTTTTCTGACTGTTCATGGTATTCTTTGCATTTTCCTCAGAAACCACATTTCTGCAGCCATCAGATGTTTTTCAGCTTGACTGCTCATTGTCCAAGTTTCACATCCATACAAAAGAACAGGCTCTATGTATCCCCTCAACACTCTTTTTCTCGTTTCAATTGACATCTTTTTATTGGTCAGAATGTTTTTCATCTTGCTAAAGGCAATACAAATCATAAAAATGCTCTATCTAGACCAACAAGCTAGAATAGATGGCGAGACATCAGACTGGTTTGACATCAAGCAATGAGTCCATCAAGGCTGTGTGCTGTCCCCATTTTTGCTTAACCTGTACGCCAAAAATATAATGAGAAATGTCAGAGATGATATAAACAGGGAGCTATATGATGCCCTAAATATCGGTGGTCATGACATACCCGAGATTCGACATGCTGACGATACAGTATTGTTATCCACAACACAAAATAGTATAAAAAAACTAATAATATTCAATAGTGAAAATCACAACTTGTATCTTAACATAGCAAACACAAAGATAATGCATACAGATAAAACTACTATGGAGAAAGAAATATATGTTAATGAGGAAAAATTGGAGGTGGTGGAAAATTTTGAATATCTTGGGTCATTAATTTCCAACAATGGTGACACAATGAAAGAAATTAAAAGACAAATGTCCATTGCTCTTCAAAGACTAAATCAACTGAATAAATTGTGGAGTGGGACAGATAGAACTACAAAAATTAGATTTTTAAGAGCATGAATCTTTCCCATTGCAACATACGCCTGTGAGACCTGGACATTTACTAAACAAGCTGAACAGCACATAAATGCCTTTGAATATAAATTTTATAGACAAGTTCTAAGAATATCTTGGATAAAGAACAGAACAAATGTATCCATACTTCAAGAGCTGAATACTGAAGAAGGTTGGCTATTAAAGACGATAAAACAAAGAAAATTGAAATATTTTGGTCCCCGGGAAGGTTAACCTGGTCAACAAATGCCAACAGAAGTCGGATGTGTCGGCCTAACGGCGCAAGAATGCAGCTATGCTGTAAAAAGGCACAACGCAGTCACGTCCGGAAAAAAAATCAGGATGAACGCAGAAGAAGAAATATTTTGGTCACTTGAAACGTCACAAAAGTTTGGAGAGAACAATAATGGAGGGGTTATGGCCTGGAAGAGAGGAAGAGGAAGGCCAAAGAGAAGATGGGTGCAAGATGTGGTGGATGATCTCCAATGGGTGTATCGGAAGCGGCACATCTTGCTAATGATCGAGAAGTTTTCCAGAAGGTTGTTATGGGAGCGAGGTTCTGCAAAGGACATGCTACTGAATGAATGAATATAGTCAGTTGCATGTCCTTTACAGAGTGCCAAAATCAATCCCAGAATTTATTGGCTGCTTGTGATTTACTAGACAAATTTTATGTTCAATAGTTTGCCATTATATATATATATATGAGCTGGTTAATCTGCAAAGGATTACTTTCACCGCACACTTGAATAACTTCATAAGTGCTCTATTTTGCTCCCACAATATCCCATCACGCCAGAAGCTCTCAACAAAAATACAAATTCCATAGCCCAGAAAAGGATTCAAATATGCATATATATACCAACCAGACCCACACATGCTATATAAATATTAGTCTGTGGGTAGGTTTATAAAGTTTATGAATTTAGCCTGGGCAGCTATTTTGATTTCCAACTGTTGAGGAATGGGAACATGCACACTGTGAACACACATCCCCCTAGATTTTGACCATCATCCAAGAATGTTAGATGTACAATCCAGAATCCTAGCATCAGTGGGAAAATATAATACTTGTTTCTCCGATTTGTCGAAACTCACACTGTCATTCTTACCTAGTTACATGGAGTTTGGGGGAGAAGAAGAGTGATAGGAAGAAGATAGATATCACATTTTTTAGACACTTCATCACTATATATTTTATGCGTGTAAAATGCCAACTGGTGTGAGTGATTATTCCTCTCTGCAAATCCTATTCTTAACCTTATTTCTGTGGCTATAACGGAAGTTCTTTCTTGTTTACTAATTATCCAGTTCTCACAG
This sequence comes from Cepaea nemoralis, assembly GCA_014155875.1. Lineage (NCBI taxonomy): Eukaryota > Metazoa > Mollusca > Gastropoda > Stylommatophora > Helicidae > Cepaea > Cepaea nemoralis. The sequence continues at coordinate 208,990 of JACEFZ010027810.1, read as the reverse complement.
CTGTAGGTTAAAATTGATTCCAAGTAACGAGGAAGCTTTCTTTTCCAAGCTTCTAATGACTGTCCTCATTTTATATAACAAAGTGTTTGCTTGTCTCATTATTTTATTCTTCATTTCCGTGATACATCTTTCAATGTTACATTCTTCATGTACTTAAACACCTGAATTTCTTTACCTGTCCCAAATTAATACCACTGACTTTAGTAAGTGGTAAGTGGATGAATGTCTGGTGACAAAACAAAGAGCAAACTATTACAGAATCCACAATCTTATTACTGGATTCTTGACAGAAAATAAAGTGCAGTAATGACCTAAAGAAAATGTTACACTGAAAATAATGAAGTTTATTACATCATGACTTTCATATCTATTTTTGGCAAGACTTAGCGACAGTCACAAACACAGAGTAATTGATATCACTAGATGAGAAAATATGTCTAAGTAAAGGCCAGGTAGCTTCCAATTTTAATAGCGAAGGTGACGTGATCAGAATAAATATCAACTATCTGCAGATACAAATAATTTCTGAGGGATAATTTGTGGCATTAAAATTTGTAAATTCCACAAATAAAGTGAAGAATTCATTAGTCCTCAGTATTATTGTTTCTTTAAAGTTTTGGTATTTTTGTGAACATCCATGATTCTACATCGCATGCTTTCGGTCAGCCACCCTTACAATTCACTTCTTAAGTCCACTGCACAGAGGTTCAGATACTGTTATCTGAGGCCCTACCCAAAAATGTCTAATCTAAATCAAATGTCTTCCTGTTACAATGATGTAAATGTCTTCCTGTTACAATGATGTAAATGTCTTCCTGTTACCATGATGTAAATGTCTTCCTGTTACAATGATGTAAATGTTTTCCTGCTGCTCCTGGTGAACAACTCTTGAATGATGTTTGGTCAGAAAATTGAAAGTATTTTTAGCCTTAGAATTTTCATGGTGTGGGTCTGCACACACAGACAACACCCAATCAAACCATAACCCATTTATGAAATCACAGAACTAAATGAAATCACACAGCTACCCAGTTGGAAGCACCAACACTCAGTGTAGGCTAACCATCATATCAATGAACAAGAGACTGTGAAGGTGCCCATCTTCTCTACACGATACTACAGGTATTCTGTGGCCTTGCTCCCTAATTTTTGAAAATCTGGACTGCAGCCTGCTCTTTTTTTTATTTCCGCTTGCCGAAAGACTGTCAACAAGTGCAATATGCTCCTCTTGTGCTTTTATTCAAGAAAACTAGACATCCAATCCATTACACAGGGATCAGGGAAGGGAATAACATTCTCAGGTTTTATGTAAAAAATCCTCCAACTAGAAATGAACACTGCCTTTTCAGTCCAAGGTGGATCCCATATTTCTAAGCTACAATGATCCGTACACTTTGGAAACTTACAACTCTTCCTGACTAGATATTAGCTCAGTCCTGCCCAGTAGGCTTACAACTGCACTTTCATAATCTAACTTTTAGTAGTAAACAATTTATCTTAATGCTGAAGAGCAATACAAATGGCATTTGAAAAGCAAAATAAATGTTATAACTGTCCACCTGTTGGAGCTTCGATCCTAGACCAGTTACCAACCAAGACTTAGGACCTGGTTTGTCCTGCCATGACATTTAGTCTTTAGGTTGCATTTCCTCGCACTAGGATAAGGCTTGTAACCCTCTTAATTGTGTTTCTCTGCCCATAGCCGATGTCGGGTTTGATGAGCACTGCCCACTGTTATACGGTAGGTACCTCAGTCATATTTGATCAAGACCTGACCAGGGTATACGTTAAATAACTGGATATATGTGAATTAATAAAATATGTAAAGCCAATCATTTCATGCCTTGGGGCCTAATGGGTATATGGTGGTGGCTCCATATTTGTATGGGCCAATCAGCACTAAACAGTAACGTAAGCAGTATTATGCCATCTGCTTTTACATCCCAGAAAATGTCATGGTACCAACATTTAGGCTGGGCTGAGCTAGAGATATACATTTACACAAATTCTTATTTCAATGGGATACTTGAACACCACCAGTCCAGTAGGCAAGCACACAAGCCACTGCGCTACCGCAGCCCCCAAAACAATATTGTGAGCAAGTATAATTACATTTAGAACATTAGACATGCATGTGTCCTGTGGTAGCATTGTGAGTCATGGACCATTCCATAAACATTAAAGAAGAAAACTTAAATACTGAACTTTGATAATGTAACAGACAAATCTTTAGAACATTCTAACCAGGAAGAAGAAAGATAATGACAATCAATGAAAACTGGCTCATGAACATTACCGTGCCTAAGACAGTGAAATACTTTGGCCATATAAAACTTCAGTGGTATGGAAGGTGTGGTTCCTGGACGAAGGGGCTGGGGTATATATACAGAAATGATGGTGGACACATGACACAAATTCTTTCAATCCTAACCAATGTGTTATTAGCTTTCTTCCATGTGTACAAAATATATTTGTCTTTAGCACATTCTGAAGAAATTTAGCCATAATATTGGCAACTTCTGCTCTCATTATAATCTGACAACACATACAGTTGGCAGCAGTTTCTTTTCCTAGAATGAGTTAATGGAAATAAAAATGGCAGGTTGTGATGAGAGCAACTTTCTGCAATTAATATGCTAGATGACGAGAATATCAAGTGGCATTTAGCTGATTTATGAAAGCTCAGTTACTGTTCAACTATATGTATAGTAGAATTCTGACCTGTTACACCATAATAAAATTTACTTTATTTAGCTATATTTTGGAGTATGTGTCTGTCGGGAACCATGGTAGTATAGTGGCTAGAAGCCCTTCTGTTGGCACAGTGGTCATGGGTTCAGATCTGCACCGGGACGAACTTTTAAAATTGACCTGGGCTCCCAGCCTAAAATGGACAACAGAAAATGTTCTGGGAAGTAAAGGCTGCCGATGTGATACTGACCACATCACTGAATATCAAGCGGTCAAAACAATATTAGTCTAGCACCATATGCAGAATGTACGTAAAAAGGTCATTTCACAATGCCTAGCTCCTTCATCAGATATACACATACTATTAAGAAACAAGTTGTTTTACAGTTTGCGATGAAACAACTTGAGGCATGCTATCATTTGTGCCATCACAAACTAAAAATGTTCCCTCTTATTGTGTGTGTGTAAATGTGTGTGTGTAACTTCCCAATGATGGAGAAAGGTATATTTTTTAAACAGCTAAATTTTGTTTAGCTCATTAGAATTAACAGGCCAGTATTATACACACACAGGTGGCACTTACTCTTGTCTTCCTATAACATTGCTAAGTATTTCTGCCAAAAGACATCAAAATGTGATGCTGAATATACACAAACAGGCATATGTGAGGAACTAGAAGTTTATGATGGAAGGAGAATGCCTGGGATGTGCAGTTAATTTTTGAAAGATTAGCTTGTGAAAATGAGTAATAAATTCAATGTTTATAATAATAACTTGACCAGAGCATGAAAAAAGAGGCAAAAAAAGTAAACATAATTCATGAGCCAGCGCTTCATTCTCAGGAACCAACAATTTATTTTTTATATTAAATACTGTCTTAAAAGGTGCCAGGTAAAAATGTCTATATGCTGAGAGATTGGTGCCCTGAGTTTTTCTACCACTGCAGAATTGAGACAAACTACAAGTAGCAATTTGTTTATTTACAGCAAATGTGAATGTATTTAAAAACAAGGAATGAGATAATTAAAGCAGGTAATGTGTTTTTTTTTTTTTAATTATATTGTTTTTTGGCATTTCACTCCATAATAAATCTAGCTTTGTGACCACCCATAACCCTATTCCTGAGAAATTACTGTGATGGTTTCTCTTAGTATTCTTTAATATTACGTTGTGGGTAACTTTTCTAATTTGGTTGAATTAGCAGCTCATACTTCATGGTTTCCAACTGTCAATGGATATTAAAGTTTGCAATCTGCACATGGAATCTACTATTTTCAGCCTTCATCTGATTCCAATCTATTTCATTTTTTTTTTTAAATGTTGCATATCCCTTACAGGACGTTGCAGTCAACACCAGCATTTTTCAGCTGCTGTTGATGTACTAGGCAAGTTTTTACATTCAGTAGTTTGCCATTGCTTTCTGAACAACTGGCTCACATACCCCGGTAAGTTACCAGTGCAGCGTGAACCGCTGCCGATTCTCACAGCTGCTGTTTTCCCCACGTGGATATACGGGATTACGAACAATGTCGCTAACTCTTGGCCAAGGAGACCGGCAGTTGACTAAAGTTGACTAAAGACAGACATTAGAGAAAACTTTCTCCCCCCTTCTCTCACTGTGTAAATCTCTCAACATACATATCTTTTCCATCATACATATCTCCCAACATACATATCTTTTCCAACATATATATCCCCCAACATACATATATTTTCCATATACATATTTCATTAGAATTGGTGTAATACCAATTTCTTTGGTAAAAACTCAACAAATGGATTCAGACCTGCCACTTTTCAACTTTATGGTCATTCCTCTGCCCCCTATAAGATAACAGGTTAGCTAGTTGCTTAACTTTTACAGTTCATAGCAGTCAACTCCAGCATTGTTTGGCTGTTTGTAATTTCTGGACAAGTGTACGCTCCCGTAGACCCCGAGGTAGACCAAGAAGACGGTGGAGAGATAATATATATGCAGACCTACAAGCACTTGGAATCAACGACTGGCAAGAGAGGGTCAACCAGAGAGACGAATGGAGACGGATTGTATCTGAGCAAAGAACCTCAATGGCTCGGAACGCTGAAGAAGAAGAAGAAGTGTACGCTCAATAGTTTGCCATTTATTTCTGAACGACCAGCATTTAAACTACTGTATGGAATCACCAAAGCAAAGGGGGTCTGTTTCCAAATCACCCACAGCTGTGTTTTGAATGTGGTATTACAAACTGCATCCATAACCCTTTCGCAACAAAGCCGGCTATAAGAAGTAGACTCTGGAAATGGTTTGCCATGTCCTCAAAGGGTCCCTGCTAGAGCTACTAATTATGCATAGACTGCAGGAGAAAGGGGGGGGGGGGGGGAATAAAGAAACAAAGCAAGGAAAACTTTAGACATGATGATGATGATCTGTGGAGTCAAGGTTAGAGTATCTCAGTATCAGGTAGGGTCATAGGTCATAAAGGCTGAAGTAACTAAGAAACCGGCAAGATACATTAATTGCTGCTACTTTACAACTTACAAGTAGCAACTTTACAAATTACAAGATGCCATAAGTTTCACTGCTAATGTTTGCTGCATGTCAATCATTGAGTAATTATGCACACATCATTCAGTTGATGAGTATATTTAACAGTCAAAATTCTTTTCTAGTCAGTTTACAGAAGACGCTTTGTTTGTGTGTAATCCTGCTATTTATTTCTACTAAAAAGACATCAAGTGTTACTCATGCACTATATTTAGTAAAAGTAGTAATACGTGTATATTATATAATATCACGTATGCAATCGTTAAAAAAAATTTTTTTTTCAATAGTATCTACTATCACTATCAGTATCCAGCCGGCAACAACGCAACAGTCAATTTGACATTTGTTGAATGAATTATCATAACAAGATTTGAAAAGACATCATCTCACAAGGTTTAACATGTCACTGACAGTAGTAAACCATACTTTGCTAAATATCTCAAGGCACTGTCATACTACATCAAGCAGACAAAGCTCATGAGACAATCATTCATTCAATCGTACATTTACTTACAGCAGAAATGCTGATCACACGTTGTTGCGATGTGGGTGAGGTCAAACTGAATCCTGCTATGAATGAAGTGATCCAAAATAGCAGTGGACAGATGTGTAGTATCTCAAATAATACTATGCACAATAATATCAATTATTTTAACGCTGAAAATCACTAAATGCGTTTATCTAAAAGGCTATTGTTCCATAAACTCCGAATTTAACTTGACAGCATAACCAGAGACAGGTATGCCAGCATTGTTAATGTTTAGAATGCCGCGTGTAAAAAAGTATCTTTCACTTAATAAAGGAATAATGCAAATATATTATTTTACATTTAACAATAATATCATTTATCAGCGTTTTTAAATGTTATAAATCAACGAGTATTATTATATAGTTTATTATTTAACGATGTATAAAGGTTTAATTATTACATTTTATTTTAAATTTAAAACTGTTGTATTATAAATTATATCGTTGACATACCGGAACATTTTTATATGATCAAACGTATGTTGACAAAACTGAGGTCGGATCGCTAAGACCAGCGTGAAAATTTTAAACGATATGATTTCTTCTGGGGAATTCGCCAAGCAGAAATCAGATAGACTGAGGCATGCAGATCTTTCACGAAAGGGCTCTGTTGATGAAGCCTTACAAGATGTTGTGTATTTAATTAATTCAATGCCCATGTACTTTACTACCAGTTCTTGCTCAGGCAGAACAATTGTCGTTCAAAATCAAACCGTAAGTTAGTAAAAAAAGTTAGTATTTTAAAGTAAGCAAGCATTCATTACTCCAAGGTAGTTTTTGTATTGTTTTTAATTCTAGTAAATGTAAATGTTTATACATCGTAGAAATGAAACCAGCACTAGTGTACAGACAGAGCACCTACAACACCCGGGCGCGAATGGAAATGTGAATCAGTTGTTGCACCACCCATTCCATTCAGCACAGCCTGCCCGCCAATCAATACCTTACCTGTTGTTTATGGCAGTGAATGAATCACCAGAAAACAAGCAGATTGTGAGCTTAACTAGAACACAATTACGGGTAACAAACTGTACTTTGCAACTAAAGCCCTCGTCAGCATAGAATAAACTGACACAACTACATGAAAAACATTACATAAAAATATAAACGTTACTTATCTGTATGTATCCTTATTGTGGGCTGAATATGTATTCCAAACAATATGATAAGCGTGTATGAGTTATGAACTGGATGTGTGGTTACGGCGGGTCAATGGACTGAAGGTCAATGACGTCACAAGCCCAGGGATTTGCCTCGCTACCCGAGGGGAGAACATACGCTAAGGGAAGGGGATGCGCCTAAGCGAACAGTAAAGTAGGAAACCAGAGATTAGTAGTGACTCAACTACAGTGGAAACTGTGGTTGGGGGGGGGGGGGGTGTTTGGAGATTAAATGAAACTGTGTTGGACATTGAGGTCGCGAGGGGAGAGCGACCCAACTTGACAATTAGACAGTTTTTCAATGTCTTACGATCACGTTTGTGAGATGCTCAAGATTTGATGCCAGTGACCTGTATGTTCGGCCACACCACAGTGGTAAGAAATTTTAAAGTGTATGGATACTAGTTTCTGGGCACCACTGTTACATCCGAGAGGTGCTACCTAAAGCGGTCAGCCAGGCATAGATATATTTCTCCTATATATTTCATGTCACAACATGTGCAGATGATTCGCATAGATAATGTTGTCGCTCGTGCAAGAGAAACTTTCACTCATGTGAAAAGTGGTCTTTGGAAATGCCAGACTCTGAGTTTAAAGGACATGTGGGCAGATCTTACAATGAGGTCGAAGAGGAAAAGACCTAAAAGGTTAGGGTAGACTGCTATGGACCAGCACCTGTATTCCACCATTGATTTATGACACTGCAAAGGTCATGACTTTTGGAATAGTTAGGGAATTTAAAAAAAAAACAAATAACCTAAATATAAAGATATAATACATTGCTGTGAAGATACCAGTCATCTTCTGCCTTTCATCTCCTAATGAGGCATTGAATAGACCCTCAAGCAACTCACACCATCAAGCCTTTTATAGAACTGCTCATGATCAATAGATAGCCAGCCTCACGCCAACCCTCCTGTTTTGTCTCCTTTAACATGCATGGTAGGTTATGGACCACTGTAACACACAGTGGAATATTCTAGTACTAAATATACAGCTCCGATATGATTGCTGTTAATATGCATAAAATAAGGATCCTGAGGCTGTTATCCTCCCTATTCATCCTGTGGTCAACTTTCAGATGTCTAATCTTGTTGAATATAAAAGGAAAAAAAATCAGGACTTGTGTGCATATTACAAAGTAAAGGTAGTCCCATAGAATACATTGCTGTTGGGGTGTCAAGTGTTAGGCCCTTACGTATTCTAGGTCATGGTATATGAGGTGGGGGAGCTAGTTCCATTACTTGTCACCTTTCCTTCTCAGAAAATTGTCTGGTACCTTTTACTATTAGGCTTGGTTGACCCCAGAGACTGGTTGACAAATAATCCTTCCTCTGCTGCGAATTACACCACACCAATGTCTCATTAGGCAAACACTCAAACCACCACACCTTCAGCCTTTTGTGCTTATTATGCGCATTGAACATTCCCCGCCGTTGGACATTTTGTTAAATATAATATATAGACCGAAAATGCAAAGTTTGAATAGCTCATCATGATGTGCTCAGCCAAACAACATAGCCGTTCATGTCGCTTCACAGATCTCAGGCCTTGATGTTCTAGATCAGTTCTGATGATGCTGTTCCTCCACGCCATCATCTCACTCCACCCAGAGTCATGCCTCTCTGTCTGCCTCTGCTACCTACAAAACATAATGTTGATGTATGTTTTATTCAGCTGCCATCAGAATTGATAATGATGTAGGTCAATATCAACTTATTAAGAGAGGTGTGAGACAGGTATGTGTCTCCAGATCTTTTTTCCCTGTACAGTGAAAATATTTTCAGAAATATAGAAGATATGGAAGGAATCAGCATTATGGGACGATACATTAATATGGACAATGAGCAGACAAGCTGAAAAACATCTGATGGCTGTGGAAATATGGTTTCTGAGGAAAATGCAAAGAATACCATGGACAGACAGAAAAACCAATGAACAAGTCCTTCAAGAAACAAATGAATATTGCAAACTGATTAGAGACATTAGACGTAGACAGTCAAAATTTTTTGGTGTTATGAGAAGAAATGAATTGGAGAACTTGGTGACAACTAGCAAGATTGGAGGGAAGAGGCCAAGGGGAAGACCAAGAAGTAAATACCTGGATGGCTTGGCCACATGGCATGGTCGAGACAGGAACACAGAGCTGATCCACGACTCTGGTGATCGAGTGAGATGGCAAAACATGACTGCCCACGCTTATCGGCATGGCACGGCACATGATGGATGGATATTTTATTCTGGTATACACACATTAGGATCCATACTGGTGATATGAAGTTTGGGCCCTGTGTTTAGATTCTCCTTGTGTGATCTATGGGAGGAGAGTGGGTCGCTTATGGAGGTATCCATGTGTAGTGAAGATGATCCTTACCAACCATTTGACTGCTACATTTCAGGCATATTTTGTCAGACCATTTTCAGTTATAATTGTTTGACGAAAGCTGTTTGCACTAAACTGTTACATTTCATATTTTGCATTCCATTTTAATCTGAGAGATTTCATCAAGTAGCAGGTCCTCTGCAGAATATCGCTATCATAATGACACACTGAAAACTCTTGATCTCTTGCTAGTTCTCCTACGTCATTCATGTTCATGCCTAAACAGTCTGCAATGTTCTTGTTTCATCTTCTTGCTGGTTGTCCCCTGCCTCTTCCAGGAACCACGCCTTCCTTCACTGTTGTCCAACCACAATGATGTTTAATGTGGCTAAAATATTTCAGTTTCTGAGACATGATGTAGTTGTTGAGCCAGTTTTCTTTGATCTTCAGATCTTGTAGAATGTCAGTATTTTCTTATTCTTGGTCCACAGTATTCTAAGAAAGACAATTGTTGATTTAAACCTAAAATTTCTGATCAGGTGTCAGATGCATTATTTAGTATACTACATTCCCTATCTAACACATATACATTTAAATAATAATTATGACTTAATCTGCCATAAACACATAATTTAGCTAATAATAGACCTAGAGTTGTATTGTTTATGCCACAACCAAAACTGTTCAGTAAAATTTTGCTAAAACAAACTATAAAAACAGAACATGATTAAGCAGTCTGTGTTTACTGTAGTAGAGCTTGTATAGCCTAAAAACTATGTCACTTTAATATAAAACTAACACTTAAAGAAACATAGCAAGTTAAGAAGATATGATGCTAAGCCAGAGAGAATTGTGATTCATACATCACTGAAAATGACCTGAGCCACAGGATGGGTAAAGCATAAGAAAAGAAAATATTGAGAAATTAATCATTGACATCTTGGAGTAGATTTTCTCTCACATATACTTTTATGGTGTTTTATTCTGTGATAAAATTTACCACAATATAGAAAATAAATTTGTGTTTATTTGTCCCAAAGCAGTTTTCTGCTAGTGTTCTGTGATGTGATAGTGCCATAGTATTTGTAGGCCTGGATGCACGGAGGAATAGATGGTCAGTCTTGTTCTCACTTTTACATGTGATGTGATAGTGCCATAGTATTTGTAGGCCTGGATGCACGGAGGAATAGATGGTCAGTCTTGTTCTCACTTTTACATGTGATGTGCCCAGGATTCGAACCCATGTCTGGCCGTGCTTATAACATTCGCTATCAAGTTCTTTAACGTACACTCTACAATATTTTTAATCTGCTAAATTTCTCTGTGTGTTTTTGAGTTGGTGCATAGCTGTGAGAGTTTGGGTAAATCATGTAAGTATGTATGCAGGATTGTATGTATGTATTTATGAATGTGTGTGTTTTGCCTGTCTTATAACATGGTAACATGCATTGTTTATGTTTACAACATTCATTTGACACTTATTTTTTTCCCCTATGTGAATGTAACATGCACAATAGATAATTGATGAAGGAAAGATGAGTGGTTGGAAGGGCCGAATGTAAGAAGGGCCTGCTTACCCAATTTATGACCCTTTGAAAATAATGTTAGTTAGTTTGTTCAGTTTCTCAAATTTTCTAAAACGTTTTTGGTATAGCTTGTAACTTTGAGTGTTTTAGAGATTCCAGTTGGAAAAAGAGTTAATTTTTTTTAAAAAGTGATATCTTAATAAAGCAGTTATTTCAAGAGATAACACTTGCTAAATTTGGGTGAGGTTGGAAGAGACATTTGATATGGTATGCTTCATCTTCCAGTTGATAGTTATTGTATTGATATTATTAGTCTTGTATATGAATGTTATTGTTGGCCGCCATTCAGTGACCAGATGCTACACCAGAATAAAGAACACATTACCATTTTCAGACTGCCACTTTCTAAGCACATCTGTATAACCTCAACCAATGACATGCCACTGACTGCAGGTGTGAGTTCAGACAAATAAAGGACCATTTTACTTGCCCTGTGGTGCATTGGACATCTGGTGCTGGACCTATATTTTTATAGACCAATCGGTGGGTGATGTGGTTAGTATCATGTCAGCCATCTTTATTTCCCACAAAATATCCGGGAACTCATTTTAGGCTGGGTCCTACTTTAAGCCAAGGTCAATTTTTAAAGTCAGCCCCAGTATGAATTCAAACTCATTACCACTGGGCATGGAAGCAAGTGTCTCTAGCCACTTAGCTACCACAGCTCCTGCATATGTGAGACATCAGATAAGATCTGTTGCTTTACACCAGTTCTGGCTGCAAAACAAAATACCCACTAGAAAACAGTACAAAGTGGGATATCTAATGGACAGCATATTTGATCCAGTCTGAGGTTAAAACCCATGAAACACACAAAAATAAGAATTTTGTTTTAATTCTTCAAGTGATTATTTATACAGTGTTTTGGGCTTTCTTGGTTGGAGACAAAAGGCTTGATACTTTTATATAATGATTTAGAAACTAGAAAGTCTATTAATTATTGAAATGAATCCACAGGCTGAAAACAAAATACAGAAAAATGGCTGCACATGGTTACATGTTACTCATGACAAAGTACAAGTAACAGACATTGTAAGTTTTTCAGGTGAAACATTTATATTTGAAGTTGATGTTGTGTATCTCGATATGCTGTATTTGATTGTTTTTATTTCTTTTCTGAACTGTAGCATTGGATAAATTACTCTAGGTTAATAAGTTTATGAAAGTAGACAGTGTAATTATTTGAGAAATTGTGTTTCTGTTATGTAATGTGGCATTACTGTATACAAAACCTGAGTTAGATAAATGTATAAAAGTAGGCATTGCAGTTGTTTGAGAAATGATTTTAATTTTCTCTCTACTGTGGCAGTACTGTAAACAATACCTAAGGCAGATAAATGTATGAAAGTAGGCATTACTATTATATGATAAATGAAATTGATTGAATTACCCTAGATGTTAGATATTTGAAGAATACTCTGAGATAAAACTGCTTATTAAAAAAAACGGAAATGGTGGTATTGATATTTATTGCCATGGAAATGTCAAATCAGAATAATACAACGATATAGAATAATATCTTTTCTTGTGTTCTTCAACACCCATTGAAGCAGAGACCTTCAACCATCTCATGTCAACACTCATTGAAGCAGAGACCTTCAACCATCTCATGTCAACACCCATTGAAGCAGAGACCTTCAACCATCTCATGTCAACACTCATTGAAGCAGAGACCTTCAATCATCTCATGTCAACACCCATTGAAGCAGAGACCTTCAACCATCTCATGTCAACACCCATTGAAGCAGAGACCTTCAACCATCTCATGTCAACACCCATTGAAGCAGAGACCTTCAACCATCTCATGTCAACACCCATTGAAGCAGAGACCTTCAACCATCTCATGTCAACACCCATTGAAGCAGAGACCTTCAACCATCTCATGTCAAGCGATCCTGTCTTCTACTGTCTCCTGTGGCTCTCTTCATGTCCTCTCCATATTATTCATCTCTGTATCTGTGTCTGTATGTCGCAGACAGCAGAGCACATACTCCAGGACTGCCCAAACTACAACATATCCAGGCGAACCTTCTGCCTAGAGAGACAACAGTGGAAGATAAACTCTATGGACCGCTGAGTGAACTAAACAAGACTGTTAGATTCATACAAGAGACAACATTGCAGTTATAAAGATATTTCAGGAGAACGAAAGAAGAAGAAGAAGAATCTCTGTATCTAATTCTCCACTCTGTGTTTTTAGATCTCCCCCTATTTCTTGTGGGTCCCAGAAAATGAACTTTCTACTTATACAATTATCAGGTTTTCTCAGTGTGTGTCCTATTCAGCGCCAGCAACTTTTCCTTGCCTCTCGATTGACTGGAATCTGTCTTAATTCTGTCCCTACTCTCAGCAGTAGTCTACTCTATACAACTGTTTGTTAGGCTTATATTTGAAACCGGAAGTCTATATATTTCTTAAAAGAGGGATGGCCAAACAAGAACACTACGCAGGAAGCCAAAGAAGATTGATAAACCAACACAGAACTGGTGTCGTTAGCCGCTACACGCTGCAGGATTTGCTGAGGAGGGGATCCGAGCACTTATGGACTGAATGGTTCAATGTGCAATGAGGATGATCTGTCGACTAACTAACTAACTAGGCTTATATTTGAACTGAAATGTATTATTCCTGTTTAAACGTGCTGTTTTGTAGCATTAAATTGTAGCAGTAATTTGTAGCTCATTCAACCTTATCTTGCTGGAATCTTAGAAAATAGTTTAATTTCTGATATCTGTGTATTCTCAAATGCATACAGAAAGACTTATTGTAAAATTGTTGCCAGTTTTTTTTTTTTAAATTCAGAGCTATTTCCAACATTAGAAAGAATTAGATAAAGAAAAACTCATTCAAGACAAATATTAATAGAATCTGTTACTTTAATGAATTGACCATAGGAGAACGCTGTAAAAGATGTGACAGGTGAAGCGGTCTTTAAATTTGAGCCCATGGTGATGCATGTACAGTGTTGGACCTTGGAGGATGCACGAAGAATGGTACAGTGTTATCTTTTTATTATCCTCAATACAGAATGTAAATTGTGTCTTGAGTAACTGGCTGGTCTATAAATGGAAATTAGTACATTTTAAATAACTTAGCGATTTATTACTTATGTGATGTATGTTTGTTGATATGGTTGTACTATTCAGATTTTCAGTAGTGCTGATGATTTCATTTGATATTGCCATTACCATTACCATTGGCACTTCGCTGTCTTGACAGACGATAGTTTGTTACATTGTGCTTCACTGATGAAATTCAGGGCTTTGCTGACAGACATGATATGAAAAACTTCTACGACTCACTGAAAGCGGTCTATGGTCCTACATCACCAGTCATAGTTCCCCTCCTCAGTGCAGATGGGAGAACACTGGTCACCGATAAGAAAGAAATCCTTCAACGCTGGGCAGAGCATTTCAGCAACATCTTAAATGCAACTTCCTTCTTCGATGATGAAACCATCAACTGCCTTCCTCAAGTTCCCACAAATGAGACACTTGATGACCTGCCAACCATAGTGGAAATAAACAAAGCCATCCAGCAACTCTCCAGCGGCAAGGCACCTGGTCCTGACTCCATCCCAGCAGAGATATACAAGGCAGGTGAGCCGGTCCTAACAGAGCAGCTTCACCAAGTCTTTACAAACATATGGGTGAACGAGACCATGCCACAAGATTTCAAGGATGCGTCAATAGTCCACCTTTACAAACGTAAAGGAAACCGCCAATCCTGTGACAACCACCGAGGCATCTCCTTGCTTTCAATTGCAGGGAAGATACTCGCCAGAATTCTTCTCAATCGCCTCACAGCCCATCTCGATCAAGGTCTTTTCCTGAGAGTCAATGTGGCTTCAGAAAAGAAAGTGGAACTGTTGACATGATTTTCGCTGCAAGACAGCTGCAAGAGAAATGTCAGGAACAGAAGTGCAAAATGTTCTCCACTTTCATTGACCTTACCAAGGCTTTTGATACAGTCAGCAGAGAAGGACTGTGGAAGATTATGGCAAAATATGGCTGTCCATGAAAGTTTGTCCAAATAGTGCGGCTATTTCATGATGGCATGCAGGCAAGAGTACAGGAAAATGGTGAACTGTCTGAACCCTTTCCTGTCACCAATGGAGTGAAGCAAGGATGTGTCCTGGCACCAACACTGTTCAGCCTCATGTTTTCAGCCATGTTGATGAATGCCTTCGAGAACGACGACATTGGAATAGACATCAACTACCGTATGGATGGAAAGTTATTCAATCTCAGAAGGCTGAAAGCTAAAACCAAAATTAACAGTGACACCGTCAGAGAGCTCCTGTTTGCTGATGATTGCGCTCTATACGCCAACTCAGAGGCGGACATGCAACATAATGTTTCAGCTTTCTCACATGCCTGTGCCAACTTTGGGCTCAATATCAACTTGGAGAAGACTGTAGTTATGTACCAGCCAGCTCCAGGGAATAATCACACTGTGCCAAATATCAAAGTGAATGATCATAGACTAAGTGTTGTGGACAAATTCACCTATCTTGGCAGCACTGTGTCACAAGCTGTCACAATTGATGATGAAGTGAATGCAAGAATCTCCAAGGCCAGTGCGGCCTTTGGCAGACTGTATAAGAATGTATGGGACAGAACTGGAATAAGCCTGCAAACAAAGCTAAAAGTCTACAAAGCAGTTGTATTATCCACACTGCTATATGCTTGTGAAACCTGGACTGTTTATCAGCGACACGCTAGGAAATTAAACCACTTCCACACAGTCTGCCTAAGGAAGCTACTGAAGATTAAATGGCAAGACAAGATTCCAGACACTGAAGTCCTAGAAAGAGCGTCCATGCCCAGTATCCACACTCTACTGATGAAGAATCAGATTCGCTGGGCTGGTCACTTGACTCGCATGCCAGATCACCGGCTCCCGAAACGAATTTTTTACAGCGAACTGTGTTGTGGTAAACGCTCCCAAGGTGGCCAGAGGAAATGCTTTAAAGACACTCTGAAAATCTCACTGAATGCTTTTGGAATTCATCATGACACCTGGGAGGCTGCAGCCAGAGACCGAAATTCGTGGCTTGCATCATTACGCAAGAGTGCAGTCATATGTGAGGCAACCAGGACTGCAAGAGCTGTGAAGAAAAGGCAGGACAGAAAAACCACTGTAGGAAATCCTCATCCGGAGGCGTCAGGCATTCTTTGTCCACGTTGTCAAAGAACATTTCGAGCCAAAATAGGCCTTATCAGCCATCTTAGAACCTAAGGCTCCATATCTTCAACCCCACTGGATGAAATGAGTGGTCATCATCATTCTTGATGGACAAAAAAAAAAAAAACAACACATTGTGCTTCAAAAAAGATATAATAACTACAACCCATGGCGGTAGCGAATGTGGCTGATAAGGCCAATTCTTGCTGTAAATGTTCATCCACAGTGGATGCATGTAAACACATGGTCATTTCCACCATCATGCACCATCTGACGTCTCACGTTCTCAGTGTGTGACTTATTTGCAATCATTTTCTCCTTTGTCTTTATTCCATTTCTGATATTTGCCTTCCATGCAACATGTTCAGTGGCGACTTGCTCCCAATGTGCATTATCAATGCCTGTATCAATCATGTCCCGCTTACACACATCTTTGTATCGTAGTAGAGGCCGACCCTGAGATCTCTTACCCATCTGTAATTCACCACAAACAAAAATATCCTTTTGTATTCTGCCATCATCCATCCTCCTAGCATGTCCTATCCATCTAAGTATACGAAGACTGAGCATGAAACAAACCTGATTTGATATTGGTGTATGTGATATTATCACGTGTGCTGTGTGTGATATTATCATGTGCTGCTGTATGTGATGATTATCATGCTGTGCTGTCCAAAAAAGAGGTTTCAAGGCATTAGGGTTGACTTTATTGGAGCAGTTTTTATCCTATATGGCTTGTCTCTTTCCACAGCATCCAGATGAAAGCGTTGCATAGAGCATGACTCCATAGCTCCAGCAACAACCTCCAGTGGTTTTTTTTTTTTAAATTCTCCGGGAACCAAATGGCGGACTGAAAGCAAACCCACAACATTCGGAGCCACAGGCAGGCAGCTTGACCAGCTCAACATGAAAACCCCAGTGCTTTCAAAACATGAAGAATGTGTAGCATTAGAGGCCATATTTTAAATTGTATACAGTAATTACAAAAGTTAGCTGTCAATATCTGTGGCTAAGGGAGATATACTCTAGATCAGTGGTTCTCAACCAGTAGGGAATTTTAGAGTTTCCAGGGGGGAATTAAGACCACAGATTGACAGACTCAAAATGGTTCCAGGCACAATATCCTGGTTTCCTGTTGAGCGTTTTGTTTGATGAAGCACAATTTTCTGACATTCTAGTGTTGTGTATTAAGTGACAATTATTTGACGTTTTAACTGTTTGTTTATTGTAATATGATTAATTTAGTGTGTTAATAAAATATTGCAAATATAAAAAATGCACCTTTTGAGGCTGGCAATTTTGGAAAGGGAGGAATTCTTCTTCTTTCGTTCTCTGGAAAAAGGGGGGTGGGGAATGACATTCTTACATATGGTGAAAGAGTGCTTGGGCCAAAAAAGGTTGAGAACCACTGCTCTAGATGCTCCATTGGGAGATGAAAGGTAGAAGGAAGTTGTGTACAGCAAGCTAAGAAAAATATTCTAGTCCACTTAATCAAAAATACATTAAATGTCCGGCTTTAAGGGACTACAGAGGAATTGTTTTAATGGCTGAGTTTGAGTTTATCAAAACTCGTCTGACGTAATCATCAAAGACAGTGATTGCAAGAAGAAGAAGAAGACAGCAATTTCAAGCTGTTAGTACAAGCGCTCAAATACAGAGTTATCCACTTACTCCGGTGGATACAAAGTCTGGAAATACATTTGCTGTTCTCTTGCTCATTGCTTTTCCTCTACTGCCAGGAGCTGCAGCTGAAGTTTCCCTTCATTGAGCTGAGATCATGATGTCATTTCCCATACACTCAGGATTAAGACAACATAATGCTGTATATTTCCCATGTTTGTCCATGCAGATACATAAACCATAAGTTTGCCAGTTGACACAAGTATGTAAGATATTCTCTGTTGTAATCATGTTGTATATTGCCTATTTCTGTTTTGCATTTCATTCTCTTTTTGCCAGCATCAAGCAGCTGTAGCAGCTGGTTTCAGGAACTCTGGGATATCAGTTGGCACAAAAGGGAAGATAATAATTGTGAGTAATTACTGCTTCCTATGAATTCTTGTTACTTTTGCATTTGCTGCTTCATTTGTTTGAAATTATATACATACTGCTTCTTACGTATATGTATATGTGTTTATCTGTGACAGAAACAGTTATTAATTGAGATAGTGTCACATAAGTTATTTGATTCAGTCAATTCAGAGATAACATATTTACCAAAATGCTCATATTTGCTCTGCAATTTTTCAGGCAATAAGAAGCACTCATTCACTTGAAGCACCCTTATCTTCTGAAGGAAATATTCTTGTTTCAAATGATGTAAGTAACCAGTTGTCTATTTTTTGTATTTTTCATTTTCGTGAAAACTTTACTTCTTTCTAGAGCACAGAGGAAGAGGCGGCCAGTCTTTCCCTTACTGTGACTAGTGACGAGCTCAGGCTTCAAACTCACATCCGACGGGGCTCATGATATTACCAGTGGAGTTTGCTAGAGACTTAGATCAGAAATTGCTGGACAAATACTATTGTAATGAGCATAGTGAACACAGTTTGTAATGTCTGTTGCTTCATAGTCAACTGCAGACTAAATTGTTTCCCAGCAGAGACAACGCAGAGCTATATGGGAGTCTTAACAAGCTGTCAAATACAGCAATATACATTAAAAAACCGGCCTTCTTGTGTAGGCGTTACTGAAACAACAGCGAGCTAGAACAGGGAAAATAAATATCTCTCTGGCTGACTCGCCCACACAAGCAAATGTGGGCAGACGCATGCATTCACACACATGTAAGCACACATGCATACATAGAGAGACACAGAGATAGAATACATAGTGCTACTTTAAAGAATAACAATGTTAAATGTTTAAGAGTTAAATACTAGAATAAACATCACTTGAAAACATTTTGTACATGTGTACATTCAATATATTATCCATATTTAACATTTTTCATTTCAACCTTGCAGTACTTGAAGTATTTAACATCTTCAGCCAACAGAAAACTGGAGGAGAATTTTGCAAGAATACACAGGTATGCAGGTTTTAGCTTTTCCTTTTATTTCATAAACAGAATCTGTGATAAGCCACTTCCCTCATGCTCAGGAGTCTTGTGGTCATTTTCAGAATGTCATTTGATTCACAAGTGCTGTTATTTTCAGAGACCCTTTTGGGTCATCCCTGGAGCCTCAGAGCTCATGATCTGTGCGACTTTTTGGCTGGAAGAGAACTGCTCTAGGAGATAAATGGGGAAAATCTCAGGGCAGCCAAGACGGTCATCTTGTCTTTTAACCCTTATTTTTACATCTGATATTGTCACACTCTCCATCACAGGGTGTTCGTGCTGTTAACTCTTGTCTGTGGATGAATAACTGGATAGTTGAGACTATAGGTAGATGCTGAATGATGGTTGGGAATGTTGGCAGGTTGGACACATTTACAATAGAAACAGTAGATTCACATCTGTGTGTCTGATCTAAGGTAATTGGGTAACTTCAGCATGACTACAGATATCATGATCTTTACATGCTAGTGTAATATGTATCAGATATTTTTATAACTTCAAATGTGTAATTATAATATCATGTTATGAGAATAATCATTGTGTCATTACAATAACAACAAACTAATAATAACACAGATGGAAGAAATTAAAAAGAATGATAAACGGAGAAGTGAATATAATAAAAGGTGTTACAAAGAGAGAGGATAAAAACCATACCTCTTTGTTGCTCTTTTTATTTTCACCTTCTCTGGGTGTAGGAGAAAATAGGGTCTTGTATGTTACATATAACTACACATCTGTCTTTTATATATTTGGCTATAAATACCTTTCTTCTGTCTTTTAAATATTTGGTGTAAATACACATCTTCTGTCTTTTATGTATCTGGTATAAATACACATCTTCTGTCTTTTATGTATAGTTGGTATAAATACACATATTCTATCTTTTCTATATTTGGTATAAATACACATATTCTATCTTTTCTATATTTGGTTTAACTACACTTCTTCCGTCTGTTATATATTTGGTAATTATACCAAATATCTTCTATCTTGTATATATTTAGTATAAATACACTTCTATCTTTTATATATTTAGTACACATATACTTCTGTCATTTATATATTTGGTCTAGACACTTATTCTGTCTTTATCCCAATAAATATGCTTCTTTTTCCCATGGTTGGCTCTTGTTGCTGTTCCTTCTATGTATTTCCTATGTCATCGACGATGAATTGTATTTTTCATGGCAGACTTTTGTGTTGGCATTCTGGCAGCGGCATTATGATAATATACCTGTGCAGGCTGTTGGTTTGTCGAGACTCCTGTCTGTTCCACTTGTCACATGGAGCAGTAAGGAGCATTTTGTGTGATATTCACTGGCACAGAAACGGAGCATAATGGGGACGACCCTTTGCTGTGAAGTTGGAACAGCGACTAAAGAAATTAACTTTTTCTATGTGTTTTTTTATGTCTCTAATTCTATTCTACTTTTCTTTTGCCTCCCTATATTTCTTTTACCTTGTGAATTCAGAAGAATTTTCTGCTTATTCTTTTAAGTGGTTTCTACAATGTGTGAATTGACAACCTATAAAGTATATGATGTATTTTACAAATTGGATATCAGTCCCTGAAGTATTGTCTCACTATGCTTCACTGGCTAATCATCTCTCTGTACAGGTTTCATGAAAATGTGAAGATGTTTATCGAAGACCAGTCAAGTACACCTCTGAACTCTAAGAGCAAGAAAAAGCAGAGGAAGCCAGATAAAACAGAACAGTCAGAAAGCAGTGACAATGTGATAATATCAAAGATAAACTCTGCTGATAATGCTGATTCAGACATGGACTTCTTGCTGTCTTTATTTGATCATTCTTGACATATCAGTATCATGACTTTGTGTGTCTGGTTGAGGGCAGCATGATACTAGAGGATCAGGATGCTAGAAGACAAGGATACTAGAAGACGAGGATGGTCTGAACTTTCTGCTGCTGTTTGAGGCAGTCTTATTGTCTTCACCAAACTGGTTTTCTCTGCTATCACGGTCATGTTTCAATTCAAAGCTGCTACAAGGCCCCCTGGCTTCATATCTATGGAGAGTTTATAGCCAACTTCAAGGGAACCTACCCGAGTTTGGAATCATCTAACTTATTAATTATTCTTGGTGTTTGATGGTTAATTTGTTCTTTTTCATCAGTCAATAGAGAAGTTACTGAGCAGTATGTTCATAACATGTTTCGATAGTGAAGTTAATTAATGAGCAGTATGTTCAGAACATGTTTCGATAGTGAAGTTAATTAATGAGCAGTATGTTTAGAACATGTTTCAATAGTGAAGTTAATGAGCAGTATGTTCATAACATGTTTCGATAGTGAAGTTAATTAATGAGCAGTATGTTCAGAACATGTTTCAATAGTGAAATTAATGAGCCGTGTGTTCAGAACATGTTTCAGTAGTGAAGTTAATGAGCAGTGTGTTCTGAACATGTTTCAATAGTGAAGTTAATGAGCAGTATGTTCATAACATGTTTCAATAGTGAAGTTAATTAATGAGCAGTATGTTCAGAACATGTTTCGATAGTGAAGTTAATTAATGAGCAGTATGTTTAGAACATGTTTCAGTAGTGAAGTTAATGAGCAGTGTTTTCAGAACATGTTTCAGTAATGAAATTAATGAGCAGTTTATTCTGAACATGTTTCAGTAGTGAAGTTAATGATCAGTTTGTTCTGAACATGTTTCAGTAGTGAAGTTAATGAGCAGTGTGTTCTGAACATGTTTCAGTAGTGAAGTTAATGAGCAGTATGTTCATAACATGTTTCAATAGTGAAGTTAATGAGCCATGTGTTCTGAACATGTTTCAGTAGTGAAATTAATGAGCAGTATGTTCATAACATGTTTCAATAGTGAAGTTAATGAGCCGTGTGTTCAGAACATGTTTCAGTAGTGAAGTTAATGAGCAGTGTGTTCTGAACATGTTTCAGTAGTGAAATTAATGAGCAGTGTTCAGAACATGTTACAGTAATTAAGAAACAGGTCTGTGATGAACATGTTTCAATAGTGGAGTTAATTAGTAGTGTGTTCTGAACAGTTTTCTTTGTTACTAACATGTTTAATGAGTGAAGTTCATGCACAATTTTACTCTGAACATGTTTTGAAATGTTTAATGTTCTCAGTTGATGAAGTTTTTAGCCATTCCAGTTAAATTATTGCCAGCAAAGTTGACATGGCACTTGATGATGATGGTATGGTCAAGGTAGTCCCACGGCAGATATTGCCATTGGGGTATGAAGTATAGGCCTTCATATATTTTTGGCCATAGGGTGACAGTTCCCTTCCCTGACCATTCTGAAAATGTGTTTTTAAAGCTGAGTAGATGCAAGAGCCATACCACCACTGTCTTGGCTGACTAGTGCACTAACCACTACACCACCATGACTCAGCTCCATTGTCTGTGGTAGCTTACAGGAAACAGTACGTGCAAGTCTGGCTGTTTAGATTGTGAAGGTTTGATTGGTATAACTGGCACCTTGCCGTCTTGACAGATGATAGTTTGTAAAATGGGGTTTTCTCTCCATAACACAAAGCCTGGGCTGAATTTAGAGACCATGTGTTGCCCATGCAGCGTGATCCCTCTCTCGGCCTGTCTAGTTTACTCCAGAGGAAAGTTAACCCCAATACATCTGGAACAAGACAAGCCGCAGAACTCTGGATCAGCAAAGAATGCTCTAACTGTCTGCCTGTCGGAGCTTCGATCCTAGACCAGTTGCCAACGAAGGCTTAGGGTCTGGTCTGCCCTGCCATGACATTTTGTCTTTAGGTTGCATTTCCTCACACCAGGATAAGGCTTGTACCCTCCCAGTTGCGCTCTTCTGCCTGAAGCCGTTGGCACAATGTGGGGTGTCGGGTTTGGTAAGCGCCTTCCAACATTCGGCGCTAACAGAAGCAGGTAGTACCGTCTACTGTCATATGGTAGCTCAGTCATATCTGACTAAGATCTGACATCAGATTGATTGGTATGAACTGATGACATATATGGTTAGGCTTCTCTTGTAATACAATTAGAGTTGAAAACCTTATTTAGACAGTAATCAAAATATATGATAAATGGCAAAAAAAAAGAGATGAAACACCATCTTTACAAAGAGACAAGACTAGAACAAGTGAAAAGTTTTTCATGTCTCCATTACTTGAGTGACAAATGATGACAGGCGTGAAGCAAAAATCAATAAGAAGACATTTATGGATGAACGTGTGAGAGCATCATGAGGCATTCTGACAGACAAATGAATACTGCCTAGATTCAGATTAGCATAGAAGAACTGAAACATGTTGCAACAGCTGGGAAAAGAGACAGAGGAATTCAGCATTGCATAGAAAAATGTCAGCTCACAAGTTGATACATTCTGTTGGAGATGTGGAGAGCCATGAACGCCCACACCATTCAGCAGTACACTTGATTATTTATCTGTTTAACCATAAGTGGCAGTTGGGTTATCTGTTTAACATATATAAGGTTTGCATATATATGTCTAATTATACCAAATATGGCAGCCATTAATCATAGATGGAAGTCAGTGATTAACATAATTTATCAAAGGGATGATTCAGTACAATCAGCTTGTATGTGAAAACAACACTTATTTTTTTTGTCTCCTGGTATTTAAATAATTGGAGGACGAACAGTAACCTTGTGGGCACTAAAAAGTAGGACAAGATAACAATCACTTAACAGTAGAGATAACAACATGTTTTGTACCAGCACAGTAAACCAGACTAAGGAGAGTAGTTTGTTTTGTTTGCTACAAATTGTTGTAGTGTTTTGTTAGTGTCCTTGAAACTAGCTGATGTTTGATTAAAGGCATCACAGAACACTTCTGGTTAACGTAACACACACGTCCTCAAGCAGGGACCAACTGCGGGTCTGTGATGTGATAGGGCCGTCACATTGTGTGGGCCTACAAGTACCAAGGTAAAGGGGGTCAGTCGTCTTTTTCGTTAATTCTGGTAACATTTTAAAAGAAAATTAGTTACATATCCCTTACAGGGTGTTGCAGTCAACCCCAGCAATTTTGGGCTGTTTGTGATCTCTTGGCAAATTTATGTTCAGTAGTTTGCCACTGCTTTCTGAACGACAGGCATTCATACCATTGTATGAAAACCAATGCAAGGTGTTATGCTGCTAAATCGCTTGCAGCTGCGTTTCAAATGGGGGATTACGAATTGCATCTGTAACCCCTTCACCCTTTAAAATGGATGTTAAAAAGTAGCAAGGAGAAACATTTGTTCAACTGAATATATTCTACTGTTTTGTGTCACATGGTTATGATTGTTGCTCATTGTCTGGCTCCTTGACATCTTCACTGTGTGCACGTGTAGCTGTTATATCTCACAACTGGCAGATTTGATAAGAGTCTGAAAGTGTGACTTCACTCTAGTTGGTTACAAACATGAATAGTAGCTCTGGGCATTTAGATAGCAAAATACAGCCTTCTGTTTGTCTATCTTTCTCTATCTCTCCCTCCCTCCTTCCCCTGATCAAGGCTATATGAACTGTCAACTTCTCTAATGCTCCTGCTATATGGTAGATGGGGTCAGTTAATTATTGTCAGTGATAGTGTGTCTGTGTGTGAGTGTCTTGAACTTCGTGTTAGATTGTCTCATGACTTTTGTTGAATGTATTTGTTTCTTTAGTTTTAATGATTTAATCAAATTGTCATCATCATGTGTCATGCAAGTAAGTGTTGGCGACCATGATTCCTCATTCACAAGATCTCCGGGCCTTAGATTTGGTCCACATTGTTTTAATCATGAATCACCATTCACAAGATCCTCAGTGTCTTAGATCTGATCTGCATTGTTTTCCTGTTACTCCATGTGGCAAAACCATCCAGGTTTTTATTTTTGTAGCTTCCTCTTGTCTTTTTCCTAATAAATTTGCCATTCATCACTAAGTTTTCAAATTTAATCTCATAAAATACTCAAAAGTGTATTGGCTGTCGGCAACTAATTTCTCTAATTAGTTTGTTGTTTCCATCTGCTTTTTGAAGAACTGCCTCAGTTGGTTTTCCCTCGCTCTATTGTATTCTTTACTTGTATGTCATTAACCATTTCCCCACTGCCCTTAGATGTTTGTCTGCTTAATAGACATTTGTCACATGCAAACAACAACACAGGTTCTGTATAGCACTGTAACACTCTTTTCCTCACTGTGACTGACTTTTTCTTGGTACAGTATTTGCTTTGCAGATATAGAAACAACATGGATTGCAATTGAGAAACATCAACTAGAGGTGTATAGGAAAAGAATGTTTAATACTGTATGTCACATTAAGATTAAACCAGCATTATGTACAGCTTATGGAACAGCTTCGACCTGCAATGGTCAGTCGGAATGCTGATTGCCAGAGAGGCTTGGTTACTATAATCTACTCCAAGGGAAGGTCAACACTGTATTTAAAGACTTGCATCCCAACACACATGGCAACTGTGATGACATAGTCGGGTGTTTGCACTTGATTAAAGTGCACACTGGTCAGTGCACTAACTTATGAACACAATGGTCGTCACACTAACTTATTATTAACACAATGGTCAGTGCACTAACTTATGATCGTCACATTAACTTATATGAACACAATGACCAGTGCACCAACTTATGAACACAATGGTTGTCACACTAACTTGTGATCACAATGACCAGTGCACCAACTTATGAACACAATGACCAGTGCACCAACTTTTGAACACAATGGTTGTCACACTAACTTGTGAACACAATGACCAGTGCACTAACATATGAACACAATGGTCAGTGCACTAACTTAAGAACATAATGGTCAGTACATTAACTTATTAATACAGTGATCAGTGCACTAACTTATGAACATAATAGTCAGTGCACTAACATATGATCACAATGATCAGTGCACTAACTTATGGTCAGTGCACTAATTTATGAACACAATGGTCAGCACAGTGACCCTGGCTACCGGCATCAATAGAGGTGGGTGTGTTTTAGCAGATGGCTGTCTGACATGTGTCCAGTCTCAGGTGTGTCCAGTCTCAAATGTGTCCAGTCTCAAGTGTGTCTAGTCTGGTTGTGTCCAGTCTCAAGTGTGTCTAGTCTGGGTGTGTCCAGTCTCAAGTGGATGTAGTCTGGTTGTGTCCAGTCTCAAGTGGGTCTAGTCTGGTTGTGTCCAATCTCAAGTGTGTCCAGTCTCAAGTGTGTCTAGTCTCAAGTGTGTCTAGTTTGGTTGTGTCGTCTCAAGTGTGTCCAGTCTCAAGTGTGTCCAGTCTCAAGTGTGTCTAGTCTGGGTGTGTCCAGTCTCAAGTGTGTCTAGTCTGGGTGTGTCCAGTCTCAAGTGTCTAGTCTGGGTGTGTCCAGTCTCAAGTGTGTCTAGTCTGGGTGTGTCCAGTCTCAAATGTGTCTAGTCTGGTTGTGTCCAGTCTCAAGTGTGTCTAGTCTGGGTGTGTCCAGTCTCAAGTGTATGTAGTCTGGTTGTGTCCTTTCTCAAGTGTGTCCAATCTCATGTATGTCTAGTCTGGTTGTGTCCAGACTCAAGTGTGTCGTCTCAAGTGTGTCTAGTCTGGTTGTGTCCAGTCTCAAGTGTATCCAGTCTCACATATGTCTAGTCTGGTTGTGTCCAGTCTCAAGTGTGTCTAGTCTGGTTGTGTCCTTTCTCAAGTGTGTCCAGTCTCACATATGTCTAGTCTGGTTGTGTCCAGTCTTAAGTGTGTCTAGTCTGGTTGTGTCCAGTCTCAAGTGTGTCTATTCTGGTTGTGT
Organism: Cepaea nemoralis; assembly: GCA_014155875.1. Classification (NCBI taxonomy): domain Eukaryota; kingdom Metazoa; phylum Mollusca; class Gastropoda; order Stylommatophora; family Helicidae; genus Cepaea; species Cepaea nemoralis. The sequence goes on along the minus strand of JACEFZ010027810.1, from coordinate 182,206 downwards.
CCTGGCTCAAGTGTGTCTAGTCTGGTTGTGTCCAGTCTCAAGTGTATCCAGTCTCAAGTGTGTCCAGTCTCAAGTGTGTCCAGTCTCAAGTGTGTCCAGTCTGGTTGTGTCCAGTCTCAAGTGTGTCTAGTCCGGTTGTGTCCAGTCTCAAGTGTGTCTAGTTTGGTTGTGTCCAGTCTCAAGTGTGTCCAGTTTGGTTGTGTCAGTCTCAAGTGTGTCTAGTTTGGTTGTGTCCAGTCTCAAGTGTGTCTAGTTTGGTTGTGTCCAGTCTCAAGTGTGTCCAGTCTCAAGTGTGTCTAGTTTGGTTGTGTCCAGTCTGGTTGTGTCCAGTCTCAAGTGTGTCTAGTCTGGTTGTGTCCAGTCTCAAGTGTGTCCAGTCTAGTTGTGTCCAGTGTCTAGTTTGGTTGTGTCCAGTCTCAAGTGTGTCTAGTCTGGTTGTGTCCAGTCTCAAGTGTGTCTAGTTTGGTTGTGTCCAGTCTCAAGTGTGTCTAGTTTGGTTGTGTCCAGTCTCAAGTGCGTCCAGTCTGGTTGTGTCCAGTCTCAAGTGTGTCTAGTCTCAAGTGCGTCCAGATTGGTTGTGTCCAGTCTGGTTGTGTCCAGTCTCAAGTGCGTCCAGTTTGGTTGTGTCCAGTGTCAAGTGTGTCTAGTCTGGTTGTGTCCAGCCTCAAGTGTGTCTAGTCTGGTTGTGTCGTCTCAAGTGCGTCCAGTCTGGTTGTGTCCAGTCTCAAGTGTGTCCAGTTTGGTTGTGTCCAGTCTCAAGTGTGTCTAGTCTGGTTGTGTCCAGTCTCAAGTGTGTCTAGTCTGGTTGTGTCCAGCCTCAAGTGTGTCTAGTCTGGATGTGTCCAGTCTCAAGTGTGTCTAGTCTGGAAATATATACCTGAGATCTTTCTGAGAAGGTAAAGTTAAAGGTGAGAGGACTGGCTTCACTGCACGGATTGCAACCCATTTCCCATCTGGCTGCACACAGCAGGGACAGTGTAGCTCGGAGATGTCCTGTCTCTCGCTCAAGCATACCAGTTTCGTCTCACGGTGATGAACAGATGTGTATAAAATAAGAACACGAATGGTATGCTGAATTAAAACATCGACAGCAAAACCATGGCATTCGAACACATGATCCATCTCCCTCTTTAAAATCAAACATGATTGCCTTGCTTCTCCTCTATACGTAGACTGTATCGTCCAGACTCGCAACTCACTTCCTTTGTGAGTCAAGATTATCCCGGATTCGGAAAAAGAACATTAAACAGAAACTATGTCCAAGAGGCGACACTCATGTCTTATTTTTTTTCCCTCATATACGTATGTTCGCTTGCTTTGAACTCTAGCATAGTCCACACACCCTGATCATACCCATGGATTCATGCAGGGGGTGATCCCTATCTGCAGCAACTCTCAGGTAACATTTGGCCTGAAGGACCCTATGCCTATCCGCCATTGTTGGTAGCTCCAGGATATGCCTCATGCATATAATTGGTGTGTCCGTTGTGCACCCCAGAATCACCCGCATATGCGCTCCATCCTTTCAAGCTGGCTCCTTTCAAGGAGCCCCAAACCATACTTAGTGACAGAAATTATTAACTGCTGAAAGAGCCTAGCCTGTACAGCATCCTCTGCTCTACCCCGGTTGCTGCCATCGTCCTCAAAGCATTAAGTCTCCTACCGGCCTTCACCACCAAAGCGTAATACATACAACATACATCTGTCGAAGGGATACCAAGTACTTCAATTTACTCTCTCTACTAAGAGGACATCCATTCAATATAATATATGGGACATCTATCTTCACAATCCAGTTTTCCAGGGAGTACCACACAACCGATACCTTGTCTAGGTTTATAACGGCCCTGCGTCCCTGCACCACCCTGCCACCCTGTTTACTGCCACCTGTAAATCTGCAGCCAAACTGTGCCTACCTATGCTCTGTCTGTACACCAGCACATCATCTGCAAATGTCAAGATTCTACCCACACCTGATGTCTCAATAGCTGCGAATTTGCTGGTGTAGACATTAAAGAGCACTGGAGACATGGCAGATCCCTGTGCCAAACCCAGGTGTAATCGTACAGGGATAAGAAGTCTAGGAACCCATGCGCAGTGCAACTTTAAGCTCATAAAGGACTGCCGCAACCCATCTAACAAGGCAAGGGCAGATCTCCATGTCCAACAATGTGTGTATTAACCGATCATACTTAACCCTGTTATACGCTTCCTCCAGGTCAAGAAAGTAGCCGCGTTGACCCAGGTGTCCTTCCCAGACCGGTAACTCTCGAGCCATTTGGGAAGCAGATTTCGACTTTCCAAATGTCGCTGGAGCCTGCGTGCAACTATCTTTTCAAGGACTGCCAAAAGTGTTTTGCGGGGTTATGAATCGGTATCCATTAAGTTTAGATGTTTAGAATCGAGGAATGTTGCAATATTGATGGGACGAGATGACATAGTCAATAGATGGACAGAATATCTGGAAGAGCTGTATGATGAAAGGAGACCGGATGTAACTATTCAAAACAATGATGAGGGTCCACCAGTACTTGCAGCGGAAGTTGAAGATGCACTACATCGCATACAGAAAGGAAAGCACCCGGGCCAGACAACATTACATTGGAGGAAGTTGAGGCTCGATGTGGATTTGGAATCGAAATATTGACAAAATTCCTAAATTACATCTACACTAATGGGTACATTGCTAGTGATCTATTAATATCCATCTTTACAGCTCTGCCAAAGAAACCAAGCGCTTGAAATACGAAGAGCATTGCACAATAAGTCTTATGAATCACGTGACAAAGCTGTTACTCAGAATAATAGTTATGAAAAGAATAAGAAACAAGACTACACCAGAAATTAGTGAGGAACAGTGTGGGTTTGTGGGGGGGGGGGGGGGGGGGAAGGGCACAAACAACGCTCTCTCTCTCTCTCTTTCTCTCTCTCTCTCTCTCTCTATATATATATATATATATATATATATATATATATATATATACACACACACTCAGGACACTATTAGAAAGAGCTGTCGAAGTAAAAACAGATCTGCACTCACGCTTCATAGACTACACAAAAGCATTTGACAATGTGAAATATGACGAAATAATAAAATTACTAAAGCAAATGAGCATTTACGGCAAATATCCGCGTAATAATTTTTTTTTTTTTAAAGTCATAAGAATCAACAACATGGTAGGGACATTTCAGTGTATAAAGAAGGGCGTCAGGTAAGGGATAAGGATGTGTAATGTCTCCTGATTTGTTCTCACTGCACAGTGAACATGTAATGAGATCTAGAGAAAATATGTCAGGTATCCTAGTTGGTGGACATATATAAATAGCTTACGCTATGCTGATGACACCGTTTGATAGCAACAAGTCAGAAGGAACTACGGGAAATGATAGATACAGTGGCTGTAGAAAGTGAAAAAATTCGCCTTAGTTTGAATAACAGAAAAGCAGAAGTCATGAAACAGATTGTGTAGTAAATGTGCAATTAAAATAAATGGTGTTATTTTAGGGCAGGTGCAGACATTCATATATCTAGGTACATGGATAACATCAGATGGAAGATGCATCACTGAGATAAAGAACAGAACATGACAGGCAAAAACTGCATTCTATCAAATGAAGAACGTTGTGTGCAATAAATCATTGTCCTTTAAAGTTAGAGAGAGAATTCTTGCATGTTACATAGAACCAATTTTAACACGCGGATGCGAATCCTGGACAACAAGTAAACAGGCGAAACAATCCATGGAAGCCTTGAAGATATGGTTTTATAGAAGAATGCTGAAAATTAATTGGACAACCAAAATGAGCAATGTGGACATACCTGAGGGAAGCTGAGTCACACAGACAACGTATCACAAACATCAGAAAGATGCAGTTGTCGTTGTGTGGCCTCGTTATGAGACGACACAAACTGGAACACATGACAACCGCAATGATTTGCGGAAAGAGAGATAGAGGAAGTTACAATGTCCCTAATCAGGTCAAGGAACGTGGAGTGCAGACAATCTGGAGTCGGACGCAGGTTGCGTGAAGACCGAGTAAGTTGAAATCCATGCCTTGCACGGAAATAGCGAGGCATATCGCTGGGCAGGGGAGAACTCTCCTCTAAGCGATTAGTTGGGCTGAAACCATGGACCACGTGGGACATGGGTCTATAGTCTGTGTAATATGGCCACATACTGTGCAGAACCCTGCCGCTGTCAATGCAGAGGTCAACACGCTCATCTATGAATACTCAGACAATCCCGAAGTGCTCATCTATACGGATGGATCTGTTGTAAAGCAGCAGAGAAATGCGTGGGCATTTACAGCCCGTTCGGCGATCCGAACCGTTCAAGAATCCAGTGGTGCCCACTCTATGACCTCGAGCAGCATGGAAGTGATGGCAGTAACACAGGCTTTCATATGGCTAGAATCACAGCATTGTACCAGCGTGTGTATACTAAGTGATTCAATGAGCATGATTCGGAAGGGTGAAGCTGGATCTGTACGTAGACAGTGGACTTTGTCGCTGCGGAAGTCTGTTGTCCGTAAAGTCACCGTCATCTTCGTATCGGGACATGCGGGAGTCGAGGGAAATGAACGAGCTGATAAACTGGCTGGCTCTGCACCCCCTGCAGATGGCCAGCCCATGGATCGTGCCGATGTTATTAACATCCTTAAAGATATGTCGAGAACAGAGGACTTTGACATCAGTGAATCCACATCGCTGTCCAGGATGAAAGACTTGGGAATAAGAATTGGCACGGACAGACACGAGAGGTACATCGGGAAAACGAGGTGCCTCGTCAACCAGCACAGAACTGGCACTATTAGCCACCGGACGCTGATGCATATGCTGGGGGGGGGGGGGGGGAATATCTGAACACCTATGGACCTGTCCGGAGTGCAATGAAGATACCCCAAATGATAACTGATGTATTTGTGTAGACTCTAGGTATTATGTAAATGTTATGTAGATGCTACTGTGAACCGTTTTCTACCTAGAGTCAATATACAATTGAAAATATGAATGGCGTTCTGTTACTTGAGCTGTGTTCAGTGTTTAAAGGGGTAGTTGTTGTGAAATGTGCGGAATTGGCGCTCGTAGAACATCTACGCCACATCACAGAAATGGACAGGTGGCCGAGCGCCTGTGATCAGAGTCCTGCCATGCAAGAGTGGCAGACACAACGATGATTGAGCCAGCGATCATTAAATATAGGTTCTGCCCGCTGAAAAACAATAGTAAGGTGTTGGCCCATTATAACAGCCACTCATCGGCCGCCCACTACAAACTAACTCGCCAGTAAAACAACACACCATCAGTCATTCGCTGGACACATGAGAAGTCACTGGCGAATACCTTGAATAAAACACTGGCCATACAGGACTAAATCACTGGCAGGAAGACAGCGAGAGAAGATGTTTGACAGTCTTGTGTCATGGCACGGAGTCAACACACGAACTGATCCATGCCATCGGCGATCGCAATTTGTGTTGATACATGATCGCCCACGCCAGCCGGCAAGGCACTGGATGCTGATGATATTTTGCTTGTTATGTACGAATGGAGAATGAATATTAATATGCAGTATATAATTTGTGATTCATGAATGAACAAGAAGTTATGATATACATCTGATTGATGATTAAGGAAGAATGAGTCTAGAGCAAATATTAAAGCAAATTATCCATTCCCGTGGCTTGAGATATGTTAGCTGTATAGTGCTAGCTCCATAGTTTTATAGACAGACCGGCTCTCGATAGGCTGCTATAGTGAAGATCATGCTGGCCACTTTACTTCCCAGAATATTTCCCGGTACCCTTCTTTAGATTGGATCGACCTGGGAGTTCAGGTCGAGTAAAGAACAATAATCATCGCCTCTTGTGAGATTCGTACACACGGCCTCGTGTTATTGTACTCTACCATTTACCTCCTTATGGGTGATGACTTGTGGCCCACATTTGCCGTTCATCACAGGTGACAGTTTTCTATCTTGGGGCAAATGTGAGGTCTAGACTGCTGTGAGTTTCTGTTGTGTTTGTCCATCAAGAATGATGATGACTTTTAATTTCATCCAGTGCGGTTGAAAATATGCAGCCGTGAGTTATAAAATGATTGGTAAGGCATATTTTGGCTCGAAATGTTCTGTGACAATGTGGGCAAAGAATCCTTGACGTTCCGGGCTGAGGATCTCCTGCAGTGGTTTTTCTGTCCAGTCTTTTTTTCCACAGATCTTGCAGTCTTGTTTGCTTCACAAGTGACTACACCCTAGCGTAATGATGTACGCCACGAATTTCGGTCTTTGGCAACAGTCTCCCAAGTGTCAAGATGAATTCCAAAGCTTTCTGTGAGATTTTCAGAGTGTCTTTAAAGCGTTTCCTCTGGTCGCCTTAGGAGCTTTTACCACAGCACAGATCGCCGTAAATTATTTGTTTAGGGAACCTGTGATCCAGCATGTCAGTCAAATGGCCAGCCCAGCGACGCTGATGTTTCATTAGTAGAGTATATATACTGGGCATGGACGCTCTTTCTATAACTTCAGTGTCTGGGATCTTGTCTTGCCATTTAATCTTCAATAGCATCCTAATGATGACACCAAAATGTAACATAGAAATAGAAAGGAACATTTTTAAACAAGTGGATAATTTTAAATACCTACGGGCATTTATAACATCAGAGATGCACAACAGAGATTAAGAGCAGAACAGAGCAAACAAAAGCCGCATTTCAGAAATTGAAGAGATCTTATGCCATTCTCACTGAATGTAAGAAAGAGAGCGCTGAAATGCTACATAAAACCAGTTTTGCTGTATGGCAGTGAATCTTGGAATGTAAATGAACAAATTAAGAAGAAATTAGAAGCAACAGAGTTGTAGGTTCCTGAGACGAATGTTGCGAATTCTTTGGACTACCAGAGTAGCTAACAACGATTGCCTGAAACAGACTAATGAAACTAGAACATTATATTCAACAATAAGAAAGAGACAAACAGCTTTCTTCGGTCATATGATGAGAAAAGAGGCATTAGAGAACACCGTGACAATGGAAAGATCGACGGGGAAGAGAGGCAGACCAAGAGAAATGATGCTGTATGTATTGAGACATGGAGGAATACTATCAGCAGAGTTGATCCAGAACACCAAAGACCGAGATCTGTGGAAAGCCATGAACGCCTACGCCAGCTGGCAGGGCACTTGATGATGATGATGATGATGATGATGAAATGATGATGATGATGATGAAGACAGACTGTGTGGAAGTGGATTAATTTCCTGGCGTGTCGCTGGAAAACAGTCCAGGTTTCACAACCATATAGCAGTGTAGGTAATACGACTGCTTTGTAGACTTTCAGCTTTGTTTGCAGGCTTATTCCAATTCTGTCCCATACATTCTTGTACAGTCTACCAAAGGCCGCACTGGCCTTGGAGATTCTTGCATTCACTTCGTCATCGATTGTGGCAGCTTGTGACACAGTGCTGCCAAGATAGGTGAATTTGTCCACAACACTCAGTCTTTGACTCTTTGACAGTTCACTTTGATATTCGGCACAGTGTGATTATTCCCTGGAACTGGCTGGTACATAACTACAGTCTTCTCTAAGTTGATATTGAGCTCAAAGTTGGCAGAGGCACACGAGAAAGCTGAAACGTTGTGTTGCATGTCTGCCATTGAGTTTGCATATACAGCACAGTCGTCAGCAAACAGCAGCTTTCTGATGGTGTCGCTGGTAGTTTTGGTTTTGGCTTTCAGCTTTCTGAGATTGAATAACTTTCGGTCCAAGCGGTAGTTAATGTCTATTCCTATGTCGTTGTTTTCGAAGGCATTCGTCAGCATAGCTGAAAACATGAGGCTGAATAATGTTGGTGTCAGGACACAACCTTGCTTCACTCCACTGGTGACAGGAAAGGACTAAGACGAGTGGCCATGTTCCTGCTCTTGCCTGCATTCCATCTTTATGCTGGTGGGGAGGGGGAGGAGGGGGGAGGAGAGGAGGAAGGAAACAGGACCAATGATTTCCATAGCAGTGTTGTAAGTTGTGAGGGCTATCCACAGTGTTTCTGCATCCTGTTTATTTGCGACACTGGACTTGAGGCGGTCTTTCAGCATATTTTCAAACGACGGCTGCATTATCCTACTATTTTGACGGGTTACATTTATTTATTTATTTATTTTTTTCACTTTTACCACTTGAGGACGCCGTGATGGTTTGATATGCATGTTCATTTTTGAGACAATCAGACGATGGGCTGTCCAACATTCGGGACCATACATGGATTTTGTCACTCGAACGTCTTGTCTGTCACTCCTCCTGACGATGATATAGTGAATGAGGTGCCAGTGTTTCGAGCGAGGGTGCAACCACGATGTCCTATTTCTCATGGGAAGACGGAAAATTGTGTTGGTAATCAGGAGATCGTGTTCCGCACAGGTCTGAGGGAGGAGGAGTTCATTGCTGTTGATAGATGAAGTTGGATGAAGAATGACTTGCGCGATGAATTGGATTAAAGTGAGGAAGAGTTGCGCAATTCGTCGACCTCACTCTCTCGCTTGAGTTCATCTGAATCCAGTGACAAGACAAATCAAGATGACAGGAGACGAATACAGGTGCAGTGAATGACCAGAGCGCTCTACATGCCTTGCCGTGCTCATAACGTTCCACAACGCTTTGCAGATAAACGCCATATTGCCCGTTGAATCATCAATAATTTCTTCGGCGCAGTCTGCCGAATCCTGTTTTCACATGCTGGGTAGGCATACCCTAGTTCACTGATTGGTTTGACGCCGAATCGGTTACCCACGCCTGGTTTAGCGGGCCTGTCACATCCGTTACCCAGGGAGTGGCCGCTATTAAGTTTGATAGCGAGGAAATAAAGCTTAGCGAATATGACGTTTACCTCCGACTTGCACAATCCTGGTTAGATACACAGCGTGCGCTGTTTGGATATTTACAAATATAAGAAAAGTGTTAATAAACTTCCCCCTGAACCCAACTTATTTTCTCATATACATTGCAAACCATAAAAGGCGATCTTGGATGTGGCGAATTTCTGTTGTGAAGAACAATATTGTATTGTACGTTGTAAATGCATTACTATATGCTTGAACTCTTTTAAGAGTAATTTCTGATCAGAAAAGCTATTTCGTCTCTGGTGAGTTCGCCTGATCAGGCCTGTACTGTACATAACATTTATTTAAATAAAAAATTTAATCAACCTGTCTCTCATTAATTTACTCTCTCTCTCCCGAGAGAGAGAGAGAGAGAGAGAGAGAGAGAGAGAGAGAGAGAGAGAGAGAGAGAGAGAGAGAGAGAGAGAGAGAGAGAGAGAGAGGAGGAGGAGGAAGGGAGAGACAAATACTGAATCAAGGAGAATGAATGAATGATTAAATAGTATTCAGAGATATATAACCAGTGTTCTGTTGAACACGTGTATGTAACTTTCAATATGAATATCACTCATACGATTTCTGTAAAATGGTATTGAACACTAGTTTTCTAACCTCACACATGGGGAAATAAATAGATATATTTGTAAAATGTCGAAGAACACCCATTCAATAATATATATTCATTCATTTATTCAGTAGCATGTCCTTTGCAGAACCTCGCTGCCATAACAACTCTCCGGAAAACTGCTCGTTCACAAGTAAGATGTCCCGCGTCTGATACACCCATCTGGAGATCATCCGCCACATCCTGTCTCCATCTTCTTTTTGGCCTTCCTCTTCCTCTCTTCCCAGGCACATACCCCTCCATATTGTTCTATCCAAACTTTCATGACGTTTAAAGTGACCAAAATATATCAATAATATATAACAACTAGGCGAAACTAGAACATTATATACAACAATAAGAAAGAGACGAACCGCTTTTTGTGGTCATGTGATGAGAAGAGAGGCGCTGGAGAACATCGTGACAACTGGAAAGATTGAGGGGAAGAGAGGTAGAGGCAGACCACGAGAAATGATCCTGGATGGATTGCGACGGTGGCATGGAGGAATACCAACGGCAGAGTTGATCTAGAAAACCAAAGACCGAGATCTGTGGAGAGCCATGAACGCCTACGTCAGTCGGCACGGCACTTGATGATGGTGATGATATACAATCACGTTTGTCAAACAGGACGAGAGGTGGCTTTTTGTTGCAGTTTAGAGTGCTAAAGTGGCAGTTTTCAAGTGGAATGTACGAATTGCCTTACAATCTATGGTTACAGTGGCTTGTAGGTATGGTGCCGGCCTCTAACTTGAAAAGATCTGAGATCAAAACCGTTTGAAATTAAGGACAGTCTGAGTTGTAGATTGAAGCTATTGTGTAGGTGGGCTGGGATGGTCAGTCAATGAAATGTCTACAACACACCACAGGGGAAAAAACAAACAAAACATCAGCCAACATCCAACCAAACATGAACTGGCCTATGTAGGACTTGCTTGTGGCTCTATAATCTTCTATGAGTGTTCAAGGCAAAAGAAGATGCACTGATTCAATGCATAACAAAAAGTACACAATCAAATGAACAAGTATTATAACGTACATTTAAATTCACTAAGCATTAAAATTGCGGACGATACCACGAAACAAAACACATAATACGATGATCTTTGTTATTTTTTTCATATCCTTTTATAGGACATCGCAGTCAACACCATCAATTCTGCCTTTGTGATCTCTTTGCAAGTTTACGTTCAGTAGTTTGCCTTTGTTTTCTGAACGACCGGCACCGATACCAACGCGAAACCGACGCAACGCGGTCTGCTGCCAAATCGTTTTTCGAACGCGGGCATGCGGGATTACGAATCGTGGCCGCAAAGCCTTCGCTACGGAGACCACGATGACCCTAGTATGGTGATAACTGATATACCGTCCTTCTGTCCAAATCGGAAGTCACATTTGGCGATATATTATCATTCGGCAGCGAATCAGTTAAGGTGATTAATGAAATAGATGTACTAAAATAGGAAGGTTCGAGAAGTATAGCATCCGCGTGTAACTCAACAGCTGCCGGGGCTCGTGTTGTCAAGTAAGCGAGCCAATGTTATACTCTTTCCCTGATCCAAGGGTAGTAAAATAAAACAGCAACTGAATCTTGGACAAAAGAGAGAAATGGCAGGTGTCCAATGCATTATAAATTGTACACAGTAGGCCACGCAGGCTGCTACTCTGGCAAAATCAGTTAACTATCCACAACAAACTATTGTATGTGGATGTTTATTATACACCTATTGGGGGGTTTCGCTGGTAGTGCATTCTCTTTGTATGATCAATGGAATATGACTGACGCACTTATGGATCTATCAGGGTGCACTGAAGATGCTCTTTACAAACCTCACAGAGGACCTTTGTAGTGCACGATTTGCCAACATTGTGCTCTGTAAAGTTTGAGCATCTGAGGTTGTATTACATACGTTTCACCGATGATTTCTTTGGGAAGATAATGCATAAGATCCTCATACAAGTCCTCACCTTCAAATACTATGATAAGGGACAATCAATCAATCAATCATGTGCCATGCCGGAAAGCGTGGGCGGTCATGACTCGCCATTTCACTCGATCACCAGAGTCGTGGATCAGCTCAGTGTTCTTGTCTCGTCCATACCACGTGGTCAAGCCATCCAGGTATTTTCCTCTTGGTCTGTTCCCCTCGATCTTGCCAGTTGTCAATAAGTTCTCCAATCCATTTCTTCTCATGAGATGTCCAAACAATTTTGACTGTCTTTGTCTAATTTCTCTAATCAGTCTTCGATTTTCATGTGTCTCCTGTAGTTTTTCTATCTGCCCATGGTACTCTTTGCATTTTCCTCAGAAACCTCATTTCTGTAGCCATCAAATGCATGTATATATATATATATATATATATATGACAATAAGAAAGAGACAAACAGCTTTCTTTGATCATGTGATGAGAAGAGAGTCATTTGAGAACATCGTGAGAACTGAAAAGATCAAGAGGAAGAAAGGCAGACCAAGAGAAATGATGCTAAATGGACTAAGACTGTGTTAGGAATGAACATCAGCAGCAGAGTTGATCCAAAGCACCAAAGACCGAGATCTATCCGTGGAGAGACACGAACGCCTCCGCCAGCTGGCTATAGTCTAACTTAGTCTCCTTGCGATCAATTAAATATTGTCGTTGTGTAATATGTCTCTCAGTTAATTCCTGCTAGCATAATCTACTGTCAGTGCTAATCACATCCATCACATAGCTACCTACACGTGTATCTGTTCTTTTTTTGCTTCTAATTGTCTCTCCTTTCGGAGTATCCTCCGTCTTTCCAGTGTCTTCTTCTGTCTTTCTATGTTCCTGTCCGCCCTCTCCGCCTGTCTTAAAGACTGCTTGAGCGCAGGGTTTTATACTTCTAGTTTTGAATACACCAACTGTATTCACCCTATTTACTAATTCTAGAAATAACTGGCAATATTCACAAGCTTATTGTTTCGATATTATTAATTACGCTTCGCTTGACTTAGAGTACTAAAATAACACTGTCTACGCACCGTCACCGCATTTGGCCTGTCAATAAAGCTTTCTGGAGGTGTCTAGTTTTAATCATACTAGTCGACCTGTCAAATTTCTTGCAGTAACTGCGTCATATCTACGCTTCATGCGTATTTTGTCAACCAGTTGACCATAAATTTATTCTTCGTGGTTCAGTTTTCTTCATATACTGTTACTGCCGCTAGGGTATTTCTAACTATAAATGTTTAACTGCACTCACCGCCAGATCCCAGAGAACCTTCACCACTTCACCTTTGTCATAACGTAGCTTTCCACCCAAAGGGGCAGCTGCAAATCTATCAGTCTGTTCATTGCCCAACACACCAGCTGGCCCTGGTCAGAAAATCCATGATAAATTAGCAGTCTCCGCCGTGTCAAGCGACTCTAGCCACTCCACACGAAATGTGCCAGTGTGCGGAGCATTATCCGTGGATCCGTTACAAACAAAACCTTGTCTGTGATCCTATACCAATAATGGTACCTGACGCAAGACACACGAAAAACGTCAACAATAGTTACTGAAATTAAAAAAATTAATGTCTGCTATAAATAAAGAGGTTTATTGTTTATAAACCTTTATTTAATCCACAACAAAGACTAGTAAGGTGGGCAGAATAATTTCAAGAACTATTTAACCCCACACATAACATAGAAAACCAACATTTTATGCCGAAAACTGCGAACAACAAGAACTAAACTTCAAAAAAGCAGAAGTAAAAATCAGTTATAGAGAAGAGTCCTTAAAAAATCACGGGGTCAAATGGTATAACCACAGGAGATATTAAGGCTTATGGGAAACCCGAATTAAAAGGCTAACAATACATGTTAATATATGTTATTTAATATCTATAATACTTAGACAGAATGTCCAAAGAAGAGAGCCTTGACGTAACCGACTCAGAAAATGTCGAACTCTTTACTTTAGACGAAACAACACGACCCACCCGCAATAAATGAGCTTTCATCTGCCGACGATCAATGCCTGTTTTACAGCGACGAAGGCGACCACAAAATCATATTAATAAGCTGAGATCAACATGCAGCAGACAGAGCATGGATATAAGTACCTCAAAAACCGAAGTAATGCCGATTAGCAGATCTCCTAGTCCACTAAGTATACGGACAAATAGTACACTCCTGAAAATATCAAGGAAGTAGGATCACAGAAGACGGCAGAATAGACAGAGAAATTGAAATCAGATGTCAACAAGTAAGTGCGTTTTTATATCAGCTACTGAAACACCAAATATACTTATGTTCGCAAAACGACAGATAATAAATACTCTATAGCATAGTCACACCAAGCCTATGCTATCCGCGCCAAACTTGGAAATTATAAACTCAACACTTCCGAGATAAGATGCTAGAGAAGCGCTTGCAACTTAACTATCGGAGACTGAGTAAGAACTGATGTTATCAGATAGTGAGATCAACACCTAGGACCACATATATTGAAAGGTAGAAGATCAAATGGTTCGGTCATCTTGTTATAATGCAACACCGCCAACTACCAACATTGGCGCTGCATCTAAGAAGATCTGACACGAGAACAAGAGAACGCCCATGAAGAAAATAGATTGATGGCATCGCAGACATTGTACAATCACACGCATTGACACTATCCAGTGCCACACATCGGGCGCTGGAACGTCAACTTTTCCTTTTCACGTCGCTTGACGGCAAAAGTGGAATATAATGTTGATGTCTGCTATTTGGATGCTTTTATTATGACATAACATTGCAACAAATCACACACAGGATGTATACTGCCACTTCATAAATAATGTAATATGAAAGAGGTGAATTTACCTAAAAACAATAAACACAAAATACACGGTTAACAAGCATGGCTTTGTTTAACTTAAGCAACTTTTTAATGAACAGAAGCGAATGTTATTGCTGTCACTATAATATTTAGACAAGGGAATAAAAAAGGTGGCAGCATACCCCAAATGTCATGTACATTTTAAAAACGTCACATAATAATAATAATAATAATAATAATAATAATAATAATAATGATAATAATAATAATAATAATAATAATCTGCTTCTTCTTGTTCTTCAGCGTTCCGAGCCATTGAGGTTCTTTGCTGCAGATACAATCCGTCTCCATTCGTCTCTCTGGTTGACCTTCTCTTGCCAGTCGTTGATTCCAAGTGCTTGTAGGTCTGTGTATATATTATCTCTCCACGGTCTTCTTGGTCTACCTCGGGATCTACGGTCATTTATTTCCTGAGTGTAAGCGAGTTTTGTTTCCCTATTATCTTCCATTCTTTCTATATGCCCCAGCCATTGTAGTCTATTAGCCTTCATTGATACCAGTTACGAGATAGCGCATTTGATTTTAGTAGATGTTGTAGTGCATAGTATATCTTATTTCCAGAATTGATTCTAGTTTGTATTTCTTCCCTTATGATGTTGGAGCAGTTGAAGATTGTACCCAGGTATTTGTATGTTTCCGTTCTTTTAATGGTCATATTATCTATTTGTATGTGGCCAGAGTTTTTAGCCATTCCGTCTCTTGAAATTACCATATATTCTGTCTTATCTTGGTTGATAACCAGCCCCATCTGTTGGGCTTTTCCCTTTAAGTGAGTCAATATTTCCAATGTCTTTTGTTCACTTTGCCCTATAATATCTATATCATCTGCATAACCAAGCAGCTTGGATGTTCCTCCAATATTACATTCCTCCTTTATCTTCCTTACAACTTTCTCTAGAGCCAGATTTTAGAGTAATCTCTTTCTGTCCATGGCAGCCCAAGTACAATAGAGATCTCTCATCTCAGTAATCTCTTTCTGTGAGCTAGTCTGTGAAGTCAGAATACCAGTGATATACATATGCAGTCTCCTCACACCCACAGTAGTTTTCTTCGTATTGATGACTGGTCAACTATTAAAGACAGGACTGTAAGTATATCATTTTGTTTTTTATGTAGGTGTTTTAATACTCGTCCGCTAGTGTGGATTGACTAAAGGTTAAGGATGCCGGTGATGATGTTCGCTCGATGTTTGGTGAGGATGGTTCTGGAGTATCCTGTTGTTGATTATAGTCGAGGATTGCACTCCTCAATTCTATTCAGGCTTAATGTGATTATTTCTTGTTTGGTACAGTTCTGTTGTAGTACATCCCGCAATCAAACAGTTACTAGATCTGCAAAACTACCACCCTCACCATAATCACAAGAATGATTGAATGGATTCTCGGCTTCTTGATTTTGTGGGACATTAAGACACGCCATGCAATAGCTGTATGGTTCAGCTCTTAGTATGCTCCACAGTTTGCTAATTAGGTTTTCGTGGGTCTCGGTATCTGTAAAACAGATAAGAACAGGGTACTTTATCAGCGTTATAGACATTGATATTACAGTTAATAGCTATTAATCTGACATGCCCTTTCTGTTACACACTTCATATATTTCTATCGATAATGGGGTATGTGGATCCGCGGTACACTTTCACCTTCCCCTACGACTACACATTACTACCTATATTATTAAGGTACCACCATAGTGCTGTGTTCAAAAGTTCGAATACCAGCTCTATCCATGTCGACCCAGCCTACAATACTATAGGAAGAAATGGCTTGTCTCTTCAGATATATGCGTCTATCACCATATATCCCCTGTATTATACTAGTAATGTTAGGTTACCCATATGTCTACTTGGAGAAACACAAAAATATGTGAAAGCTTTATTTTAAAAAAAGCCAACTTACCGGTAGCGAGTTGTAACACTGTGAGCTGATTGCTGTTCACTGAGATCGATAGTTCTATTCGACGGATGGTGGTCGTCTTATACACGCTATTTGCTGACGTAGAATGACTCAGCAGATTATTATGCACTGTCTGGTCATGTGGACCGGATGCGACTCCATCTTTGATCGGTTTTAGTCACGTGTTTCGGATGTATCTCCATAAGACACGTGACCGGCTACAGCGCCATCTTTGATCGGTATTAGCCGTGTGGTTGTACACTTACACATGTGATCGAGTTCGACGTCATCTTTACATGTTTTAGTCATGTGTTTCGATTGTATACCTTAGACATATGACCGGAAGCATCGCTATATCTGATCGACTGTAACCATTACCCAAGTGTCTCGTTTGTATCAATATGGTGTCAGTACGCTCTGCGTCATCCTCCCGTTTTCCCCAAAGATATGTCTTAACATGTTCACGTACGTTCACTCCGCCGACATAGCCCCGTAATGCGTCACCCAGTCGGTTACATACAGGGTTTAGTCTTAAATATATTTTGTGTAGGCCATGTGTAGAATAGTGTCTAACATCAGCCACACGTGTGTCACGTATGAAATATATATCAAATTTCAATGCTATTGGAATACGTTTTAATAGAACGAGCAGCATCATTTCTCTGCTTCACACCACTGCAAGAGAGGATAATGCATATGTTCATGGCTCAACTTGACAACAATGGCGGAATGCTTGATGGTGATGATGCTGGTAATCGTGCTGATAGACAGTACAGACGATCATATGTGCCAGTCGTTCAGAAAGACAACGGCAATCTTGTCCAGGAAGCACGAATGGTGGGATTGACTGCAATGTCCTGTAAATGCAATGCATTATAGAGATAGTAAGAGAGAGAGAGAGAGAGAGTGAGAGAAAAGATATAGAGAGAGCGAGAGACAGAGAGAGAGCGAGAGACAGAGAGAGAGTGAGAGAAGAGAGAGAGAGAGCGAGAGAGAGAAAGAGAAAGAGCCGGAGAGAAAGAGAGTGAGAGAAAAGAGAGAGAGGGAGAGAGAGCGAGAGAGAGAGATAGATAGATAGAGAGAGAGAGTATGATAGTAATACCTTGACTAAACAGTACCCGTATTAATAATTCTAGAGAGAAAGATAGAGAGAGAGAGAGAGTGAAAGAGAGAGAGAGAGAGGGGGAGTGAAAGAGAGAGAGATTGAAAGAGAGAGAGAGGGAGTGAAAGAGAAAGAGAGCGAGAGAGAAAGACCAAGAGAGACAGAGAGCGAGAGAGAGAGAGAGCCAGAGAGAAAGAGTGAGAGAAAAGCTAGAGAGTGAGAGAAAAGATAGAGAGAGAGAGCGAGAGCGAGAGAGAGAGAGAGAGAGAGAGAGAGAGAGAGAGAGAGAGCGAGAGAGAGTATGATAGTAATACCTTGTTTGAACAGTACCCGTATTAATAATTCTAGAGAGAAAGATATATATATATATAGATATATAGAGAGAGAGTGAAAGAGAGAGAGAGAGAGAGGGAGTGAAAGAGAGAGAGAAAGTGAAAGAGAGAGAGAGCGACAGTGAAAGAGAGAGAGAGGGAGTGAAAGAGAAAGAGAGTGAGAGAGAAAGACCAAGAGAGACAGAGCGAGAGAGTGAGAGCTAAAGCGGGATAGATAGTGAGAGAAAAGATAGAGAGAGAGAGGGAGTGAAAGAGAGATAGAGAGAGTATGGTAGTAATACCTTGTTTGAAAAGTACCCGTATTAATAATTCTAGAGAGAAGGATAGAGAGAGAGAGAGAGAGAGAAAGAGAGAGAGAGGGAGTGAAAGAGAAGGAGAGTGAAAGAGAGAGAGCGAGAGAGAGAGAAAGAGCTGAAGAGAAAGAGAGTGAGAGAAAAGATAGATAGTGAGAGAAAAGTTAGTGAGAGAGAGAGAGAGAGAGAGAGAGAGAGAGAGAGAGAGAGAGAGAGAGAGAGAGAGAGAGAGAGAGAGAAATTTACAGCAAATAGAAATACATATTTGTGCTGAATTCTTGCCTGACTGATCACTGCATATTTTCCAGTGACCACATCTCAACTAGCCATCAAAGGTAATTATCTTCACAGGTTATCTGCCTTTGATCGCTGGCTATTGTTGTATCGCTCGCGGGCCGTGGTGGGTCAGTGCGTGACCTTTGCCTGCGGGCGCAGGTAAACGGTCATTCAAGGGGAGCTTAGTATGCAAAAGGGATGAAATTCTGGTTGAGTCAAGAGCCACGAATAGTCTCCCTTGGCATACTTTTATAATTAAGGGGGGTATAACTGTGGGGTTTAATAATATCACATATTTTTATGATTATCTTGGTAAGTTACGTCTTAAATTAATGGAGATTACTGGTTTTATATTGACATTAATATGAGCCGCTAAAAATACAAGAAATTTAATCTTTTGTTATGTGTTTTAGGGTTAATTTTGTAATAATAATGTATCCGTGTCTAGTATATTTTTAAACCAGATTTTCACCAAACGCTTAAAGTTGATACGTGGGTCGGGAATTCTACCGAATTACCTATCATGCTGAGTCGTGAAAAAGTTTATTCATGCGGTCATTATTTGACCTACTCGGGGTAACTCGAGAGATGGAATAAATCAATTTTCTCTCATATTGGATTTTGATCTCCTCATCGAAGGGGTTCGATATCTATATGACTGGGGCTCGAGCGCACCGCACCACACAAACACTGGGACTGAAACCCAGTTTCCCGGCGACTATTTGGTCTACTTATCTATATAAGTATTCCACATACCTGGAGCTTGCCTCGCTGTCTTTGAATGGGCTCGAAAGCGATAGGGGGAGGCGGCCGGCGGAGGTACCTGATCGCGCCCACCGGCCGGGGGACCGGAAGTAGTCATCACGACAACCGGAAGTGGTCACCCAGACCCAAGAAAATACCCGCCAATTTTTGAAAAAAATGTGATCCGAAATGGATCAGGTTTTTGACGTCATCAATATGGAGGTACACCTTTCGTATAGTAAAAAATGACGTCATCAGATGGATCCAGATCCATATTTGGGGTGTAGTTTGCGTGTCTCCTACTACTCTCCGGCTTCTCTGCGACTTCTGCTGGTTTGCTTCGGATTATTTCCATTTCAGCTTTCAGCAGCTCTCTCTCCGCTTTGATGGTGCATAGCATTTCTTCGTTTTCCTTCTTCATCTCGGCTATATGTTCCACTTCTTGCTTGATGATTTGCTGGATCTCTTTTATTTCAGCCAGCAGTTTTTCATTGCCGCTTTTTTGTGCCGGTGTTAGGAGTAACTTGACTTGCTTCTTTAACTCGTCAATTTGGTTTTGTAGTTGTGTCCTTTCAGCTTTCGAGATGCTCGTGGCTGGCTGTCTCGCACCTCCGCATTGCGTCCTTATATGGTGTATTTGTGGTGATGGCGATCTTTAAGAAGTCTCAGTGTCTTTGGAGGTACGGACAGCCCAGATATCTTGCTCCATGCTTGCCCAGGCAGTTTGCGCACTTTCTTTGGTTGTTGGGTGCTCGGAAGTCCGTGTCCAGCTTGGCCAGCGGACACTCCTTAAAGGCGTGGTGATCGGCGCAGTAACGGCAGATTTCCGTCTTACTGCGACATGGTGCTCCGCTGTGGCCGGCCCTCTGGCATCTGGAGCAGTGGGTGATTCCTGGTATAAATCCTTCTGGCTGGTGTGTTTTCTGGTTTATTGATACTTGACTTGGTATCTCGCTGCCCTCAGTCGTCCCCACCGCAAGCGTCGTTGGGATCTTTGAGTATATCAGGATCCGCACCGCCTTCAGGATTCTGATGTGGAGGTTTTCTTCTTGCAGCTGCTTCGTGATTTGTTCGTCTGAAAGCTCCACTTGAATCCGTTTGACAACCCATCTGGCTGTTTTTGAGTCGGTGTTTCCGACACTGATGTCTTTCTCCTCCTTCTTCTCTGCTGTCTTGGCTCTTGTCTGTGGCGGGCTGTCGATGGTCTTCCTCGCGGTGGCTTCAGTAGTTACTGTAGTTTCAGGTTCTTTGCAGCTACTAGTCAGGCACTCCACGTTCGTCTTCTTGACGGTCTTGTCTGCTCCCACGCTGCACATCTTGGAGACTTCCGGTTTCAAGATGGCGACGGACGGTCGTGTTGTTTTGTGTTCGTTAACTTTTTCGCGATGGGGATGGATTTATTCATCTCTGGCGTGTAATTGGTGTGCCAGGATGTAAAACCAGGAGTTTCTACTCAAGATCTGCGCGGGTGCTACGGAGTTCGTGCATCGAGCGAAGCCATCCTTGAGTGAATTTTCAGCAGCGTGTGTGGTTCAAATCAGTCTGTGTTTACGTTTTTTCAACATGGCGGAACAACGTGTGTTTTCCGATGGGCCAGCAGTCAACATAACGAAGCGGCGTGGTAGCCGCGCAGGGAAAAAGAAACAAGGTAAGCGCGGAGGTTTGAGGCGTTTTAGACTCAAGTGTCACCGTCTAGGACTCAGGAACATCCGTATTCTATATTGGAACTGTGCCAGTGTAAAACAACGGGGCTCTATTTTAGAAACCCTAGTTTACAGGAACGACATTGTAGCACTCCAGGAGACGAGACTGGGCGATCAGCTACTCCGAATTGCCGGCTTCAAATGTTTCTACAACAGACGACATCTGGGAACGGCGATTCTCGTTCGCGACAGCATGGTGGCGTCAGAGCTAGACATGTCCAGTTGGGACAGTGACGATATACAAATACAGGCGTTGAGAGTTCATTCCAGTATACCATTCGTGTTGGTTAATGTTTATGCCCGCAATGCGAGTATGGACGCCCAGAAGTGGCAGTGCTTAAGTGGCATATTAGGGCCAAGAGAGAAATGTTATTTTCTGTGGTGACTTCAACGCTAAGGGCAGAGCATGGGGAAACACTTCCTCCAATACACAAGGGGAGGAGCTCGAGACTGCACTGGAAACCATCGACCTGGTTTGTATTAACAGTGGCTGTGTCACCAGGACAGCAAGCCGTCCAGGCGATGAGGACAGTGCTATTGATCTGGCGCTAGTTTCACCTTCACTCACTACAGTGTGTAGATGGGGTGTCCTAGGACACCATGGCAGCGACCACCACCCGTGCAGCATATTGGTGGAGAAAGGCAGAACCAGGCAGCACAAGCTAAAGGTAAAGACGTTCCAGTATGACAGTACAGGGCAAGATGTGGTGAGTAAAATAAGACGTGACAAGCGCAGAACGTTTCAGGGCAGGAAAAAAAGCTGGGAGCAGCCACCGTGGTGGAGTTTCGAGGTGGAGAAGGCTTGGGTGGATAAGCGTAGTGCTGTAAGGAGATGGCAAAATGCCAAGAAGAACAGAGCTGGTCATCCTAGTCCCTGCTTGCACTTAGAAAGAGAGATGCACACAAAAGTAAGCTATTTCAAAAAACTGGTCAAGGTGGTTAAAAGCGAAAAATGGGCAGAGGTGTGTCAAAGAGTAAGCACAGACAAGTCACTGAAATTGTTCTGGCGACTACATAAAAGCATGAGTGGTGTAGTCAAGAATAAGAGCATTTCAGACTTCCAAGGTGCTGACCTCATCTGGCAGAGGACTGACGAGGACAAGGGCAAAGCCCTCTTTGAACGCTACCTTGAGCAGGGCAACCAGACAGACATGGGAGGCCGAAATCTGGCCAAGGAGGTCACCTCAGACAGATGCAAGGCCCAGAACACTTCGGAGGAAGACACAGTGACAGTGAAAGAAATCAGGGCTGTGCTTCGACGATCAAAAAACAGTGCTCCAGGTCCTGATGGCATAAGATACGACGACATAAATAGGTGTACCGACAATGAGCTAGAGAAATTAGCAGACATGTACAACAACAGTATAGGGAGTGCTAGCATCAAGGAGGAATGGTTACACAGCTATCTGATTCCCTTGCCGAAGCCTGACAAAGACCACAAAAAAATTCAGGGATATCGAATTATAACCATGCAGAATACAATAGGCAAGCTGCTGGAGAAGGTAATTGCCAGGAAAATATCAAGCCAACTAGAGAGGCAAGGTGTTTTCCCACCTACCCTGGGTGGGTACCGTCCAAAAAGAGAAACCTGGACCAATGCAGCAGTCTTTGCCCAGGATGTCTATGAAGGTTTCCACGCAGGCACTGAAACCGTTGCTGCAGCGATTGATCTTGAGGACGCATACAACAGAGTACCACTGGATTTTTTAATGTTTCAGCTTCTTGAACTAAACGTAAGTCCATTCCTCCTTAGTTGGATCGCTGCAGCCCTCTACCAACGGAAAGTAGTTTTTAGATGTGGCAGTTGGACTTCGGAACCAACAACAATATATCCTGGCCTACCACAGGGATCGCCATTATCTCCGGTACTGTTCAACGCCTACACAGTGAGAATCACCAGTGAGCAGATCACTGGACCTGGCAGGACATTGTCGTATGCCGATGATGTTTTAGTGTATCGTCAGGGTAAGGATAGAGAGGAGGTTGCTGTGGAACTACAAACCGAACTCAATCGCATAAGTACTTGGTGTGATGAAGCTGGGGCAATGGTCAACCCAACAAAGGCAACAGTGACTTGGTTCTCGTTGAATAATCATATTGTCAACAATCCAACACCAACTGTAATGCTGTGTTCAGAGACGGTGGAAAGAACGCAGGCAATGAATTACCTGGGAATACGGTTTGATCGAAGCCTTGCTTATAATGTGCACATAGACCAGGTGATAACAAAGGCCAAGCGGGGTTTGGCAGCGATGCGGGTGATGGCGGCAGCAAACTGTGAGCAGCGCCATCTATGTCTTCTGTACGAGGGGCTGGTCATGTCTGTTTTGGAGTATGCAATGGCAATCCTGACTCTCAGCCATAAGCAGATAGAAAGGATGGAAAGGATACAGAATGAAGCTAATGCGCATTATTCTTGGATGTACAAGAGATACAGCATGCAGGGCGATGCGCTACCTTCTTGATTTTCCAACCATTGAAGAGAGAATACAAGTTTGCAGGGCACGCGCCTACCTCAAAATTAACGCAAACACACAACATCCACTGCATAGTGAAATTAGGAAGGTGAAGGGCAGCAGGTTAAAAAGAGGACGGTCGTGGATGGGTCAAGCCGAAGACATTCTTCAACAGGTGTGTTCACTTGAGGACTTAGAACCTGGCGAGGAGTGGGTGCAAGTGCCAACAGACTTCTGCACATCCTTTTCAGTTTGCATCCAACTAGATAGAAAATGCAGACAAGAAAATCCGGCTGCTGTTGAGGCTGAAGTACAAGCGTTGATTTTCGAGAATTCGCTAGACGGTGACGCGGTCATCTACACAGATGGGTCGGTCGTCCGACATGTGAGAAGCTCATGGGCCTTTACAGCTCGGGCCGGAGGGAGAATTGTGAAGGAGGACTCTGGTGCTTTCACTGAAACCACAAGTAGCCTGACCATGGAAGTCATGGCAGTAAGTAAAGCAATAACATGGCTCGAGACACAGACATTCACTAGGGCTTGTTTCCTTAGCGACTCAATGAACATGATCAAGAGGATAGAGGAGGGGTCGATCCGAAGAGAGTGGTTGCTGCCTCTGAAGCGGTCTCGGCTGGCAAAGATTAGTTTCATCTTCGTGCCAGGTCATGCGGGAGTACAAGGAAATGAGCGGGCTGACAAGCTCGCAGGTGAGGCTACTGTGGAGGGCGGACGCGCCATGGACCAGGCTGACATTCTGAATGCTCTACGAGAAGTGAGACTTTTGCAAGAACCAAGTGATGACTGTGAATCTACAACAATGGCCAGACTGCGGGAGCAGCAAATTAAAAGAGGGGTGGCCAAACAAGAACACTACGCAGGAAGCCAAAGAAGATTGATAAACCAACACAGAACTGGCGTCGTTAGCCGCTACACGCTGCGGGATTTGCTGAGGAGGGGATCCGAGCACTTATGGACTGAATGGTTCGATGTGCAACGAGGATGATCTGTCGACTAACTAACTAACTAACATCTTGGATACCACGTGTCTTTTGGTTTTCTTGCCTTGTTCATGTGACTTGTCTTAAGTCATTGTCACTCCCAATCTTTATATAAAACACGACTACCAAGACAGTAATGTTCCTTGACTGTCATTAGTCACCCCCAATCGTTATAAACTACACGACTACCAAGAAAGTAGTGTCCCTTGAAAGTCATTGTTAATCCCCCACTCCCCCAATCGGTATACACCACACTACTGCCAAGAAAGTAGTGTCCCTTGAAAATAATTGTCACCTCCAATTGTTATATACTACACTACTGCCAAGAGAGTAGTGACCATTGAAAGTCATTGCCACACCCCCCCCCCCCCCCCCAATCGTTATATGCTACACTACTGCCAAGAAAATGGTGGTGTCTCTTGAAATTCATTGCCACCCCCAATCGCTAATACTAAATTACTGCCATGAAAGTAGTGTCCCTTGAAAGTCATTGACACCTCCAATCGTTATATACTACACAACTTCCAAGAAAGTAATGTCACCTGAAAGTGATTTCAACCTTCAATCATTATACACTGCACTACTGCCAAGAAAGTAGTGTCCGTTGAAAGTAATTTTCACCTCCAATCATTATATACTACACAGCTGCCAAGAAAATAGTTTCCCTTGAAAGTCATTGACAAGAAAGTAGTGTCCCTTGATAGTCATTGCCACCTCCAATCGTTATACACGACAATGCTGCAAATACAATTGTGTTCAGTAAAATCCTACCCCACCTGCAAACAGTATTCGCTAACACCTTTGTCGACAATTCCTGTCAGATTAGCATCCAAAATATAGCTGTTTCGGTCACAGGCTTTTTAATCTGAGGCTGGGATCCTAATTATAACTTCTCTTGTGAGGGTGAACGGTGTATGAGTAATGGAAAAAATGGAATGAAATACAATATTGTTCAATCTTATAAAAATATTAGTTGATTATAATTAACAGGACTTCGCACTTAACCCCAGCATTTTTTGTCTGTTTGTGATTTGTTGGCATGTTTACGCACAGTAGATTGCCATTGCTTTCCGAACCACAGCACTCATACCATTGTATGGAAACCAACGCAAGGCGGTCTGCTTCCAAATCGCCCTCTGCTGTGTTTCGAACGCGGTATGTGGAATTACGAATTGCGCCCGAATCCATTCGCCACAGCAGTACCCTATACATTCTAAAGCAGCATCACAATTCTTACAAAAGAGCTACAACCATAGTATTTCGTCTCTTAACCCACGGTTTTGGTTCAATACCTGGTGGTAGGCTGTTGTTAGTGTTTTAGTTAGTCGTTAAATCGCGATTCCAACTCAACGGCAAATGATCGCCAGTGAATATCATACAAAATGCTCCTCACTGTCCTATGCGAAAAATTTATCTCACCAGTGCCTCCTGAGGTCAGCCCAGCCCAAGGAGATGTCAAACTGGTGAAAGTAAGAAGTAAACAAGTACAGGGCCCTTTTCACACGCTTTTGGGCACATCGGATACATTGTGAACGCCCCTTGTTTGTATAGACTAATCAGCACTCGAAATGTGACGTGCTCAATATCACACCGGCCGATTTTACTGCCCACACTATTTCCTGGTACCCATTTAAACGATGTTAACCTGATAATCTATGTCAATGTTTCATGGGAATTCGAAGCCATGATTACTGGTTCGGCAGACGTGCGTTCTAGCCTTTGCCTTCCGCGACACCTAGTGTCAAGTGGCTACCAGACTATTTCTGTGGAAAATTAGCTACTTTGGTGAAACCCGTCACCATACGCCACAATGCTTTGATCTATTATATGTGAAGGCTAACATTTCACACACCTGCCTCAACGTCTGCAGGGGATCACAACGTCCCCCCCCCCCCCTTACACACACACACAGTGAATACTACCTCGTCCTCCTTCCTCGGTTATTGCATACAGCACTGTCTTGAGCATAAGCTATGAAGAAAGAATAAAATGGTCAAAACTGTGAAACAAAACAACAACAAAAAACGTTTCGGAAACTGTCCTCTCTAATTAATATACAAGAAATAAGCGATACACAAGAGTGGTTACACTTCATCTGAGAATAAGGAAAACTGACCCTAACATAATACATAATCGTTTCTTCCTAAGAAGCTAAAACACAAACAGTGCATTTTGCAGGCTATTTTACAATAAATGTGTGTAACAGGTTGTTTTCTCCATGCCCAAGAACACTTTACCGCCTTCATTGTACGCTCCCCAAGTACTCGGCAGGCATGTAGTCAAACCTCCATTGAGGCGGACTTTAAAAAGAAAAAAAAATCCAGGGGCTACCAGGTCGACTCTGCCTAAAATGAGTACGAGGAAATATTCTGGAAAATAAGGTTGGCCAGCGTGATACTAAGTACATCACCCACCCAGGGCTGATTGGTCTACAATATGTGGCTATATTCCCTATACCCTAGCATAGCAGCGAGACATCCAACTATAAAGCCTCTACCCTAGCGTAGTGGCTAGACACGCGACTAAATACCATATGTTAAGTTGAGTTGAGTTAAGAACTGATACCACTGCACTCAGGAACTCCCATGTGTTCCGTCCCCTCGTTCAAC
This sequence comes from Cepaea nemoralis, assembly GCA_014155875.1. NCBI lineage: Eukaryota > Metazoa > Mollusca > Gastropoda > Stylommatophora > Helicidae > Cepaea > Cepaea nemoralis. The sequence continues at coordinate 155,495 of JACEFZ010027810.1, read as the reverse complement.
AGTCAGCGAAGAGTCGTCCTGCTAATCGTTCCCACCGCTATTTGATTTAAAGTTTTCCTGGTCATCCCTCTAAGGTTTGAGATTCTTCCAGACGCCCTACCGACCCCCCCCCCCCCCCCCCCCCAATCCGCAATCTAATTCTGTCCATATACAGGTTCTCAATCTGTTCCCCCGCCTTCTCCACTTGTTCCCACAAACGCATGATCACCTCCCCCTTGTCCATAAGCAATCTACCACCAAAAGGTGCATTTCCTGCCAGCATATCAGCCTTTTCATTCCCCGCATCCCCGTATGACCAGGGCAAAATATCCATACCATGCATCAATAGTGCAATAGTGATCTCCCATCTCATTCTGTCCCTATCAAGCCAAGTAATGATAGTGATCTCCCATCTCATTCTGTCCCTATCAAGCCAAGTATGATAGTGATCTCCCATCTCATTCTGTCACTGTCAGACCAAGTACAATAGTGATCTCCCATCTCATTCTGTCCCTGTCAGATCAAGTATCACAGTGGTCTCCCATTTCAATCTGTCCCTGTCTGACCAAGTACAATAGTGATCTCCCATGCCAGTAATCTCTGTCTGTACCAGTCAAGCCAAGTAAAATAGTGATCTCTCATCCCAGTAATCTCTTTCTGTCCATGGCAGCCCAAGTACAATAGAGATCTCTCATCTCAGTAATCTCTTTCTGTCTATGGCAGCCCAAGTACAATAGAGATCTCTCATCCCAGTAATCTCTTTCTGTCCATGGCAGCCCAAGTACAATAGAGATCTCTCATCCCAGTAATCTCTTTCTGTCCATGGCAGCCCAAGTACAATAGAGATCTCTCATCCCAGTAATCTCTTTCTGTCCATGGCAGCCCAAGTACAATAGAGATCTCTCATCCCAGTAATCTCTTTCTGTCCATGGCAGCCCAAGTACAATAGAGATCTCTCAACCCAGTAATCTCTTTCTGTCCATGGCAGCCCAAGTACAATAGAGATCTCTCAACCCAGTAATCTCTTTCTGTCCATGGCAGCCCAAGTACAATAGAGATCTCTCATCCCAGTAATCTCTTTCTGTCCATGGCAGCCCAAGTACAATAGAGATCTCTCATCCCAGTAATCTCTTTCTGTCCATGACAGCCCAAGTACAATAGAGATCTCTCATCCCAGTAATCTCTTTCTGTCCATGGCAGCCCAAGTACAATAGAGATCTCTCATCCCAGTAATCTCTTTCTGTCCATGGCAGCCCAAATACAATAGAGATCTCTCATCTCAGTAATCTCTTTCTGTCCATGGCAGCCCAAGTACAATAGAGATCTCTCACTGCAGTAATCTCTTTCTGTCCATGGCAGCCCAAGTACAATAGTGATCTCTCATCTCAGTAATCTCTTTCTGTCCATGGCAGTCCAAGTACAATAGAGATCTCTCATCCCAGTAATCTCTTTCTGTCCATGGCAGCCCAAATACAATAGAGATCTCTCATCTCAGTAATCTCTTTCTGTCCATGGCAGCCCAAGTACAATAGAGATCTCTCACTGCAGTAATCTCTTTCTGTCCATGGCAGCCCAAGTACAATAGTGATCTCTCATCTCAGTAATTTCTTTCTGTCCATGGCAGCCCAAGTACAAATAGTGATCTCTCAACCCAGTAATCTCTTTCTGTCCATGGCAGTCCAAGTACAATAGTGATCTCTCATACCAGTAATCTCTTTCTGTCTATGGCAGTCCAAGTAAAATGGTGATCTCTCATCCCAGTAATCTCTTTCTGTCCATGGCAGCCCAAGTACAATAGAGATCTCTCAACCCAGTAATCTCTTTCTGTCCATGGCAGTCCAAGTACAATAGTGATCTCTCATACCAGTAATCTCTTTCTGTCTATGGCAGTCCAAGTAAAATAGGTGATCTCTCAACTCAGTAATCTCTTTCTGTCCATGGCAGTCCAAGTACAATAGTGATCTCTCATACCAGTAATCTCTTTCTGTCTATGGCAGTCCAAGTAAAATGGTGATCTCTCAACTCAGTAATCTCTTTCTGTCCATGGCAGTCCAAGTACAATAGTGATCTCTCATACCAGTAATCTCTTTCTGTCTATGGCAGTCCAAGTAAATGGTGATCTCTCAACTCAGTAATCTCTTTCTGTCCATGGCAGTCCAAGTACAATAGTGATCTCTCATACCAGTAATCTCTTTCTGTCTATGGCAGTCCAAGTAAAATGGTGATCTCTCAACTCAGTAATCTCTTTCTGTCCATGGCAGTCCAAGTACAATAGTGATCTCTCATACCAGTAATCTCTTTCTGTCTATGGCAGTCCAAGTAAAATGGTGATCTCTCAACTCAGTAATCTCTTTCTGTCCATGGCAGTCCAAGTACAATAGTGATCTCTCATACCAGTAATCTCTTTCTGTCCATGTCAAATGTTACGTTAACTGTGTGTGTGCCTAGAAAAGCAGCACAAAATGGAGCCTGTCAGTTACAACAAAACTGAAATTTATCTTAGGGAAGCTATTCCATCTGATGAGTTATTCCAAAATGCCTTGTTGATTTGCATGATTTCTTTTCAAGAATCGGCATCATAACATTAAGCATCATAGCAAAAACATGAAACGCAAAAGGTCAGCTTTACAAGAGCACACTTACACACAAAACGGTGGACGTTCTGGTGACAAGCCTTCATCAGCAAATTAAAACAAACAAAATGTCAAAGACAAAAACGACACTAAACCAACTATATTAAAGCAGTAGCATTTGCCTGTTTTGTTTGATTTATTTCGCTGGTGTTAATTGTCAGCGTAATTTTATTCATTGCGTTTCACTTCATTTTGCTTGTTTTATTTTATTGCACATGAATACACAAAATTAATATGCCTTGATATGGTTGCTTTTGTATAATTTATTGCTGCTGCTTTTTTTTTTTTTTTTGCTGATGAAGGCTTATCAACATCCTCTATTCCATTTCAACTCTATTTCATTACTGTTGATTTGCTGTCATTGTTGTTGCTGCTGCTTTTTTTAATTTTTGTTTGCTGATGAAGGCTTATCAACATCCTCTATTCCAATTCAACTCTGTTTCATTACTGTTGATGTGCTGCTACAGAAAACTGTAGATGCTGTTCAATGCAGGACTCACTGCCTGCTACAGACTGAATTAATGACGTCCCTGTATAATCATGAAATAATGTTGATGATCCTTTAAAACACGAATGAAACACAAAGAATGCCTTCTTCTCTCTGCTTCACCAAGAAAGAATGCACACTGACAGTTGGTAAGCATACGCAGTCTTAAAGTGCACAGCACTCATTTTTCAGAATGTCTGACTTAGGGAAGCTCAAAGTGTTCTCACAATGCCAATTTGCCATACACATTGCATTACAGAAACCACGGTACAACGGAGTTAAACATTGACAACAAACTCTGGGTTGACATAAGAGAATCCTGAAAATTCGCACTGGTCCAAATTCATTATGAACAGCTTGTCTGTTGGTGTCAGCTTTGGAGCTTCTGATGTGAACTCTCGGTCAAAGTTGCTCACATCCTTTCTGCTTTTCTGCAGGAAAACAGATAATTATGGATTTTCAGAAATGAAATTTAAACAATCAACATTAGTGTTTATTATTTCTCTAATTAATAAAAATGTGATAATTATAAATTGCAGTCTGTAAATCACAAAGAATAACTAATCGTGTTCTGCTTGACCTGCATTTTTGGACCATCCCCACTCAGGTGAAATGTTGACAGAACACATCTACTGGCCATGCAAACAGAAGAGATGTTGACATAACACATCTACTGGCCATGCATTCAGAAGAGATATTGACAGAATACATCTACTGGCCATGCAAACAGAAGAGATGTTGACAGAACACATCTACAGGCCATGCACTCAAAAGAGATGTTGACAGAATACATCTACAGGCCATGCACTCAAAAGAGATGTTGACAGAATACATCTACAGGCCATGCACTCAAAAGAGATGTTGACAGAATACATCTACTGGCCATGCACTCAAAAGAGATGTTGACAGAATACATCTACAGGCCATGCACTCAAAAGAGATGTTGACAGAATACATCTACTGGCCATGCAAACAGAAGAGATGTTGACAGAACACATCTACTGGCCATGCACTCAAAAGAGATGTTGACAGAATACATCTACAGGCCATGCACTCAAAAGAGATGTTGACAGAATACATCTACTGGCCATGCACTCAAAGAGATGTTGACAGAATACATCTACAGGGCCATGCACTCAAAAGAGATGTTGACAGAATACATCTACTGGCCATGCAAACAGAAGAGATGTTGACAGAACACATCTACTGGCCATGCACTCAGAAGAGATGTTGACAGAACACATCTACTGGCCATGCACTCAAAAGAGATGTTGACAGAACACATCTACAGGCCATGCACTCAAAAGAGATGTTGACAGAACACATCTACTGGCCATGCACTCAAAAGAGATGTTGACAGAACACATCTACTGGCCATGCACTCAAAAGAGATGTTGACAGAATACATCTACTGGCTATGCACTCAAAAGAGATGTTGACAGAATACATCTACTGGCCATGCACTCAGAAGACATGTTGACAAAACACATCTACTGGCCATGCACTCAAAAGAGATGTTGACAAAACACATCTACTGGCCATGCACTCAAAAGAGATGTTGACAGAACACATCTACTGGCCATGCATCCAGAAGACATGTTGACAGAACACATCTACTGGCCATGCATCCAGAAGAGATGTTGACAGAACACATCTACTGGCCATCATCCAGAAGAGATGTTGACAGAACACATCTACTGGCCATCACCCAGAAGAGATGTTGATAGAACACATCTACTGGCCATCATCCAGAAGACATATTGACAGAACACATCTATTGGCCATGCACTCAGAAGTGATGTTGATAGAACACATCTACTGGCCATCATCCAGAAGAGAATTTGACAGAACACATCTACTGGCCATCATCCAGAAGAGATGTTGACAGAACACATCTACTGGCCATGCACTCAGAAGACATGTTGACAGAACACATCTACTGGCCATCATCCAGAAGAAATGTTGACAGAACACATCTACTGGCCATGCACTCAGAAGACATGTTGACAGAACACATCTACTCCACATGCACTCAAAAGAGATGTTGACATAATACATCTACTGGCCATCCACTCAGGTGAAATGTTGACAGAACACATCTACTGGCCATGCAAACAGAAGACATGTTGACAGAACACATCTACTCCACATGCACTCAAAAGAGATGTTGACATAATACATCCACTGGCCATGCACTCAAAAGAGATGTTGACATAATACATCTACTGGCGATGCACTCGGAAGAAGGGGGGTACTTTAGTGTAATGGCTAGCAAGCTTGCCCAGTGGTCATGTTTTTGAGGTGGAGATTAACTGAATAAGTGCCATGGGATGATAAACTGTCTTAATAAAAACTTCTGTAACAGCCATGGGCTTATAAATCAAACTATAGTTATAATGTCATACATTAGTTTTCCTTTACAACCTTCTTTAATTTGGTATATAATACAACAGTTCTGCTACCATATTAAAAACTTTTAAAGTCATAACTGTGATACACCTCTACTTCTAATTTTCTGCCATCCGTTTTTGTTTGGTCCAATCGTACTTTTTGTTTGGCACTGAATCTGTATATTTTAATTGATCTGGGCTCCCAGGTCACCTAGCTTAAAATGGTTACTAGAAAATGTCCTAGAAAGCAGAGGTTATTGGTGTAATACTGACCACAACATCCAGTCAATGCTGATTGGTTTAAACATAAGGGCTAGCGCCATTAACCCAATACCTGGTGCTTCATGGCACCATTAACCCAATACCCAGTGCTTCATGGCAGGAAAAGAGGTCCTTTATTTTGCTTTTGTTCAGAAGAGATTTTGACACCAGGTTCATGAGAACACATATGCTAGCCATGTACCCAAGTGAGATGGTGACATAAAATCCACCAGAACACATATGCCAGTCATGTGCCCAAGTGAGATGGTGACATCAAGCCTGTCTGAACATATATACCAGCCATGTACTCAAAGAAGATTGTGACATATCATCTAGAAGGAAGGCAACAGAGACCAAAGACAACAAACTTGTAAAAGACGGAGGAGACAGGACAAAAATAGTTTAGATTTAGAGTACAATATGAAGGTTGGTTATGGATCATGTTAAGTTCATGTGAAAGCACATGATAAGGAATTCTAGGTTAAAAGAAAACAGTGAAAAGAGAGACAGGTAGGAGTTAAGAGAACAAATGAACAGAGACATACACGAAGTATTATAAAGGTACCCCGTCAATTTCTTCAACTAACTCATGTGCTGATGTCTTTTCACACCACAAGGCAAAACAGTTCTCTCTTTTCTCTTTCCACACAATAAGGCAAGAGAGAGCTCTCTTTTCTCTTTCCACACAATAAGGCAAGAGAGAGCTCTCTTTTCTCTTTCCATACAATAAGGCAAGACAGGTCTCTCTTTTCTCTTTCCACGCAGTAAGGTAAGGCAGTTCTCTCTTTTCTCTTTCCACACCATAAGGCAAGACAGTTCTCTTTTCTCTTTCCACACCATAAAGCAAGGCAGTTCTCTCTTTTCTCTTTCCACACCATAAAGCAAGGCAGTTCTCTCTTTTCTCTTTCCACACCATAAAGCAAGGCAGTTCTCTCTTTTCTCTTTCCACACAACGAGGCAAGACAGTTCTCTCTCTCCTCTTTCAATTCATCTTACCAAGGGAAGACAGTTTAGTTTTAATTCATCTTACCAAGGGAAGACACTTAAGTTTTAATTCATCTTACTAAGGGAAGACACTTTAGTTTTAATTCATCTTACCAAGGGAAGACACTTTCATTTTAATTCATCTTACCAAGGGAAGACACTTTAGTTTTAATTCATCTTACCAAGGGAAGACACTTTAGTTTTAATTCATCTTACCAAGGGAAGACACTTTAGTTTTAATTCATCTTACCAAGGAAAGACACTTTAGTTTTAATTCATCTTACCAAGTGAAGACAGGCCCCCCCCCCCCCCCAATATAAGCTTACCAGGGGAAGACAATCCAGATGTTCCCCTTGTCATTAATCTTACCAAGAAAAGCCCAGACTCTCTTTTTTCCATTCATCTTACCAAGGCAAAACAGTTTAGATTCTTCTATTTCTACTATCTGACCAAGGTAAGACAGTCCAGATGCTTCTATTTTCATTAATCTTTCCAAGGTAAGACTGTCAATTCCCTTCTCTTTCTGTTTATCTTATTAGTTCTTTCCATATACTCTAGTTCAGTGGTTCTCAACCTTTTGTGGCTGTGCCCCCTTCAAAATATTTTCAGAACGTCATCCCCCCCCCCCCCCCACCCCCTTTTCGTATTCCCTACCTAAATAAAAATCCACACCCCCCCCCCCCCCCTTTTACACAGTATACAAAATAATGGAAGCTACATTTAATAGCACATACTAAAACAAGTCTAGACGTCCACATAAAACGTGATTTGTGGGTCTACTTACTTTATAAAATGAATTTTAGAAGGGTGAGACGTACAGTACCATAAAGTATGAAGGGAAAAACAATATCAAGTAATCGGTTCTTGCATTAACGCGATCTTGAAATAATCTTAATCCCCCCCCCCCCCCCCCCCCCACCAAAAAAAAAAAAAAAACACACACCCTAAAATACCCCCCTGGGGGAAGGGGAATTCCCCACCGGTTGAGTACCACTAATTTAGTTTAACTCCTCTCATAATGTGGCCAAGCAACATTGACAATTGCCTTCTGATAACCTCCCTTCATGTTTATATATAAAAAAAAAAAAAACATGCGCGCGCGCACGCACACGCATATATATATATAAATGCTGGCAACATAAGAAATATGACATAAGCACAACACAACTTAAAGATGAACCACAATCGTGTGAATTAACATAACCTAACAGTAGATGACTGCAGCCATTATTACTGACACTATTTGTTTCTGCGCCAAGCGCCTGTTGTCAGACTGGTGATACCCCACACAAAGCTGTGATAGTACGAGTATGCATGCATGCAGTCACAATAACGACATAGTACACTGACTGAAGCCTGTACATGCAAACTAATGGGCTTAGATGAGAACATGATTGTTGTACATGCACTTGAGCTATTGTAGAACTACACTGGCGCTCAGTACATTGTTGTTAGTGCATTTACCTACCAACACAGTTGTAAGAGATTTGAACTCCAATGCCGATGGAATATTTTTCCCACCTGTAGGTCCTCTGGTGAAACCAGTTTCTCAAAATGGGTAGCAGAGATTTAAATGGAATAAGTAACTGCAGCCAGTGTAATATTGTAATAAAGGATAAAGGTATTCCCATAGCGGATACTGTCATCGAGGTGTGAAGTGTCAGGCCTTCACATTTTCTAGCTCATGGCATATGTGGAAGGGTGGTCAGCTTTCTTTCTCATGATATTTCCTCCACATAACATTCCCAGAATCTACTCCCTATAACATTTGTTGTGGGAGACAGAGCATCTGTGAGTTTACCCGTTATGTTATGAAGCAGATTCTTGAATCATTCAATCGTTGTGAATTGCTATATCCAGCTACATATATAGTGCAGTCTGCTACTTTAGCTATTCCATAAGATACTGCCGCCACCAAATGACACTCTTAGAAACTGCCAACTACAATTTTTAGACTCCCTATATCAGGTTATACAGGTCTCCCTGGCCAAGTTGTTAACAACGTTGTTCATAATCCTGTTTATCCACATGGGGAAAACAGCTGCATGAGATTCGACAGCGGATCGCCCCGCAATGGTAACTTACGGGGGTATGTGAGCCGGTCGTTCAGAAAGCAATGGCAAACTACTGAACATAAAACTTGCCTAGTACATCAACAGCAGCTGAAAAATGCTGGTGTTGACTACAACATCCTTAAGAGATATGAAAAAAATAAAAAAATAAAAAAAATAAGGTTATAACTTGCTTACCGCTCTCCTTCATAACATGAATTGGTAGGTCAAAGAAATACTAGTACTGAGATGGTCATGCACGAACATTTTATAGCATAGCAAGTTGAAGAAAATGACAGTAAGAGTAAGTTATAATGTGACTTGAATAAAAGATCTTTCATGTACTGAAAAGCTTACCTCAAGGTCTGTATACCATACCAAATGTGGTCCAAACTATCCGTGGTAAGTATGATGCCACTACATAAGGATCTCATCTCTGGTTTGTTTCGCGCAGATGTTTGAACCTACTGCTTTCACAATACAGGGAATGCACAAAGGGGGTTTGGAAGTGATCATGATTGATGAGATGAGGAGATGATGTGTAAGGTAGATAGAACAAAGAATTAAAATCACTGTGGGTAATGTAGACAGAACAATGGAATACAGTATGTGTGGATGGGTAATGTAGGATATAAATTACTTTGTCAAAGTGATCGTACATGGAAAGATGGATAAGTCAACATTGTATGTGGCACTGTCACTATAATACTGGTGTATTTCAGCATATACATCTTCAAAATTGTACTTCATTTTGTGTGGTTGTTAGTGGCAGTCCAACCGTAATACTGATGTATTTTTCTATACAGAAGTGTATTGCATTTATGACACTGTAACTGCTCTATTGATGTATGTATGTCTGATTGTTGGGAATTCATAGTTCAAACTTAGGTCAAATTCAGGTTAACGGAAATAACTCTTCTTCTGAGATATATGAAAAAGTGTATGTGTGTGTGTGTGCTAGGGGATGGTCGGTCGGGCGTGGGGGGTGGGGCACCTCGTAATGGTATTAGTGGCGTAACCACTATCATCATACGCGTTACAGATCTTCAACAAGTGTGTGTGTGTATGTATGTGTACATGTGTGGGGTGGTGGGCGCTTGGGATGAGGATGGGACGGTTAGAATCTATAAAAATATGTAACGTGGGTAGGAAGGTGTTAAAGTACGATGAAGTTAATCCACGTCTACAAAAGTAACCTGTTCTACAAAAACACACCCCTGCACTAACAGTGAAGAGCTAATTTCCACACACACAAATCATGTCTCGTTTACCGCGTCGCTCAGGAGAGGCAATGGGTTGTCCAAAGCTACCTGCTCACACCTAAAGGGGTTTTTATCATCATCATCATCCATCGCAAACAGATCAACACAAAGCCATACCATTTATTCCACATTGCTTTATTTGTAAATATATGAGCAACAAGAGGAAGATTCAGACAGGAAACATAAACATACACAGTCAGCGAGGTGACAGTGGAATGAAATGGCATAACTTCACTCAAAGACAAATCAAACAAGATAAATGTTATCATCTTATGTGTTACACACAGCGGCAGGAAGAAGAGGGTACGTGAGAAAAAAACAGCAAACCTCAAACATGTTTTAACAGGTCAATGATCCAGACAAAACCTCAAACAAGTTTTAACAGGTCAATGATCCAGTCAATATATTGTAAAGTTTCAAATAACTCAGCAATACAATGAAGATAAGATAATAATCATGTAAGTTTCAATGTAACTCATCAGTATTATGTAACAAAACTACTCATACAAGACAATGGTTAATTCTTCTGGTTGCAGACAGAAAAATGTGATTTTAAAAGTAATCATTGTCTGGATAAGAAGTGAAGAAACAACTAGAGAAGAATGGGTTAAATTGACACAATTAAAGAACAGAAGAAGTTAAAGTAACAACTATGCCTTTGACAAGCCATGAGTCCAAACATCAAACCTTCAAGTGGGAGTGCTGCTCATGACATTCCCCGCGCAGTGCGCCCACCAGACAATATATAGTGAGTTTAATTTAACAGCTGCCAGGGGCCGAAGCCATGTATAGTGAGTTTAATTTAACAGCTGCCAGGGACAGAAGCCATGTATAGTGAGTTTAATTTAACAGCTGCCAGGGGCCGAAGCCATGTATAGTGAGTTTAATTTAACAGCTGCCAGGGGCCGAAGCCATGTATAGTGAGTTTAATTTAACAGCTGCCAGGGGCCGAAGCCATGTATAGTGAGTTTAATTTAACAGCTGCCAGGGACAGAAGCCATGTATAGTGAGTTTAATGTAACAGCTGCCAGGGACAGAAGCCATGTATAGTGAGTTTAATTTAACAGCTGCCAGGGACAGAAGCCATGTATAGTGAGTTTAATTTAACAGCTGCCAGGGACAGAAGCCATGTATAGTGAGTTTAATTTAACAGCTGCCAGGGACAGAAGCCATGTATAGTGAGTTTAATTAACAGCTGCCAGGGACAGAAGCCATGTATAGTGAGTTTAATTTAACAGCTGCCAGGGACAGAAGCCATGTATAGTGAGTTTAATGTAACAGCTGCCAGGGACAGAAGCCATGTATAGTGAGTTTAATTTAACAGCTGCCAGGGACAGAGCCATGTATAGTGAGTTTAATTTAACAGCTGCCAGGGACAGAAGCCATGTAGAGTGAGTTTAATTTAACAGCTGCCAGGGACAGAAGCCATGTATAGTGAGTTTAATTTAACAGCTGCCAGGGACAGAAGCCATGTATAGTGAGTTTATTTAACAGCTGCCAGGGACAGAAGCCATGTATAGTGAGTTTAATTTAACAGCTGCCAGGGACAGAAGCCATGTATAGTGAGTTTAATTTAACAGCTGCCAGGGACAGAAGCCATGTATAGTGAGTTTAATTTAACAGCTGCCAGGGACAGAAGCCATGTATAGTGAGTTTAATTTAACAGCTGCCAGGGACAGAAGCCATGTAAGGTGAGTTAATTTAACAGCTGCCAGGGACAGAAGCCATGTATAGTGAGTTTAATTTAACAGCTGCCAGGGACAGAAGCCATGTATAGTGAGTTTAATTTAACAGCTGCCAGGACAGAAGCCATGTTAGTGAGTTTAATGTAACAGCTGCCAGGGACAGAAGCCATGTAAGTGAGTTTAATTTAACAGCTGCCAGGGACAGAAGCCATGTAAGTGAGTTTAATTTAACAGCTGCCAGGGACAGAAGCCATGTATAGTGAGTTTAATTTAACAGCTGCCAGGGACAGAAGCCATGTATAGTGAGTTTAATTTAACAGCTGCCAGGGACAGAAGCCATGTATAGTGAGTTAATTTAACAGCTTGCCAGGGACAGAAGCCATGTAAGTGAGTTTAATTTAACAGCTGCCAGGGACAGAAGCCATGTATAGTGAGTTTAATTTAACAGCTGCCAGGGACAGAAGCCATGTAAGTGAGTTTAATTTAACAGCTGCCAGGGACAGAAGCCATGTATAGTGAGTTAATTTAACAGCTGCCGGGACAGAAGCCATGTAGTGAGTTAATTTAACAGCTGCCAGGGACAGAAGCCATGTTAGTGAGTTTAATTTAACAGCTGCCAGGGACAGAAGCCATGTATAGTGAGTTTAATTTAACAGCTGCCAGGGACAGAAGCCATGTATAGTGAGTTTAATTTACAGCTGCCAGGGACAGAAAGCCATGTATAGTGAGTTAATTTAACAGCTGCCAGGGACAGAAGCCATGTATAGTGAGTTTAATTTAACAGCTGCCAGGGACAGAAGCCATGTATAGTGAGTTTAATTTAACAGCTGCCCAGGGACAGAAGCCATGTAAGTGAGTTTAATTTAACAGCTGCCAGGGACAGAAGCCATGTATAGTGAGTTTAATTTAACAGCTGCCAGGGACAGAAGCCATGTATAGTGAGTTTAATTTAACAGCTGCCAGGGACAGAAGCCATGTATAGTGAGTTAATTTAACAGCTGCCAGGGACAGAAGCCATGTAAGTGAGTTTAATTTAACAGCTGCCAGGGACAGAAGCCATGTATAGTGAGTTTAATTTAACAGCTGCCAGGGACAGAAGCCATGTATAGTGAGTTTAATTTAACAGCTGCCAGGGACAGAAGCCATGTATAGTGAGTTTAATTTAACAGCTGCCAGGGACAGAAGCCATGGTAAGTGAGTTTAATTTAACAGCTGCCAGGGAACAGAAGCCATGTATGTGAGTTTAATTTAACAGCTGCCAGGGACAGAAGCCATGTATAGTGAGTTTAATTTAACAGCTGCCAGGGACAGAAGCCATGTATAGTGAGTTTAATTTAACAGCTGCCAGGGACAGAAGCCATGTATAGTGAGTTTAATTTAACAGCTGCCAGGGACAGAAGCCATGTATAGTGAGTTTAATTTAACAGCTGCCAGGGACAGAAGCCATGTATAGTGAGTTTAATTTAACAGCTGCCAGGGACAGAAGCCATGTATAGTGAGTTTAATTTAACAGCTGCCAGGGACAGAAGCCATGTATAGTGAGTTTAATTTAACAGCTGCCAGGGACAGAAGCCATGTATAGTGAGTTTAATTTAACAGCTGCCAGGGACAGAAGCCATGTATAGTGAGTTTAATTTAACAGCTGCCAGGGACAGAAGCCATGTATAGTGAGTTTAATTTAACAGCTGCCAGGGACAGAAGCCATGTATAGTGAGTTTAATTTAACAGCTGCCAGGGACAGAAGCCATGTATAGTGAGTTTAATTTAACAGCTGCCAGGGACAGAAGCCATGTATAGTGAGTTTAATTTAACAGCTGCCAGGGACAGAAGCCATGTATAGTGAGTTTAATTTAACAGCTGCCAGGGACAGAAGCCATGTATAGTGAGTTTAATTTAACAGCTGCCAGGGACAGAAGCCATGTATAGTGAGTTTAATGTAACAGCTGCCAGGGACAGAAGCCATGTATAGTGAGTTTAATTTAACAGCTGCCAGGGACAGAAGCCATGTATAGTGAGTTTAATTTAACAGCTGCCAGGGACAGAAGCCATGTATAGTGAGTTTAATGTAACAGCTGCCAGGGACAGAAGCCATGTATAGTGAGTTTAATTTAACAGCTGCCAGGGACAGAAGCCATGTATAGTGAGTTTAATTTAACAGCTGCCAGGGACAGAAGCCATGTATAGTGAGTTTAATTTAACAGCTGCCAGGGACAGAAGCCATGTAAGTGAGTTTAATTTAACAGCTGCCAGGGACAGAAGCCATGTATAGTGAGTTTAATTTAACAGCTGCCAGGGACAGAAGCCATGTATAGTGAGTTTAATTTAACAGCTGCCAGGGACAGAAGCCATGTATAGTGATGCATAAAGATTACCCATGTGAAGAACCCTTTTCTGCAACCTGAAGTATATTTGGTAAATGGTTCTAGCCTCACATTTTTATAGAACAATCTGCAGGCGATGAGTGATGGGATCAGTATCATACAGGCCGATTTTACTCCCCTAAATATTTCCCGGTACCCATTTTAGGTTGGGTCAACTTAGCAGCAGCCCGGGATAATTTAAAACAAAAGCCTCCTTTGATGAGGATTCTAACATACGACCACAGGGCTGACAGGCAAGTGTGTTAGCCACTATGCTTCTGTGCTTGCCTGAGCAATGTCCGTCAGTTCAATATAACAGCTGCCTAGGATAGAAGCCATTCAGACATGTAAACATTGTGTGACCATCATCATCATCATCATTCATCATGAGGTAGCTTCTCTGCAGAGCATCGCTCCCATCAGTCAATCCTTTTTCAGTTCCCCCGACTCTGTATTTTCACTCTCAAGGTGGTCTTCAATATCCTGTTTCAACCTTCATGCTGACTCCAGTGAATGAAAGAAAAAGAAAATCTTCATGCTGATCAATCCTGACCTCTCCTCTCCCAAAAAAATATATTTCAGTTGTTGTTTATGAGCCAATTTTCTCCGATGTTTAGATCTGGCAGGATGTCAGTATTTTTTCATCTTCTTGGTCCATGGTATTGTAAGAATTGTTTTGATTTAATGACTGTCCATGACTTACATTTGTATGAATCCACAGGAAACATGCATGTTCTCCTACATTTTATTTTAATGTGTTTGTTGGTTTTGTGACGTATGCTCTCACTACTGTTTAACCTCTGCAATGCTAAGACCAATCTCTGTCTCACTCTGGTGAACATACCGTAATGTTAATTATGGTGTCCAGACATTCAGTTTGTGACATTTTCAAATTCTTCATTGTTGGTTGTAATTTTTAGTTGACAATGTTTTGTCTATAGACATTATTACTATTATTTTAAGTTCAGAAAAACAATTGTTTTCTGACAGACAACTATTATAATTGTGTAGTGGTATTTGAGTGGAGGACCAAGTAATCTACATATCTGAGTGCTGGAATTGGATTTCCACTAATTCATTGATCCATTTGAATGGTTACTGGTCTCATCATTGTTGACATTTCTCATTACATTTTGTGTACAAAATGTTGAACAGGTAAAGGGAGACAATATTCCCCTTACCACCTCGAATATTTTGGCTGTTTCACCAGCTACTCTGACAGCTTGTTGTTGATGATTAATTATTAAATTAAATGGAACAAATGTGCTAGAAACACCATATTTCTCATGATGTTCCACAATTTCTGATGCTGAACACTGTCAAAGGCATTACCATAGTCCATAATGCAAGTGTGAAGACCTACATTATGCTATTTGCATTTCTCAAAGCCAGTTCACATATAGTCCCTGTTTCCTCTATCGTGTCTGAAACCTGCCTGCACTTTTTGTAGTACAAATTCTAACAAAGTTTAGTGAGTTTATGTGTCAGCTGCCTTTAAAAATGTATGGAATAACTAATGATTGTATGGTGAGTTTATAGGTTCTGAAGGATTAATATAGTTTTCTAGACTAAAGATACTGTAGTTTGATGCAGAAAAATTGGCAGTTATACTGTACTTGAAAGGAAAACAAAGAAAACTGTCTAGAGTGTAATACAGTTTGCTAGCATGTTTATCATATCTTTCTGAAATATGATGAAAATTAATAAAATATAATAACAGATCCAAACTGCCAATAATAAGATTGCATTACTGTCTCTTGGCATGCAGTCAAAGCTGTTTACAAAAAAAAATATATTGATCAATAATACAACATAAGTTAAATAAAATGAAAGAAAACATGAGTGTTTGAACATGTTAATGTGAGTAGGACAAATCAAAGCTGCATTTTAGTTACATAGAACCAGGAGCTGCAGTAGTGCAGGGACTAGCACACCTGTGTGTTACACAGAACCAGTAGCTGTAGTAGTGCAGGGACTAGCACACTTGTGTGTTACATAGAACTGGGAGCTGTAGTAGTGCAGGGACTAGCACACCTGTGTGTTACACAGAACCAGTAGCTGTAGTAGTGCAGGGACTAGCACACTTGTGTGTTACATAGAACTGGGAGCTGTAGTAGTGCAGGGACTAGCACATTTGTGTGTTGCATAGAACTGGGAGCTGTAGTAGTGCAGGGACTAGCACACTTGTGTGTTACACAGAACCGGGAGCTGTAGTAATGCAGGGACTAGCACACTTGTGTGTTACATAGAACTGGGAGCTGTAGTAGTGCAGGGACTAGCACACTTGTGTGTTATATAGAACCGGGAGCTGTACTAGTGCAGGGACTAGCACACTTATGTGTTACATAGAACTGGAAGCTGCAGTAGTGCAGGGACTAGCACACTTGTGTGTTATATAGAACCGGGAGCTGTAGTAGTGCAGGGACTAGCACACTTGTGTGTTATATAGAACCAGGAGCTGTAGTAGTGCAGGGACTAGCACACTTGTGTGTTACATAGAACCGGGAGCTGTAGTAGTGCAGGGACTAGCACACTTGTGTGTTATATAGAACCGGGAGCTGTAGTAGTGCAGGGACTAGCACACGTGTGTTACACAGAACCGGGAGCTGTAGTAGTGCAGGGACTAGCACACTTGTGTGTTACACAGAACCGGGAGCTGTAGTAGTGCAGGGACTAGCACACCTGTGTGTTACACAGAACTGGGAGCTGTAGTAGTGCAGGGACTAGCATACTTGTGTGTTACACAGAACCGGAAGCTGCAGTAGTGCAGGGACTAGCACACTTGTGTGTTATATAGAACCGGGAGCTGCAGTAGTGCAGGGACTAGCACACTTGTGTGTTATATAGAACCGGGAGCTGCAGTAGTGCAGGGACTAGCATACTTGTGTGTTACAAAGAACCGGGAGCTGTAGTAGTGCAGGGACTAGCACACTTGTGTTAAACAGAACCGGGAGCTGTAGTAGTGCAGGGACTAGCACACTTGTAAGTTACACAGAACCGGGAGCTGTAGTAGTGCAGGGACTAGCACACTTGTGTGTTATATAGAACCGGGAGCTGTAGTAGTGCAGGGACTAGCACACTTGTGTGTTACATAGAACTGGGAGCTGTAGTAGTGCAGGGACTAGCACACTTGTGTGTTACATAGAACTGGGAGCTGTAGTAGTGCAGGGACTAGCACACTTGTGTGTTACACAGAACCGGGAGCTGTAGTAGTGCAGGGACTAGCTCACTTGTGTGTTACATAGAACTGGGAGCGGCAGTAGTGCAGGGACTAGCTCACTTGTGTGTTACATAGAACCGGGAGCTGTAGTAGTGCAGGGACTAGCACACTTGTGTGTTATATAGAACCGGGAGCTGTAGTAGTGCAGGGACTAGCACACTTGTGTGTTATATAGAACCGGGAGCTGTAGTAGTGCAGGGACTAGCACACTTGTGTGTTACATAGAACCGGGAGCTGTAGTAGTGCAGGGACTAGCACACTTGCGTGTTATATAGAACTGGGAGCTGTAGTAGTGCAGGGACTAGCACACTTGCGTGTTATATAGAACCGGGAGCTGTAGTAGTGCAGGGACTAGCACACCTGTGTGTTACATAGAACTGGGAGCTGTAGTAGTGCAGGGACTAGCACACTTGTGTGTTACACAGAACCGGGAGCTGTAGTAGTGCAGGGACTAGCACACTTGTGTGTTATAGAGAACCGGGAGCTGTAGTAGTGCAGGGACTAGCACACTTGTGTGTTATATAGAACTGGGAGCTGTAGTAGTGCAGGGACTAGCACACTTGTGTGTTACACAGAACTGGGAGCTGTAGTAGTGCAGGGACTAGCACACTTGTGTGTTATATAGAACTGAGAGCTGTAGTAGTGCAGGGACTAGGACAATTGTGTGTTACATAGAACTGAGAGCTGTAGTAGTGCAGGGACTAGCACACTTGTGTGTTATATAGAACTGAGAGCTGCAGTAGTGGTGCAGGGACTAGCACACTTGTGTGTTATATAGAACTGAGAGCTGTAGTAGTGCAGGGACTAGCACACTTGTGTGTTATATAGAACCGGGAGCTGTAGTAGTGCAGGGACTAGCACACTTGTGTGTTATATAGAACGGGAGCTGTAGTAGTGCAGGGACTAGCACACTTGTGTGTTATATAGAACTGGGAGCTGTAGTAGTGCAGGGACTAGCACACTTGTGTGTTATATAGAACCGGGAGCTGTAGTAGTGCAGGGACTAGCACACTTGTGTGTTATATAGAACTGGGAGCTGTAGTAGTGCAGGGACTAGCACACTTGTGTGTTATATAGAACTGGGAGCTGTAGTAGTGCAGGGACTAGCACACTTGTGTGTTATATAGAACTGGGAGCTGCAGTAGTGCAGGGACTAGCACACCTGTGTGTTATATAGAACTGGGAGCTGCAGTAGTGCAGGGACTAGCACACTTGTGTGTTACACAGAACCGGGAGCTGTAGTAGTGCAGGGACTAGCACACTTGTGTGTTACACAGAAACGGAAGCTGCATTAATGCAGGGACTAGCACACTTGAGTGTTACACAGAACTGGGAGCTGTAGTGCAGGGACTAGCACACTTGTCTGCTGGCCTGGTAGTCCTGTGTTTGAATCCCCACCGAGGCGGGTATTTAAACAAAAAATGAACAAGGGTGCTAGGAAATGTTCTGGGAAGTAAAGGCAGCTGAAGTGATGCAAACCACACCTGCCTTATCTATTTCTGATTGGTCTGTAAAAATATAGGGCTAGCATCATATGCCTAAATATGCTTCAGGACTTGGAAAAGGCTCCTTTATTGTTCTTAAAATACAGAACCACTGAAATTACACGACTGAGAATCCTGGGCAACTAGCAGGCAAGCAACAACATCCTTTGTGAACACAGAAATGTGGTTTTATAAAGGAATGTTGAAAATACCATGGGCAGACAAAAGTAATTTTTCTGAAAGAGGATCAGGCAATAAAAGAAAACTTTCCACAAGCAAAAGAAACAGTCAACATCATTTTGGCCACATTATGAGCAGAGAGGAAATGAAACTTAATGCAACAAATGGTAAGACTAACAGAGAAGGTGACAGTAGAAGGCCGCGAGAGAGATAATTCTCAGCACTCTTTCTTCATGACAGAGAAAGATATCTGCACAGAAACTGATGCAAATGGTTAGTGAACGGATGATTTTAAGAGGCATGGTTGATTTAATGATGATGACAATGAATGTGTCAGATTAATGTATGTATAAAAAATGTTAACAAAATCAAATACACAACAAACAATAGCATGAGCTGGTTAATGGTAACAACATTTAATTAAAAAGTGTACAAAACTTCAGCATCTCTCCACCTCCTCTTCATCTTCTTCTACTCTGTCTCCCTGTAGCTCCAGCGATGACTACTGGGGACTCAGAAAACACTGCACCCATGAACCAAATCATGGAGTCAGATAACAAACACATGAACTTTGGAACGCAAGGCAGGTGGCATGACCACTTCATCACATAGGCCCCCTTGATTATCCTTATATTATTATCTGATGTCCATTAAATTGACTAATTGTTGTCCAGTGTTTAATGTGCTCTCACATACATCTTTCTCTGCCTCACAGCTCCCAATACCTCAGCATTTGTCTTCTCTGCCCACAATATAATAAACATTCCTCTCACAATCCATACCTCATCTAGTTCCAGTTTCTCCAGCATTTCACTACTCATGACCCAGCATTCACATCCAAAATAACAGAATAACAGGCCACACACCTTTCAGTAAGTGGATTTGTGTACTCGTTGTGATCTGTCCACTGAGCAGTGTATAAAACAAATCAGTGTAATGCATGTAGAAAGCTTGCTGAAAGAATTATCATGTTGTTAAGCAGTTAGCACACCTGGGTACACAACAAACTCCCATCAAGAACATGTGACATAAATACCAACATTGTTACAAACATAAGACGTCAGCTTGTAAATGCCTCACTGAATTAAAATTCTGTCTTAAGTTATAAAACAGTGCACAATTATGGGGAGTTTTTACAACCTTTAAGCTCATATTGAAGCAGCTATATCAAAATGTAATTTGTGTGCTGCTTATGATAACATATTTAGAAATGACATTGCGGCAAGCTGAGCGAATATAAATCCCCTTTGTGCAGCTGTGAACGTTTACAAAATAGAAACTTGAGGATGGTACATTCCCCTACTTGATCCTGTGACAGTGGATCATGCGTCTAACCTTCTCAGATAATGACCAAAAAAGAACTACATGGATCCATGTGCACGTTAACAATCCCTTGGCAGTAGGAAATTGAAAAACTTAGGACAAGTTTACTTCAGAAATTACATGACAGGACAGTAGGTAAAGTAGATTACATAGACAGCATAAGATAGCCAGACAGATTTACTTAAGAAATTACGTGACAGGACAGTAGGTAGAAGTCAGATTACACTGACAACATAAGATAGCCAGAAAGATTTACTTCAGAAATTACGTGACAGGACAGTAGGTAGAAGTCAGATGACAGTATAAGATAGCCAGAAATATTTACTTCAGAAATTACATGAGAGGGCAGCAGACAGTAATCGATATATCACAGTGCAAACAGTCAGCCAGGCATAAATCATACATCACATGACATAATACTGAGGAACAATGAATACACTATTTATAGTATTGTCAGAGGGGAAGTAATACATTGGAAAACAACAAGGCAGACATCACATGACAGTCAGGAGGAAGTACAACATTTGATTACATGAACATATTGGGTACATGGTGCTAGCCCCTATTGTTCCAAAGTATATAGTATGGTTGTTACAAAGTATATAGTATGGGCAGCTTTTAAAACATCACAAATACATATGAAAACCACTTTCTTATAATATTTTGTTGCATGTCACCGTTTCGTTTTTCATGCAGTTGTGTTGTATATAGTATGAATAAAGACCTGCCTGAGTTGAATTTTTATACTGAGTGTTGTGGTTTCTAATGGTATTTCTCTTAGAATAAAAACCATAAATGCTGCGCAGCTGTTTAAACTGTCCACATTAATATTTGTCTGTCTCTGTTTGCCCCATGTTTTCTCACATAAGACTAAACAGAGGAGTTTAAACTGTCCACATTAATATTTGTCTGTCTCTGTTTGCCCCATTTTTTCTCACATAAGACTAAACAGAGGGGTTTAAACTGTCCACATTAATATTTTGTCTCTGTCCCATGTTTTCTCACATAAGACTAAACAGAGGGGTTTAAAGATGAGAGGATCAATGTCAAGGCACTGGGTTCTATCCCATATGGCTCAGTCTCTTTTCACAGAGTGGCCTGCCAAAAGCAGTGCACAGTGCATGCACTCCATAACTCCCAGGTAGTCTCTGAAAAAACTGCACTAATTGACCAAAACAATTTGGAAATAAACCCACAACCATCAGTGCATGAGAAAGGTGACTTTACATAAGACTAGTTCCACTTCTTGATGGTTTGCTCTATAAACTTAATTTACCTTTTTCTTAATAAGGTGAGGAAATTGACCTCGATCTAGCAGTGTGTGTGTGTGTGTATTTATGCTAAATATTCAAGACTTTCAGGTCTCGACTCCTTCGATAGCTTTTGTGTTAACAGTGGTAACAAAGAAAGAAAGAAAGACCTTCAAAACATTTTCTACATAAAAAACAAGTTAAAAAATAAGAAATCCACATTGAAACAAACTGCAGATCAATATACATTAACATATAAACGTAACTGAAAGAAAGTTAACAAGAAATGATCAAATTATAACCAAAATAATGCTGAATGGGCAAAGGTGGTAACAGATACCTGCATATGCTGATTTAATAGAAATGTTCAATAAAAAAAAATTAGGAAACTGAAAGCTAGCAAACAAATAAACAGAAACATTTTAATTTTGTTGCTGTCTTATCTGCAGATCAAATAAGCACAACAAAATTAAACATACAGTAAGCCAACTTGAGCCTAAAACCTGGCATGGAAGCACTGGGAAATATCTGGCAATGAAGCAATTCATTACATGTGAAGTTTTTAACATGAACAAAATTTCCCAGTTCCTGCTCGGTGAAGGTATTAGGCATCTCTTCAAATAATATTGTTACTTATTGAAGTAACATAACTTTTGTAACCCCGAATGAGAAAGCGCTTTTATGTGTATTCCATACTTTACATATATTCATGCAATCACTGCAAGGTTAATAATAAGGTACAAATTGTTGAGCTGTATAATCAGATCGCCAAAACATATCATTATAGAATACGTGATCAAAATGCAGTCGTAAAATGGAACAATAACATCATTAAATGGAACACACACTGGCAACATACCACTTACATGCCTTGTTTTCATACCCCTTTAGTGAGTTCACAATTAAAAATCCAGAAGCAAAATTTATACCAAAAATTGATCTCCATAAACTGGCAGATTTCAACACTACCTCTAGCAGACATTCCCTGTCTAGAATATACTCGCAGATCATTTATCCAATCACCTATAAACTAAGTTTCATGACATCAGTCACAAATTAAATATTAAATATATGTGTGTGTGTGTGTGTGTGTGTGTGTGTGTGTGTGTGTGTGCACGTGCGTGCGTGCGTGTGCTCTCTTGGGTGTCATGTGTTAACACTTTAAAAAAATAAAAACCTTACCATTAGTGATTGTTTTTTTTTTTCCTGGACTACAATGGCTGTAGTGTTAGCCAAGCCTCATAACACTTACACCAGAAAACACCCTGAAAACCTCATAAAACTTATACCAGAAAACACCTTGAAAACCTCATAAAACTTATACCAGAAAACACCATGAAAGCCTCATAAAACTTATACCAGGAAACACCCTGAAAACCTCATAAAACTTATACCAGAAAACACCTTGAAAACCTCATAAAACTTATACCAGAAAACACTCTGAAAACCTCATAAAACTTGTACCAGAAAACATCCTGAATACCTCATAACATTTATATCATAGAATACTCTGAAAGCCTCACAACATTGATACCAGACAAGACTTTGAAGGGCTCATCATAATATTAATACCAGTGAACACCCTAAACGCCTCATAACACTGATATCATAGAATACCCCAAAAAAAGCCTCATAAAGCTGATATCAGAAAATACCCTGGTAATTCAGCAAAATTGATCCTAAAGAATATTCGGGGACATATACAAGTTACCATGCTAACACTCCTCAAATGCTGTCGGATCATCATAATCATCGGCCTGATACAATACCCGTCTTGATGGCATCCTTTAACCCATTATGAACCTAATTCTCACCAGACATTCACTGTGATAACTTCATTGTTCACTTGATTTTTATCTCCATTGTTCACTTGATTTTCTTAACTCTTTATGCCTCATCTGGTTGTTAAATTAAGCCATCCTTTCCTAATTATTATTTGTATTTCTTAATCACTATGAATTTGTTGTTTGAATCTACATTCTTGCTTGTTGATTAACTCCAAAATTGACCCACCCTTTCCTAGTTAGTACATGTATTTCTTAATCACCACACATGCATTGCTTTAACCCACACTTTCCTGCTTTTTACTGAACTCCTACTTATTCAGACAGCTATTTGAGCAATGTAACAAGTGTCTGGGACAGAAAGCGTTATATATTTTATACATACACTTTTCAAGTCTCATAATGCAGCTATATTATAAGGTTAAAAAAAAAAGTGAAGACCCTGTTTCAATGCCATGAAGAATACTGGGCATATGGTAAGTAGAATTAAAGTGATGAAGTTGTTTCCATGTCTTAAGGTATACTACATATATGTTTAGACCAATCAGAAATCAACGAGTGATATGTTCATTGTCACCGCAATCATCTTTAACTTCCTATAACAATTGTCTGACACACACCAAATACCAAATGATCTATAAAAATATGCGACCAGTACTGTATATCCAAACCCCTTACAATGTATAAAAGGAGCCTGGGCATTATTTTATGAGGCTGGGTCAGTTGCAGGGCCATGGTCATATATAATTATCCCCACCTTATGGGAGATTTGAACTCATGGTCAACCAGGTCAACTGGTCAGGTAACTAGCTATAGTCTGCTCTGTCACCAAACCATGGCATTAGCACAATATAATTAACAGAATACAACCCGGTCCCCCTCTACAAGATATTGTCCATGCAGTTGCCCTTGTTCACCAGAGAATGTGAGTTAAATATGGTATATAACATGTGTTGGGAGCCACAGTAATGCAGTAGCTAGTACACTTGTTGGTCAGCTCAGTGGCAGTGTGTTCAAATCCCATTCAGGCAGGGACTTATTAAAAAACTGCCTGGACACCCCCCAGAGTAGGTACCAGGGTATGTTCTGGGAAGCAAAGGTGGCTGGTGTGATAAGACCACATCATTCATTGAGTGTCAGCTGGTCTATACAAACATGGGGCAAACACCATATACCCAATGTCTCAAGGTGTGGGAAAGGGATGTCTACTTTACTTTATGAGATGTGTGGGAATATGTCACATTAATATTAACAATGTTGTCACATCAATATTAACAATGTATGAGAATAAAATACAACATGAGTGGGGAAACTATTCGAGGTGTGAGATATGTTAGAAGAAATCCTTTGATTTTCAATATATGGAATCAAATATAACAATCAATATGTGGGAAGAATTGATACATGAGATGTGAGGAATCACACAATACGATATATGGGATGTGAGAAACCATTTGATTCTTCGATTCTATGAGGGTCAACAATAATGAGATAAGAAGGAACAAACAATAAGACACATTTATAAAAGCAGTTGAAACATACATACTGTATGAGAACAAACACATGACAAACAAAACCACACATCTCACAAGTGTAACCATTAAAATTAATGTCTGAGATGTGAGAACAATATGCCATATGTTTTGGAGCAGCAGCAAATGACAAATATAAGATATTCAGGAGCAAATGTCACACTCATTGTGTCTGGAAACATAAACATGCACATTTATCTGTGGGAGCAAACAGAGTGGCCTCTGAGAAGTGGGAACAAGCAGCAGGATAGATGAGATCTCCGGGAATTAACAGCACATGTGAAACATACAGCATACATTGTAGGAGAACAAACATATAATAGACAAAATGTGTGGGAACAAACACATGACAGGCACAAAATGTATGGGAACCAAAAACATGATACAAAACAATTGTGAGAACACACACTTGATACACAAAATGTGTAGGAACAAATACATGATACGCAAAATGTATGGGATCAAAAAATTATAGACAAAATGTGTAGTAGCAAATACATGACAGACAAAATGTGTGGAAACAAGAACATGATAGACACAAAATATGTGGGAACAAGAACATGAAAGACACAAAATATGTGGAACCAATTTTTATATGTGGGGCCAAACATCCTAGACATACAATATGTCAGACAATCACAAGACAAACATAAAACATGTATGAAACAGCATATGTCAAGCATGTAACACATGTTAGCCAACAGATACAGGACAAAAGATGATTTTTCTTGACAAAAACAAAACACAAACATTTTAATGTGGGGAAACCTGTAAAAATGTGAGGTATTGAAATGTGAGTTTTGTATTTCAGATAAATATGAATGGAATTATTTAGTTGTTGAAAAACAGTATCTTATGTTGAGCATTTTCCAGCTGATATCTTGGAACACAAATAAAGCAGGAAAAAGGTTAAGGCCAATGTGCGTTTATTGAAGATGTTGAAAATGAATTTGTGCAACTTTACAACAATGAACAAGAACTTTCAAAATAGCATAGTGATGGACACAGATAAAAGTATGACTGCGGGCATATATAAATGTGTCTGGTTGCAGACAATGATTGATTGACTGACTGATTGATTGATTGACTGACTGATTCAGTAAATTGAATGTCCTGACACTCATGACAAACCCCCCGGGTGCTCTGTCTCTCTCAGCATGTGTCAGAGTGTAGGATGCTGACTGTTCTTGTAGCACACTGAATATGAACGCATCTCTGTTGTTCCTGTCTGTGAAACACCTGCTACTGTCAAAGGTCATGCCATGTGAGAAAACCTTAGCCATGGTTGGTTCTACTTCATTTGCGTTCCACTGTTGAGGGGAGTTATGCACACCAAGGTCAGTGTGTGACTTCAACATACATTTATGTAGAGTTTGCTTCCCATAGACAGATTCCCTCCAAGATCAGTGTGTGACTTCAACATACATTTATGTAGGGTTTGCTTCCCATAGACAGATTCCCTCCAAGGTCAGTGTGTGACTTCAACTTACATTTATGTAGGGTTTGCTTCCCATAGACAGATTCCCTCCAAGGTCAGTGTGTGACTTCAACTTACATTTATGTAGGGTTTGCTTCCCATAGACAGATTCCCTCCAAGGTAATGGGCTCTATCACACCATGGTAGCTTTCCTTTCCTACCAATTTTGCCTGGACAGTGGCCTTATGGCCTAATCTGGGTAATCACCAATCGCTGGGAATGTTTATGTTCACAACTGGCATATAGACCGCCACTTTTTCGCTATTATCCGAGAAGACTAGGTTAATTAGTTAGTCTCGGTTCCAACTTCACAGCAAAGGCTCACCCCCATAATGCTCTGTTCCTGTACAAGTGAATATCACACAAAATGCTCCTCACTGCCCATGTGAAAAGTAGAGCAAACAGCAGTACCGACAAGCCAACAGCAGGCACAGGCAAGTGCATGCATACGGTCGATCGCCAGAATGCCAACAAACAGTCTGCCTACAAAATTTACAGTTCATCATCGATGGAAGTGGCAGTCACCAAAAAAAGCAGCAGCTTCACACACAATACTGCATAATACAAAACTGGCTAGTTCAGCAACCAGCCGCCACCATTTTCTGAACATGCAGTTCACAATACAAAACTGCAGATAGATGTAAAAGCACTCCACATGAAATCCACAGTTCACTGTGTCACTCCAAGCACTTAACTCAGTAGCTGAGTCGACAGAACCATTGGCTAGGTATCCAAGAGATTAGGGGGACATGTGATATCCATCTTTCTTGGAAGAATTCCAAGCCATACACTGAGGAACGAACCCTGTGCCTTTGAACTTGAGGTTGACACCATAATCTGTAAGCCATGGCTCACTTGGGATTGATTCATTGCAGGTATTCACCTGTAGCAACCTGTTATATATGATACATATTATATGTCCTTGGTCCAGCCTCATTTCTCTCACTGTTGATGCCCTTGAGGTAAGCTGGCTGACATCAGAACCCTGAATGGCCTAAGCAGAATATCCATCTAAGATTTTTAAAAGATGTGTGTATATATCTAAACCAATCATGCCATAGCCATGCATGTCGGATGTTCTCAAGCACAGATTGAGAATCAGACACAAAGATAACTCCTGTGCATGAGGTCTCAGACGACAACGAAAGAGCAGCAGTGTTTTCATTCTCTTACTGGATGATGCTGAACACTTAGAGAAAAATGCAGACAATCAGTCAGGGTGCCACATGCTGGCAACGTCCCGAGTACAATGATGTTGACACTCAACCTGGAGGTAAATGTAGGCAGACATTCCGTCAGATTGCTACTGGTTACACCAGCATGGGCACTCTTCATTGACTACCTGTAGAAGGTGATAGAGAGAGTGTGGGAATCTCCAGAGAGCTGGGTGTTTCTTGATTTCATACTGGAATGCCATGGCTACACATACACCAATGTTATCTGCTATGATCTGTCCTCTATATCTAGTTGAGAATTCTGATCCTAACCCCTTATAATATACGAATGCATACATATTTCAGAATATTAATTTTTTAGTTCGTATTAGTAGACTAGCTGTAAAGGTAAAAAGCTATATAGATATTTACATAATTAACAACGCATTAATAGTTTAGTTTCGATGTCTGAACACATGATTTTAAATTCATAATTATCAACACAATTATGCAGAACACTTCAAATATTTATGGTGGTATTAAAATTACAACACAAATGCATATATGAATATGAGATCAATAACAAAATAATGCTAAATGATTGTATTGATTTTAATCATAAATCATCTTAATAGTATAAAACACACACACCCAAAAAACAAATGCATGAAAGTCATGAATCGCAGAAATGTTTAACAGCAAACTAAAAAACTTTACCAGATTGGATATCAAGTTTCCAACTGCAAGGATATTCAAAATCAGAATACACAATTATGGGCCACAAAATATTTATATGGAACTCATAACAAAGAAGTCAAACATATGGCTATTACTCATTTAATTACTTTGGGAGGCATTACACAGGCCGTAAAATGGTAAAATAAATATTGTGTGTGTGTTTATTCTCAGACAAAGACCAATGGAGAGATGAAGATGTGTGAATAGCAGGCCTACCTACTACTGTAGATTTCTGGCATTAAATCTCATGTGGCATGACATTAACCAGAGAGAGTGAGAGTGATGGAGGGAGCGAGGGAGGGAGGGAGAGAAAGAGAGAGAGAGAGTGATGGAGGGAGGGAGCCAGCCAGCTAGAGGTATTATTTTCATGTACATCCCATGGTAGAAGTTGAACTATGAAATAAGAAGGAACAAATCTCCGAGCTGGTGAAGGAAAACAGCTTGCAAGAGAACTGTAATCCTCACCTCATGAAATATTAGAATTTCACATATTGTACAGCAGTTTATAAGTTTTACTTTCACAACATTTCTTTTCCCCTCGCGTTTCCATCCTATTTCAGGATATTGCGGTCAACATCAGCATCTTTCAGCTGTATGTTGATTCCTAGGCTAGATTACATTCATCAGCACGCCACAACTTTCTGAACGATCGGCTCCATACTCTCATAAGTCACTGGTGCGACTCAAACCGCTTCCAATTCTTGTGCACTCACGTCAACCACGAGAGTATTCGGGATTACGGGAAGCCGGCACTTTCACAACATGACCAACTATATTATTATTTTTGCCATTAAAAAACTGGTTCAAGCACACCCACAGCAGAAGCATGCTTATGTTTCTGAACAATACAGCTCTGGCACTGCATAGCCTCACATCAAAGATAATTTACCCAATTTTCTGAGAATTGTTTGGGGAGGAAAGCAAATGTGGAAGCTAATTGGCCACCTAATCTCAAAAGTCATGGCCGAATGGCACTCTTTGGATGATGCTGATTCATTGCATTTGACACAGGGATCTATAGTCAGTCAGTTATTGTTAGATATAACAGTTTTAGGTGTTTTCTGATGGATGCAAGTGTAGGTCAGCAGTGGAAGGTGGACAGTGGAAGGTGGACAGTGAAGAGTTCATACAGTGCAAGGTGGACAGTGAAGAGTTCATACAGTGCAAGGTGGACAGTGAAGAGTTCATACAGTGGAAAGTGGACAGTGAAGAGTTCATACAGTGCAAGGTGGACAGTGAAGAGTTCATACAGTGCAAGGTGGACAGTGGAGAGTTCATACAGTGGAAGGTGGACAGTGAAGAGTTCATACAGTGGAAGGTGGACAGTGAAGAGTTCATACAGTGCAAGGTGGACAGTGAAGAGTTCATACAGTGCAAGGTGGACAGTGAAGAGTTCATACAGTGCAAGGTGGACAGTGAAGAGTTCATACAGTGCAAGGTGGACTGTGAAGAGTTCATACAGTGCAAGGTGGACAGTGAAGAGTTCATACAGTGGAAGGTGGACAGTGAAGAGTTCATACAGTGGAAGGTGGACAGTGAAGAGTTCATACAGTGGAAGGTGGACAGTGAAGAGTTCATACAGTGGAAGGTGGACAGTGAAGAGTTCATACAGTGCAAGGTGGACTGTGAAGTTTGTGTTAAATTTAGGGCTCCCTTGCTTTGAGCTCAGTAGTCCACAAACGCCACTTCTAGTAGCACTGGACTGAATTGTACGTGTGGATTAGCTTTCCCTACTACTAGTGTTCCTCGTCATCAGGCGGACCCACTAAGACTTCAGAGGTACTAGTAATTTACATCCCCAAGTCAAGGACGAGAAGTCAACATTTTAGTCCAACTAACCTGTATAGGGGTTGAACCTGCTACCTCAGCATCAGCACCCAAATGTTTTAAGAATGGGCGCTCTTATCTATTCGGCCATGCTGACCTCCAGTGATGTTTTGAAGTTGCGACAGATTTCATGCCATGATCAAGACAATTGAGTTTTAGGTGGTGATGTTGGTTCTGTTTAACCAAGCAAAGAGAAGATGATATGCTTGTATGCTTCACAAGAGGCAAGTTGTGAACATATAACTGATTTTATTTCTAGGGCATGTCAGTGTGCAGGGTGAACAGGCTGATAGATCGGCTGCTGCTGCTGCCTCTCTGAGCAGAAGGCTACTTTAGGAAATGGGTGATGCAGCAAAGGCTCTCTGGGACCAGGTGGACAATGCAACTGCACAGACATTGTCCATATCCAGAGAGACTGGCTGTTGAAGGGAATAATTAGAGGGTCTAGACAATATTCAACTCATAGAGGAAAAACCAGGCTGACTTTTCATCAAATCACTGCTGGAACCATCAACATGGGAACTTTATGGTGGCTTTTGAAAAGGGGTATGTAGTATGTGTGGAAATGTCCCAAATGCAGCAATATCAAAGAAAAGAGAAGATATTATGCCAAGAAAATGGTGTGAATGTTCATATGTGTAGGATGTTTGAGAACACCAGGGGTATGGTCCAGTGGGCAAGGAGATTGTAGCTAAAACAGGCTTGTGAAGCACAGGACCAGGACCTGCAATGACCAGGTGGATGATTGTTTCAAGTGTGTTAAAGCAATCTCTGTACAAGGTTCGATTGAAACGGTCTCAATGACTTCTAACTCTATCATGTTGTGACTGAGCGTGGAAATATCCCTAACTTACAATATTAATGACTACTGATTTAATTCTTTCAGTAGCAGGAGATGCCTAGACGGAGAAAATCACCACCATGAGAAATCAAGAGGGCATAACTTTCAAAGATCTTGTATCTATACTGGGACACTGAGCAAGCCAGCTTTCTTTACAGAGTGGAAAAATTCTGAGAACAAATTACAATTACAGTTGGGATTAAAGTGAAATAGCCTATCTCAAATCATGCATTGCTGGAGATTCAACGAATTAATGAAAGTGCAACAGGACAAAATCATGAACAACAGGAAAATAATAATACTTCACAGGAGAATTAACATAGGCAAGAGCAATACTAGACAAGGATAAAGTACTACAGCTATTTACAATGTAAATAAATCTAGTAGCAAGTTATGGCATAGTTAAAAAGTTAATAAAAATCCAACTTAATAGCTTGTGAACAAACCTTAGGTTAAGAGGAAAAACCCATAGAAAAGTAATACAGTAAAGACAAGATTAGGGACCCTTTTCCACACCTTCAGGCATTTTGGGCTTATGGTGCTAGTCCCATATTTTGTATAGACACAGCACTGGGTGGGTGATGTAATCAGTGTCATGTCTACTGCCTTTACTTCTCACAACATTTCCGGGTACTATTTTAGGCTGGATCGGCTTGGGAGCCCAGATACATTCATAAAAACTCCCACCTCAATAGGGATTGAACACACGGCCAACGGGCCA
Source organism: Cepaea nemoralis (assembly GCA_014155875.1). NCBI lineage: Eukaryota > Metazoa > Mollusca > Gastropoda > Stylommatophora > Helicidae > Cepaea > Cepaea nemoralis. The sequence continues at coordinate 123,872 of JACEFZ010027810.1, read as the reverse complement.
GCAAGTTAGTTACTGAGCTTCAATGGTTCACTAGAGAAGGGATACAACTGAGAACACATGTATAGTTTATACAAATATATTTGTCAGTTGTTTTACATGTCATAATATGTATAATTTCTACAAATATATTTGTCAGTGATAACTTGTTACACCTGTTTTCTTTGCATATCATAAAAGCTATACAAAATATGTAACAGTCAGGAAGAAGGATTCTGGCAAAATGCAAATTCCACTCAAGCCAAAAAAAAAAAAAAGAAAACCAAAAAAAAAACAACAAAACAACTCATTATTAAAAAAGAATACTCATTATGTGAAAAAAAATGTGCAGTAAAATTATGTTATTTCACAGTACCATGAACCACACTTCATTTTAACATAGGCTGATTACCAAGTGTCAGTCTTAGTATCCCACAAGGTGCTTCATGTGGCAGAGAGGCATACCTCAGTGTGTACAGATTATTATAACATGATGCACCTTCCAGATATGTTACCACAGGTTTATTTTGTAACTCTCTCTGTCTCAGGCACTTGTTATTATACCACTATTACTATGTCAGTGTCTGTGGCTTAGAAGTGAGTGAAACACAATGTCACAAATTCCCCGACATACTGAGACTTTGAAATTAGCCACAGGTGATTTAGAAGCAGATCGCTTTGCATTGATTTTGAAGGTATGAGGTGTCGGCCATTCAGAAAGCAATTGCAAACTAATGAATGCAAAATTGTCTAGTAAATCAGAAACAATCAATAAATGCTGGGGTTGAGTGCAACTTCCTGTAGAGAACATGCAACTAACTTCTATAACTATTAGAAAAAGATATAACTGACAGAGTGAAGAAGTCAAGAAAATATGGTTCTGGAGCATATCTTATAGACATACAGACATGCAGAAGACAGACAACAGACAGGCACAGGCAGACAGAATTGGCAAGCAGGCTGGTAGAGACAATCCACAGTTTAAAGTGTATTCAAATTACAAAAACACACACATATCACACTAAATGATAAATGGAGCATGTTTTCAATGACACATGGACAGACAATGTCAGCTGTGCTATCTATGATGCCTTGGGATCCTCCCAGGGGTTGGTAGAACGGGTTTGTGAATGTAAAGCCTCGGAATAAATTGTCTTCCATGTTATTGATCACCAGTGGATCTGTCGGGGTCAGCTTCATTGGAATCTTAGTGAACAGCTTGTCAAAGTTCTCAGCCTTTCTCCGGTCAGACTTTTCAACAAAAACAGCCAAATTGACATGGATATGTGACCAATTTTAATTTTTCAAATAAAAATTAAAAATATGTGGGTGTTGAGTTGTTAGATATATGTGATTGGTGATGTATATTGTTGTGCATGCAGATTTCACGTTGTTTGTGTAATTTACAAGGGATATGTGTAGAAGGTATAAAATGTAGATAACGTAATCAGAATTTTATAAGAAAGTGATGCCAATAACGTAATGAGAATGTTATAAGAAAGTGATGTCAGTGAATGTTTATAAGAATGTGGTGATTATCAGATTTGTGGCAAACATTGGGAGGGCAGGGATTGGGGCAGGAAAGAAATACACAAATCTCAATAAAAATAAAACAATATAAACTTCAAGCAACTGTATCACAAACTCCATTATGGCACAGCTGAGATTATTTTAAATGCCACATCACTGTAAGCCTGAGTTCTGTTAGACTATAAACACTTTTGAAAAGAATCATAATTTCTGAGTTCTTTCAATGTCCCCCTTTTAAAGCCCTTTTATTCCAATCTGTGTCAGGTTTGGAAGAACTTTTTGGACAAGACCCTTCATCTGGGCTGTTTATAAGGTGCTTATGCTTCTAACAGTATTATTAACAATCATATATATTGTTAAGCAGACAAGCACTTTATAAACCTTTCAGTCTCAGCCTATGCCACAATGAACAACACCAAACAATGGAACAATTTTAATTAACTCAGGAACTAAATTACTTGTTTCATATGTGTGTCATGTAGTACAGGGGCTAACAAGTGAAGCAAACAACAGGATCACTGTAAGCTATCAAGCATTGTCATAGGGCTAGCTACCCTATAAGTCTGTAGAAAACATTAACTGCAAAATATAACCAATCCTAGCACATTTTAGAAAAAAAAGAACAAAAACAGCCAGCCTATATGAAAGGAACAAGTGTTGGAAAATGCAACAAAATAGTTTTCTTACAGTAAAAACAAGTGAGCCGGTCTCCTTGGCGAAGGAGTTAGAGACGCGGTTCATAATTCCGCTAAGCCGCATTTGAAACACAGCTGCTCACGATTTGGCAGTAGATCGCATTGCACCGGGTTTTAATGAATTGGTATGGGAGCGGGTCGTTCAGAAAGCAATGGCAAACTACTGAACGTAAACTTGCCAAGACATCAACAACAGCAGTAAAATGCTGATGTCGACAGCGATGTCCTGTAAAAAGGATATGCCAAAAAAAAAATAACAAGTGAAGACGTTCATGAGTTGGTCACACCCTAGGACATGAAGAAACACATAAGATAGCACCAGAGGACAAAATACTGGAGAAAAGAGGAAGAGGCAGGCAAAGGACACCATTTATACAGCAGACATGCACAGATCTATCAATGCAGACTCATATGGAGTTAAGAGAATGGCACAAGATCGACATCTATGGAAGTGAATGATCAGGAAGCTTCACACCCAGCTGAAGGACTGAGATACTGGATGAGGATAAATTGAAATGAGGTTCTTCCATGAAAGAAGAATATGAGTAAGAGAAAGCAGAAAGGAATCAGGACTGTCTTGAAAAGACACAAGTACTTGATAAGAAACCAGACTGAGGAAAATATGAGCATGACTAGAACATTCTATCTCTGGAAATATGAAGAGATAAACACAACACACAGAGAAGAGAGTTTGAGATAGAGATAAGAAATATGGAAAAGCCATGGAAAGAACATAAAGAGATAACAGATAGAAGGGTTGGCATGAGACTGAGGGTCTATGCTTCAAAGGAGATAAACAGCAGAAGAAAATATGTGTAAAACTGCTACTAGCAATAAAATGACTAAATCACTTTACAGCTTGTGCAATTGAATACAAGCCCAAGAGAACGACATACTCTTGGCAATAAACATGATTGTGGTGATACACCAAAGAACACAGACATATCACAGCTGCAGGGTTAACATTCTACAACAACGAAGCTATCAAGTTACATCTAACTGTACACTACAGTGGGGATGTGGTGGTGAGGTGACTACAGTACTAGCACAGTGTTCTATGGTGAACCTTCTGTAGATCTGCTTCATACATTGTGGCTCAGGAGACCATCCAGCCTCAAGAAACATATACAAGGGATGCCTCTGTGACGGTCATGATGGATGGGACGATACTGAACATACCATAACTTGGGTGCTATTTGGTCACTGAGAGCACGAGTCTAATACCATGTTGCAAGTTATGTCTTAAACAAACTGTGAATCTTCTTCTTCCCTTTATCCTCTATTGAAACATGGACCCTCAATCAACTCATGCCAAGACATCCTATCTTTTGCTGTCTCCTGCAGCTCGTTCTAAAATTGAATTTGGGATGAGTTAATCTGTAACTTTTACTACAGTAATTACGTTGTTAGGGAGCTGTAGCGCAGTAGTCAGCACATTTGCCTGTCAGCCTTGTGGGTATGTATTTTAAACCTCACTGAGCAAGAATGTTTTGGTAAAATTGATTTGGGCTCCAGGTTGACCCAGTCCAAAATGGGTACTTGAAACGACTCTAGGAAGTAAAGGTGGCTAGTGTGATCCACGACTCTGGTGATCAAGTGAAATGGCGAGTCATGACCGCCCACCCATTTCCGGCATGGCACATGATTGATTGATTGAGTGTGATACTGACCACATTTCACATGCCAAGTAGTCTATGCAAATATGGAGATAGCACCATATTCCCTATACTCTTCGAAGCATGTAGAAGTATTCTTTACTTACATTACATATTACACTGGTCAATTTTTAAAATATACTATTGATGCTGCTACATTACACTGATCAACCCCTCACATTACTATACTATTGCTGCCAGATTTAAAGTCTTTACATTACAACACTACATTACACTAATAAAGTCCTCATATACCATGATAAAGTCTTCATGTAGTGTGCTACAATAATATAACCTCCCGTTACACTACTAATATGGCCACTCATCTCATCTCATCATGTTCCTCTTGTACCTTGCGGTGTCGAGGTGAAGTATAAACTTCGTGAGAGTGCCCGGTTATGGGCTTCGTATATCGACATTCCCATGGATTCTGTTATTCCCTCAGTCCAACGTTTACGTGGTCGGCCTCTTCCTCTGTTTCCATCTGGTCTGTACATCATTGCTTGTTGTGGCATGCTGTTGACTGGTAGCCTACTATGGCCACAATACATTAATAAACCTTTCACAATAAAATACTGATACTGCCACTTTACACTAATAAACTTCTCACATAATGTGATACGGCCTCCATGTAGTGTGCTACACTGGTAACACCTCACATTAAAATACCGAAACTGCTACATTACACTGATAAAACATTTCACAATAAAATACTGCAACTAGCAGAGTACACTCACAAACTCTCCACAATACAGTAACAATGTTATACCAGCTATACCACTGCAGTAAGACACATCACTTGTAAGCCACAACTTACCTTCATGCAACCCATAGTCTACGAACCCACATCACCTGTTCTATGGGACAACTAGATATTGTTCTAGATACACAACTTCTTCCAACCCTGTATTTTCTGCCTTATAACTTATTTTCACTACATTATGAATTAAGTTTGTTAATTTATCATTCAAAACTGTAAAACAAAGAACATAATAAATATGATCACATTATTAGCAGAAACAATGTGTATCAAGTAACAATATACTTACAATTTTTGGCTTGTATGGTGGTTGTACTTCTCGAAGTTCAATCTTGTCCCACTGTATCCTTCTGAAAAATGCGTGATCCATTATATCCCTCTGTCCATTTGATCCGCAACCTAATCGTTTACTGGGTGTCTTTGTCAGCAACTGCGACCAAAATTGTTTAGACATTTCATTCAACAAAGTCATAGACAATAACATTACTGAAAAATGTTTGCATATCTCACCTATGCCTGTTTGACACTGATAAAACTCAACATTACGATACTGATATCGCTACATTACACTGATAAACTCACATTAACAATATTGATAGCACTACATTACACTGATAAACTCCTCACAATACAATACTAATATATTACAAACTCCTCACATTATGATACTGCTACATTACACTGATAAACTCCTCACATTACAATACTGCTACTGCTACATTATACTGATAAACTCCTCACAATATAATACTGCTACTGCTACATTACACTGATAAACTCCTCAAAATATAATACTGCTACTGCTACATTACACTGATAAACTCCTCACAATACAATACTGATATATTACACTGTTAAACTCCTCACATTATGATACTGCTACATTACACTGATAAACTCCTCACAATATAATACTGCTACTGCTACATTACATTGAAAACTCCTCATAATATAATACTGCTACTACTACATTACACTGATAAACTCCTCACAATATAATACTGCTACATTACACTGATAAACTCCTCACAATATAATACTGCTACATTACACTGATAAACTCCTCACGATATAATACTGCTACTGCTACATTACACTGATAAACTCCTCACAATACAATACTGATATATTACACTGATAAACTCCTCACATTATAATACTGCTACATTACACTGATAAACTCCTCACATTACAATACAGATACTGCTACATTACACTGATAAACTCGTGGTTGTCTGTAGTGTGAACTGCATGTTTGGAACAATGGCGGCCAGCTGTTGCTGGATTGACTGGTATGCCTATTCGGTCTCACGAGCGCATTTTTCAGGAGATTCCTGGGAGTCGCCACTAGAGCTACGAAGTTCATGCTTTGTGCGGCACTTTCGGCGGGTTGTCCTGCGGAAAGAGACCGAACCATATGGGATAAAACCCGGGTCAATGAAGTCTTTCTGGTGACTGCCGTTTCCATCGATGATGAACTATTTTTCATGGAGGTCTTTTGTGTTGGCATTCTGTAGGCGGCATTATGCACAGTGTATCTGTGCGGGCTGTTGGCTTGCAGATACTCCTGTCTATTCCATTGTTCACATTGGGCAGTGAGGAGCATTTTGTGTGGTATTCACTGGACAGGAATGGAGCAATATGGGGACGACCCGTTGCCGTGATGTTGGAACTACGACTAACTAACTAACTGATAAACTCCTCACAATCTAATACTGCTACTTACAGAGTATACTGTAGGCCACCTCAGGTGGCTTCTATTCATTAAGGTAGTTTTCTTTTCTTCTTTTGGTTTGTTTGTCCGGTCGCTTTGAACTCAAGCATAGTCCATACACACTACTTCTGGTAGCTCTAGACTGAATTTTGCATTTGGATTAGCTTTCCCTATTACCGGTGTCCCTCGTCATCAAGCGAACTCACTCCGATTTCAGAGGTACTTATAATTTAATCCCCCAGGAAGGTTAACCCGGTCAACAAATGCCCGTAGAAGTCGGATGTGTCTGCCTAATGGCGCAAGAACGCAGCTCTGCTGTAAACAGGCACAACACAATTACGTCCGAAAAAAAAAACTCCGGATGAACGCAGAAGAAGAAGAATTTACATAAACAAGTCAAGGATGAGAAGTCAACATTTTAGTCCAACTGTCCGGTGTAGGGATTGAACCCCTTACCTCGGCATCAGCACACTGGATGTAAAAGAACACATGTTCTTATCCACTTGGCCGTGCTCACCTCCTGATCTGGCTCTAATCCCAACCAGCCCATATGTGCTGTGCCAGATCCTGACCTGATGTCATCCTAATATGCCTCTCTGCAGATGTGAAGTTCCAATACTGGTCTTTCACAACCCACTGGTTTTTGAGCTAGGAGAGTGGCATGAATGCACCACTAAATAGTCCCTGCAAAGATGGTACTGTAATACGGGGTTGGGAAGAAAATCTCCATATTGATAGATACATGAATTTTTCAGGGCTTAGGTGACCTGCACGCCAAGCAGAATTAGAGAGTTCTAACTACAGTAGTATGGTGGGACCAGGGTATGACGTGGGCCGTTGCGATCCGCCAAGAGAGGGAAAGACTGGCCACCTATTCCTAAGTGTATTCAGGCATACAAAATGTGACAGACCTGCAACTCGTTGGTGCTTGGGACTTTGTTATTTCCCCTGTTGCACTGGACATATGGTGCTAGCCCCATTCTTCTTATAGATAAATGAGCAATCAGGATGTTTTGAGGGAAGCAGAGTCCCAAAGACAACTTATCACAAACATCAGAGAGAGGCAGTCATCATTCTTTGGCCACGTTATGAGAAGACAAAAACTGGACCATGTTGTGACAACTGGAAAGATTTGTGGCAAGAGAGATAGAAGAAGACAGTGTGAGAAGATTCTTGATACTCTTGTGTCATGGCACGGAAGGGAGTCAACTCACAAACTGATCCATGAGGTCGGAGATTGTAAGTTGTGGAGAGGCATGATCATCCACGTCAGCCGGCAGGGCACTGTATGAGCACTCAAGGCTTGATGCGGTCAACATCACACCTGCCACCTTTACTTTCAAAGATATTTCCTGGTCATCATCAGCAAGTGCCCTGCCAGCTGGCATAGACGTTCATGACTCCACAGATCTCAGTCTTAGTTGTTCTGAATCAACTCTGCTGATGATATTCCTCCATGTCACCATCTCAATCCATCCAGCATCATTTATCTTGGTCTGCATCCCTTCCCCTTGATATTTCCAGTTGTCACGATGTTCTCCAGTGCCTCTCTTCTCATCAAATGACCGAAGAAAGCTGTTTCTCTCTGTCTTATTGTTGTATATAGTGTTCTAGTTTCATTAGCCTCTTTGAGGCAGTCGTCGTTAGTTACTCTGGCAGTCCTGGTACCCATTATGTGGTTGGTCAACCGGGGATACCAGGTAAATTAACCAAAAACCTCGTCAATGTGAATTGAAACTCAGTATGTGATATTTCAGAAAATTTTATCTATATATATAAAACAAAGTGTATGTATGTAAATATATATGTATGTCCTTTATTTGTTCGCGAACGGCCCATCCAATTTAGATGAAATTTTCTACACGTCTTCCTTGCATTCCAGAGCTGCCAACTGTGATATTTTTTTTTCTTCTTCCTCCTCCTCCCTCCGCCCCCTCCCTAAATACGTACGTAAATATATGATGATGATGATGAAAGAATCCCCGAACCAAAACGCTAGGGAAAGCGAAGAAAATGACGTGACTACACAGAATCGTCATACGGCAATCATCATCATCATCAAGTGCCGTGCCGGCTGGCGTAGGCGTTCATGGCTCTCCGTAGATCTCGGTCTTTGGTTTTCTGGATCAACTCTGCTGCTGATATTCCTCCATGCCACGGCAATATAAATAACAATTCATCTCTTTATGTGTAAGGAAGTTATCTACAGTCATGTAGAAGGGAAGAACAATCAATGGAAGGACCGAAATCACAGAACCTAGACGAGTATGAATTCGGAATGGCAAACTCCCTCCTCCTCTCTTCTCCTCCTCCCTCTACCTCCTCCCTCCTCCTCCTCCCCCCTCCTCCCTCTAACTCCTCTTTCTCCCTCTTCCTCTCCCTTCCTCCTCCTTCCTCCTTCTCCCTCCTCCTCCTCTTCCCTCTTCCTCCTGCCTCCTTCTCCCTCTTCCTCCTCCATCCTACTCCCTCCTCCTCCTCCCTCTACCTCCTCCTCTTCCTCTCCCTTCCTCCTCCCTCCTACTCCTTCCTCCTTCTCCCTCCGCCTCCTCCTCCCTCTACCTCCTCCTCTTCCTCCTCCCTTTCCATCCTCCCCTCCTGATTCTCCCTCCTCCTTCTCCCTCCGCCTCCAATTCCTACCCTCTTCCGCTTCCGCTTCCCCTCCTCCCTCCTCTTCCTCCTCCTCCCTCTTCCTCCTCTCTCCTCCCTTTTCCTCCCTCCTCCTCCCTCTACCTAATCCCTCCTCCTCCTTCCTCCACATCCCTCCTCCTCCTCTCCCCTCCTCCTCCTACCCTCTTCCCCTCCATCCTTCTCCTCCATCCTCCTTCCTTTTCCTCCTCCTCCTACCTCCTCCCCTCTCCTCCCTTTTTCTCCCTCCTCCTCCCTCTACCTCCTCCGTCCTCCTCCCTCCACATCCCTCCTCCCTCATCCTTCCACCTCTTCCTCCCTCCTCCTCCCACGTTCTCCTCCTCCTCCTTCTCCCTCTTTCTCCCTCATCCTCCTCCTCCTCCCCTTTCCCCCTTCCTCCTCCTAACTCATATTCCTCCCTACTCCTCCTCCCTCCTCCTCCTCTCTCCGCGTTTCTCTTCCTCCTCCCTCCTCCTCCTTTTTCCTCCCTCTACCTCCTCCCTCCTCATCATTCTTCTTCCTCCTCCCTCCTTCTACCTCTTCCTTCTCCCTCCACCTCCCTCCTCCTCCTGCATTCTCCTCCTCCTCCTCCCTCTTCCTCCTCCTCCTCCCTCCCCTCCTCCCTCTTCCACCCCCTCCCTACTCCCCCCTCTATTCCACCCTACTCCTCCCTCCTCCTCCTCTCTCCGCCTATCTTTTCCTCCCTCCTCCTCTTCCCTCCTCCACCCTCTTCCTCCTACTCCTCCTTTTTCTTCTTCTTCTGTTGCTGCTGCCGCTGTTCCATTTACACAAGTTAATTGTTGGGGGAATATGTAAAGATCTTTCAAGTGCTCTTTCTAATGCTTTTTGAAAGTTGGTCTTCGTTTATCTAAGGTTGTTCTAACCGCAACCAATAAATGATCAGACAGACAGACAGACAGACAGACAGACAGACAGTCGGGAACGGGAACTTATATGAATTAAATGAGATGCTCCCCATCAGGGGCTGGGCGAAGCCGGGCCGGGTCAGACAGACAGACAGACAGATAGATAGTCGGGAACGGAAACGGGAGCTTATATGACTACTTTTATGAATTAAATGAGATGCTCCACACCAGGAGCCAGGCGATGCCGGGCAGGTTCAGACAGACAGATAGACAGACAGATAGACAGACAGACAGACAGACAGACAGACAGACAGACTGACAGAGACAGGAACGGGAATGGGAGCTTATATGACTACTTATATGAATTAAATGAGATGCTCTACACCAGGAGCCAGGCGATGCCGGGCAGGGTCAGACAGACAGACAGACAGACAGATAGACAGACAGATAGACAGACAGACAGGAACGGGAATGGGAGCTTATATGACTACTTATATGAATTAAATGAGATGCTCCCCACCAGGAACTGGGCGAAGCCGGGCCGGGTCTGCTAGTTATCTATATAATTGCACAGTTCTCATAATAAACTCATGCACTAATTTTAGCATGTATCCACATACAAACAGAAAACTTAACTACTGAAGGAGAATGTAATTTCTCACATAATTCAGTGCTACAGCTAGTAGCTACAGAGGCAATCTATGACTCACCCCTTTACATATAGACACAGCTTCCCTGGATAAAGCTTTGGGATAAGACACATTGTGGTCTGTGATCGAAGAAAACAACTCCTCCTCATCCTCGCCATCAAATGGTGGCTGGTGGTTAAAAAAAACAACTCAAATAGATATAATTGTTATACTCTATTATCTGTCCTTGATAAAGAACAACAAATGGTGGCTGGTGGTTGAATAAACCAAACACATATAAATGTTATACTCTATTATCTGTCCTTGATAAAGAACAAAAAAACGGAACAGAAGAGGGATATCAACATATAAACAGAGAACTGAGCTATTAAAGGAGAAAACAGGGGTAACATAGTTAGCAAGCTCCAAAGATATGGCATGTCAGAAGGCTTGTAAAGAAACATTACGGCTTGTACCTCCAAGTTATTGTTTTTTTTTTTTCATGCAATGACATCTGCATTCATGGAGAGATTCCAGGGGTTTGAGAAAACTAATAGGACAAAGTGAACATGAACATGTAACTATTTTAATTTCCTATTATAATATCGACGGTCTCTCTGGCCGAGGGGTTACACCACTTTCTCCGTAATCCCGTTTATCACGCAGAGTCTTGTAGCAGGGCGAGAACTGGCAGCGGTTTGACCCCCGCTGGTGACTTGCGGGATAACCGAGCCGGCCGCTCAGAAAGCAATGGCAAACTACTGAGCATAATCTTGCCAAGAAATCAACATACAGCTGAAAGATGCTGATGTTGACAGCGATGTCCTGTAAAGGATATGAAAAAAAAAAAAATTATAATACCAGGTCCAGGTAACTCCATGGCAGACAATGTGAACAGGTCTAGAACTTACCACATACCAGAACATGAAATAATCAGGTAAATTACCAGTTCCATTCTTCGCCATCGTTTACTCTCAGATAATTTCCTAAAAATCAACCAGCGGCCAAGGCAAATTTGACTCACACTGTGATAAAGTCTTAAAAATGAGTTACACACACAGACTTCTAATGTACTATACTACTTGTGTTAATTTTCAGTGGGTTTTGGAAAACAAGTCACTCGTTTTCCCATTCTTCGTTTTTATTATTTACAATCCACAATGTAATAGGGGGTAGACATGACCTTATATTATATAATCAGATTTGTTATAAATCATTTTGTGCATGTGTTTCTTGTATGATCATTAACTGAGTGATGTGCACGCGTGCATGTGCGTGCGTGCATGCATGAGAGAGAGAGAGAGAGAGAGAGAGAGAGAGAGAGAGAGAGAGAGAGAGAGAGAGAGAGAGAGAGAGAGAGAGAGAGAGAGAGAGAGAGAGAGAGAGAGAGAGAGAGAGAGAGAGAGAGAGAGAGAGATCATTAACTGAGTGCTACTTGTGTAGTGCCAGCATAGGCTAAATGAAACAATTATTTTGCAAGATTTAATAAGCTGTTATTTATTCAATATTGTAGAAGAGGACCTTGCTATCAGTATCAGAATGAGCTTGGCAGTGGCTGGTTCATCTTATCCAGAGTCTATACAAGTATTGCAGTCAACGAACGAATGAATGAACAAACTTTATTTTCAAATGATCACAAATTGGGCACATTCGGCCCTTTCAATCACTCTTCTTTCATACATCAATGATATATTGTGGATAAACAATGCATATTACTATGCTATGAGATAGATAGACAGACACGCACACATACACAGACACTCATACATGCATAAACACATACATAAATACCTACAAATTCATACATACATACATTAATCATTTACACAAACTTTCAGTTATACACCAACTCAATAACACACAAATACACACTCCTTTACATACACATATACCCACTCATAAATACAAACACACTAACAAACATTTACTTATACATCCGTATTTATCTCTCTCTTTTCTCTCATGCCCATATACCCTCATTCATACATAAAGCAAAGCACACACATACACGTCTATCAAAGTCCTATGTGTATTACATACAGAGAATAGTTTAGAACAGGAGAGGCAGAATTAAAGAGAGCCTGTAATGTATATTGAGGACAGCTTAGAATAGGACAGGAATATATAAGTGACAGCTCAGAATAAGACAGACAGACTCAAATGAGTTCAAGGACAAACGAGTGTAGATTGCAGACAACTCATGACAAGACGGGATGGTGGAGTAAACATGTCTCGGATGAATGACCTGTGGAAAGGGGAGCATGGGATAGAGAGACGGGATAGAAAGAAAGGACTGGGCAGTGTGTGTTTTGACATCGGACAGAACAGGACATTTTATTCAGTTTAGGACGTTTTGACTGGAGAGGGAGATTGTTAAGCATGAGAGCGAATAGTTGTTTGGACAACCCTAATGACTACACGGGTCTAGTATAAATATAATAGTTTGACATGAGAAGTTTGAATGAGAGTGCCAGAATAACCCCGCCTGTGTACAGAGTGGGTATATTGTAATATATATTTGATGTGTTGTTTTATTACAAATACATGGATCGTGGTGTTATGACAGCTGTAGTTAGAGTGCAGTATATTCGTAAGAATGATTTACCTGTCTGGGGCTTACTATAGACTCACAATTAACATGTGAGTGCTTTGAATAATGGCTAGGTCTCTGACAACTTCTTCCCACACACACACACATAATAGACACATACAAACCTTCACTCATGCACATACACAAACACACGCAGTCATACATCCACACACTTCCTTACAAACACACACACCCACTCACAATCACAAACACTGAAACATTCACCCATTCATACTATCTCTGTCAAGGAGTTCCAACTGCCACTTAGATGGAGGCACCAGCTTGCAGGTCCACCTCTAGCTCAAGCACAGCAGGCTTATCTCACAGTGTTGTCTTACAGTTTGGTTCTGCACAACAAAAAAAAGGATGCTATACTCCCCCTCCTGGGAAGGTTATCCCGGTCAACAAATGCCTGAAGAAGTTGGATGTGTTGGCCGAAAGGCGCAAATATCGCAGCTCAGCTGTAAACAGGCACAACGCAATTACATCCAAAACATTACGGATGGACACAGAAGAAGAAGAAGATACTCTCCCTAATCATTCTTTTAGTAGATTGGAACTCCAGCCTTCTCTAACAAGGGCAAAAATCAGAGGACCCACGTGCACGTTAACAATCCCTCAGCAGTTAGAAAAAAGGAGGCTGCTTGCCAGGCAGAACATCTACACTAGAAAAGCTATCCACACAAACATCGTGATTCTGCCACACACATGTGGAGTGTTAGGGCTGCTGTGGAGTTCATGTTCAGTGCTGAGATTCTCATTCTGTGATCTATGGGAGAAGACTACAGTACTTACGGCGACATGGTGTGATCTATGGGAGGAGACTACAGTACTTACGGAGACATGGTGAGATCTATAGGAGGAGACTACAGTACTTACGGAGACATGGTGTGATCTATGGGAGGAGACTACAGTACTTACGGCGACATGGTGTGATCTATGGGAGGAGACTGCAGTACTTATGGAGACATGGTGTGATCTATGGGAGGAGACTACAGTACTTACGGCGACATGGTGTGATCTATGGGAGAAGACTACAGTACTTACGGCGACATGGTGTGATCTATGGGAGGAGACTGCAGTACTTACGGAGACATGGTGTGATCTATGGGAGGAGACTACAGTACTTACGGAGACATGGTGAGATCTATAGGAGGAGACTACAGTACTTACGGAGACATGGTGAGATCTATAGGAGGAGACTACAGCACTTACGGAGACATGGTGAGATCTATAGGAGGAGACTACAGTACTTACGGAGACATGGTGAGATCTATAGGAGGAGACTACAGTACTTACGGAGACATGGTGAGATCTATAGGAGGAGACTACAGTACTTACGGAGACATGGTGTGATCTATGGGAGGAGACTACAGTACTTACGGCGACATGGTGAGATCTATGGGAGGAGACTACAGTACTTATGGAGACATGGTGTGATCTATGGGAGGAGACTGCAGTACTTACGGAGACATGGTGTGATCTATGGGAGGAGACTACAGTACTTACGGAGACATGGTGTGATCTATGGGAGGAGACTGCAGTACTTATGGAGACATGGTGTGATCTATGGGAGGAGACTACAGTACTTACGGCGACATGGTGTGATCTATGGGAGAAGACTACAGTACTTACGGCGACATGGTGTGATCTATGGGAGGAGACTGCAGTACTTATGGAGACATGGTGTGATCTATGGGAGGAGACTGCAGTACTTATGGAGACATGGTGTGATCTATGGGAGGAGACTACAGTACTTATGGAGACATGGTGTGATCTATGGGAGGAGACTACAGTACTTACGGAGACATGGTGTGATCTATGGGAGGAGACTACAGTACTTATGGAGACATGGTGTGATCTATGGGAGGAGACTACAGTACTTACGGCGACATGGTGTGATCTATGGGAGGAGACTGCAGTACTTACGGAGACATGGTGTGATCTATGGGAGGAGACTGCAGTACTTATGGAGACATGGTGAGATCTATAGGAGGAGACTACAGTACTTATGGAGACATGGTGAGATCTATAGGAGGAGACTACAGTACTTATGGAGACATGGTGTGATCTATGGGAGGAGACTGCAGTACTTATGGAGACATGGTGAGATCTATGGGAGGAGACTGCAGTACTTATGGAGACATGGTGAGATCTATAGGAGGAGACTACAGTACTTATGGAGACATGGTGTGATCTATGGGAGGAGACTGCAGTACTTACAGAGACATGGTGTGATCTATAGGAGGAGACTGCAGTACTTATGGAGACATGGTGTGATCTATGGGAGGAGACTGCAGTACTTACAGAGACATGGTGTGATCTATGGGAGGAGACTGCAGTACTTATGGAGACATGGTGTGATCTATGGGAGGAGACTGCAGTACTTACAGAGACATGGTGTGATCTATAGGAGGAGACTACAGTACTTATGGAGACATTGTGTGATCTATGGGAGGAGACTGCAGTACTTACAGAGACATGGTGTGATCTATGGGAGGAGACTGCAGTACTTACAGAGACATGGTGAGATCTATAGGAGGAGACTACAGTACTTATGGAGACATGGTGTGATCTATGGGAGGAGACTGCAGTACTTATGGAGACATGGTGTGATCTATAGGAGGAGACTGCAGTACTTATGGAGACATGGTGTGATCTATAGGAGGAGACTGCAGTACTTATGGAGACATGGTGTGATCTATGGGAGGAGACTGCAGTACTTACAGAGACATGGTGTGATCTATGGGAGGAGACTACTGCAGTACTTATGGAGACATGGTGAGATCTATGGGAGGAGACTGCAGTACTTACAGAGACATGGTGTGATCTATGGGAGGAGACTGCAGTACTTATGGAGACATGGTGTGATCTATAGGAGGAGACTGCAGTACTTATGGAGACATGGTGTGATCTATGGGAGGAGACTGCAGTACTTACAGAGACATGGTGTGATCTATGGGAGGAGACTGCAGTACTTATGGAGACATGGTGTGATCTATGGGAGGAGACTGCAGTACTTATGGAGACATGGTGTGATCTATGGGAGGAGACTACAGTACTTATGGAGACATGGTGTGATCTATGGGAGGAGACTGCAGTACTTACGGAGACATGGTGTGATCTATAGGAGGAGACTACAGTACTTATGGAGACATGGTGTGATCTATGGGAGGAGACTGCAGTACTTACGGCGACATGGTGTGATCTATGGGAGGAGACTGCAGTACTTACAGAGACATTGTGTGATCTATGGGAGGAGACTGCAGTACTTATGGAGACATGGTGTGATCTATGGGAGGAGACTGCAGTACTTATGGAGACATGGTGTGATCTGTGGGAGGAGACTACAGTACTTACAGAGACATGGTGTGATCTATGGGAGGAGACTGCAGTACTTACGGAGACATTGTGTGATCTATGGGAGGAGACTGCAGTACTTATGGAGACATGGTGTGATCTATGGGAGGAGACTGCAGTACTTACAGAGACATGGTGTGATCTATAGGAGGAGACTGCAGTACTTATGGAGACATGGTGTGATCTGTGGGAGGAGACTACAGTACTTACAGAGACATGGTGTGATCTATGGGAGGAGACTGCAGTACTTATGGAGACATTGTGTGATCTATGAGAGGAGACTACAGTACTTACAGAGACATGGTGTGATCTATGGGAGGAGACTGCAGTACTTACAGAGACATGGTGTGATCTATGGGAGGAGACTACTGCAGTACTTATGGAGACATTGTGTGATCTATGGGAGGAGACTGCAGTACTTGTAGAGACATGGTGTGATCTATGGGAGGAGACTACAGTACTTACGGAGACATGGTGTGATCTATGGGAGGAGACTGCAGTACTTACGGAGACATTGTGTGATCTATGGGAGGAGACTGCAGTACTTATGGAGACATTGTGTGATCTATGAGAGGAGACTACAGTACTTACAGAGACATGGTGTGATCTATGGGAGGAGACTACAGTACTTACAGACATGGTGTGATCTATGGGAGGAGACTACTGCAGTACTTATGGAGACATTGTGTGATCTATGGGAGGAGACTGCAGTACTTGTAGAGACATGGTGTGATCTATGGGAGGAGACTACAGTACTTACGGAGACATGGTGTGATCTATGGGAGGAGACTGCAGTACTTACGGAGACATTGTGTGATCTATGGGAGGAGACTACAGTACTACGGAGACATGGTGTGATCTATGGGAGGAGACTACAGTACTTACGGAGACATGGTGTGATCTATAGTAGGAGACTGCAGTACTTATGGAGACATGGTGTGATCTATGGGAGGAGACTACAGTACTTATGGAGACATGGTGTGATCTATGGGAGGAGACTGCAGTACTTACGGAGACATGGTGTGATCTATGGGAGGAGACTACAGTACTTATGGAGACATGGTGTGATCTATGGGAGGAGACTGCAGTACTTATGGAGACATGGTGAGATCTATAGGAGGAGACTACAGTACTTACGGAGACATGGTGAGATCTATGGGAGGAGACTACAGTACTTACAGAGACATTGTGTGATCTATGGGAGGAGACTACAGTACTTACGGAGACATGGTGTGATCTGTGGGAGAAGACCGCACTACTTACGGAGACATGGTGTGATCTATGGGAGGAGACTACAGTACTTACGGAGACATGGTGTGATCTGTGGGAGGAGACTGCAGTACTTACGGAGACATCGTTTGCACTGAAATCGATCTTTTACAGTTTAAACCAAATCAAACCGAGAGGGAGATAGATAAATCAACATTTTAGTTTGATACAACACTTTTTAGCATATATTAGAATTTTGGAATAACTGCAATGAAAGGTTATATAGAATGAGTGGAGGTTATAAATGTTGCTATTAAATTATAGCAAAATTCTTAAATTTCGAAGAATGGCCTCCTTCAGTCATATTTGACTAAAAGAGCCACACTGGCATAGTGGTTAGTATGCTTTCTTGCCAAGACAGTGTTTGGGTTCAATAGCCATTAGAGTCAGGATTATCAAAATAGGGTCGATATAGCTTAATAAAAATGGGTACCAGACGATTTCCAGAATTTTGTGGGAATTGTTTGGGAAGGAAAGGTGATGAGGATGGGAAGTGGTCATCACACCTCATATATCATGGCCTAGAACAAATGAAATGTTAACACTTTACACTATCTGCCAACCGACTACCTTTATAAATAGAAATCCTCCGGCCTGGTGTCCTTTGTGGTGGTTTTTCTTTTTCATATGCTCATTAATGTAGTCTTATTAAGACTTGTTTTGACAATAAAAAAAAATGATTGCATGTCCGTTTCAGGACATGGCAATCACATCCAGACTTTCTAGGCAATTTTACATTCAGTAGTTTGCCTTTGCTTTCTGAATGAGAAATCAACACTGAAGTCCAAATGATCAGTGTTTGGATTGAACCCACTATACCACTGTCAGAAGAGAAATTTTAAGTGTGTTAAACCTCTCAGCCAAGACTCTCACATTTGTAAAATGTTGAAACTACTGCTGCAGTGCTGTTCAAGAGAATAAGTAACGTAAAACAGCCTCAGTGAAGCAAATGACAACTGTAGGGGAATAAACACAAACAATGAGACACTGACCTGGCCGGCAAGCATCTCGTACAGCAACACACCATACGCCCACCAGTCCACAGACTTGCCATAAGGCTGGTAGAGTACAATCTGAGATAGGAAACAAACAAAAGATGCATGTGTGGAAATGTATTGACTTTCAATTCTTAGTATGTCACAAGTGATTGAAGTGACATACACAGTCTAACATATGTGAAGCCACATCAGGTAGAATATAGTGGAAACATTCCTGTTCTTCCTTCTGATAATTATACATTCTGTTGACTTCCCTTCTGATAATTTTACATTCTGTTTACTTCCTTTCTGATAATTTTACATTCTGTTTATTTTCTTTCTGACAGTTTTACATTCCATTTACTTCCCTTCTGACAGTTTTATATTCTATTTATTTTCTTTCTGACAGTTTTACATTCCGTTTACTTCCCTTCTGATAATTTTACATTCTGTTTACTTCCCTACAGATAATTTTACATTCTGTTTACTTCCCTACAGATAATTTTACATTCTGTTTACTTCCCTTCTGATAATTTTACATTCTGTGTATTTACAACCAGACCCTCTGTACCTACTAACCGGCATAGATGTAGACACACCACTGTATAAGTACTGTGGCGCCTCATGGAGAAGCAACACTAAACTTCCGGCAGCAGTAATCATGATACATAATTAACCACAGTAACCTAACTTCTTGCAGCAAATTTAACATAATCAATTTTACCGTATAATCCTTTTCTTAAAAAATTGGAAAATAAGTGTATGATACAAATATATAAACCTCTAAAAAGTATAAGACTAGTTTGCAACAATCTTCCTTTATTTTATACATTTTTACATGACCAGGTTTACATTTACATTTTTAGAAAAAAAGGAAGGAAGATGGGATGAAATTCTTTACAAATAAATAAACAGAATAAAACCTTGAAGGCATGTAAAAGGCAGAATGTAGTTGGACAATCAAGCATAAGCATAATCAGCTTTTTACAGATTTCAAAATATTTGCTTACCAGAACACCAGGATTCAGACTTACGCAGAGCTGACTTGGATTGCTGAGAGCAGGGGATGGTGGAGTGACATGATCTCCAATGCCAGTCTTTGAACTCACTAACCTGATGATGATTATTCCATATCAGTTTTTAGCATTATTATTGTTTGGAGAAATGGAGGTCAGCATGGCAGAATGGATAAGAGTATTGTGTTCTTAAACTTTCAGCCTGCTGATGCTGAGGTTGCGGGTTCAACTCTTACACTAGTCAGTTAGACTAAAATGTTGACTTCTCGTCCTTGAAATGGGGGGCCTAAATAACCTCTGAAGCTGAAGTGGGTTCGCCTAATGGCGAGACAGACACCGGCATAGGGAAAGCTAATCCACATGCAAAAATCTGTTCAGTGCACTAGAAGTAGTGACACGTGTATGGACTATGCTCGAGTTAAAATCGAGCGAGCAAAAAAAAAATTGAAAAATTAGCGGAGTCAATGAAAAAGGTAAATTATCTACAAATGAATAAAACACTGAAAGGTATATCTGACACATGCTTTACCTCAGGTGCGATGTAGTCTGGAGTTCCACAGAATGTCCGTGTAGTTTTGTCTCCCACTATTTGCTCCTTACACATGCCAAAATCTGCTATTTTAATATGCCCTTCAGCGTCTAGCATGACATTGTCAAGTTTAAGGTCACTATATTAAGAGAAAAAAACAACATTCTATTTAAGCTGAAAAAAGCAGAATGAAACTGAATTCAACACTTCATTTTAAAAGATATTTTTAAATGAATATTCTTCTTCATTCCTCTTTTGAGAGGAGTGTGCCACCAGGTATTCACTCTATAGCTTAGAGGTCAGTGTGTCTAACTTCATGCATTTGTGAAAGACTGACTTCCTCTAGACAGAATCCATCCCAGGTAACAGGCTCTATCTACTTGTGTGCAGGTTATCTTTTCAAACAACAGAGCAGTGGGCTTATGGCCTACTCCATGCAATCTTCAACTACTGTAGGATTTTTAACATATGCAATTCTTACTCACAGAACCTACTGTTTTTCTCTCACTTATCTGAATAGGCTAGGTATACACATTTACTACCAATAAGATCAGGGGGAGACATGTGATATTATAAACAATGTCTTGTGAAAAATTGAAAAATGCCAGCCGTAAGCTGTGATTCAAACCAGGTTACTTCTAAGCTCCCCATCCCTACCTTGAAAGTAATGCTATTCTGGGGTCAATGTAGACATGTATCATGGGTGTCTCCGAGACATTAAAGAGACTGGTGTGATGCCTGCTGACCACGCCTTCCCTCGTATGTCCCTAGTAATCATAGAAAGAATGGGCCTAACACCACATTCCCACAATAGTTCAATGGCAGGTATAGGACACTTCACTTAAAAAACCTTCAAATACAATAAGATGGCTTGTCTATATTATTATATTTTCAAGATCTTCACAAAGGGTTCTTCAAACTCTGTAGGATTCTGATCTTCACCGTACAAAAGCATTGGTCCTCTAAATCCTCTTCTAGAGCTGTGAACTCTTGTGTGGACCTCTGATCATGTAACTACAGTAAAACTGTCAAGTATCTGGTCTACTGTAATAATCTTTCTTTTCACCATCAATCTTGCTTGTCATGCTCAATTCTAGTTTTACTTTCACCAACATGTTTCCACAGGCTCTTCTTATTCTTCAGGTGCCTGGTCTGGAGCAGACATTGGAGATCATTACTCTGAAATCCTCCCTGTGATCTAACTTTTTGATGAAGATGGTATTCATCATCATCATGTGCCATGCCGATAAGCATGGACGGTCATGTTTCAGCATCTCACACGATCACCAGTCGTGGATCAGCTCAGTGTTACTGTCTCAACACGCTATTTGGCCAAGCCATCCAGAATTTAACCTCTCTGCCTTCTCCTTGTCCCTTTCACTTCGATCTTGCCAGTTGTCACCAAGTTCTCTAGATTATTTCTTCTCATAAGATGGTATTGCTTACAATACTATATATTGCCCAGTTGCTAAAGCCTTTCACCTACATCTTTCTATGTCCTCTACCTCTCCTGCCTAGTATTTTCTCCAAGAATACTGTCTGCATATTTCCAAAGTGGAGCTGTGGTAGCAGCGTGGCTAGCATGCTTGCCTGTCAGCCCAGCAGTCATGCGTTCAAATCCCCATCCAGATAGAAAACCGACCTGGGCTCTCAAGTCAACGCAGCTTAAAATCAGCATGAGAAAATGTTCTTGGAAATAAAGGTGGCTGCATCATCATCATATTGACCAGATCACTCACTGAGTGCACCAGTTGCCCAATACACCTTAAGGCATGGACAAGGGCTCTTTACTTATTTACAGAGCAGATGCAACACTCTCTTGTCTGCCTTGATCTCTTGTAAAAATTCATCATTGTTATTATAGGATGTACATTGCACTTTTTTTTGTAAAATGACATGTCTGTAGTTCTTTAATTTTCTGGACAGTTTACCACCAGCCCATGACTTAGTATGAAGAAAAAGTACAGTTCCTATCTACATGGGATAAAGGTATCATGGGGATGTAATGCGTGACCTAACTACTCAACTTCCGTGATTCCAAGGCATTTCATGAGACTGGATCAACTTCAGAGCTACAGTAGTTTAGAAACAAAACCAAGACACCACTGGGGAATTGAACTCTGGACCATATGCTGTTAACTCAGTGCACTAACCACTATACAACTTTGACTTTTGTGTTCTTGAGTTCAATACATTATAATACATTCAGTAGTGCTGTACTTATCGACAATATATAATGCAACTCTTTAAATTAAACTCACAACATCTGGTAATCATACTGAACTATCAATGAAAACTATCAATGAATTGTCTTTGACATACTCGTCATGATTAATATCATGTTTGAGGCCCACAATCACGATTTGAAATCTAACATGATTCCCAGAGTTTCATATCAGGTCGGTGTTCTTGTCCTGAATAGAAATAATTGACCAAGCCATCTAGTTATTTATGTCTTCATCTAATTTTTGATATAATGCACAACACTGGAATGTAAATAACTGGTGGGCTTTCTCTAGGGCACATGATATTCCTGGCTGTCAGAGCCTTCTTCAGAATCTCTCACCTCAAAACTGGCCAAAAAAAGAGATGATTGTCTTGTCTTGATGTGGGAAATCAGATTGTAATCCTATGTGTTCAGTTATTTCTCAAGTAATGCACCACATAGAAAATGCCTACTATCTATCAAAAGGCCTATACTAAACATAATTAATACTTAATATCCCATGCATACCGATATATAATGCCTTGATTGTGTAGATAAAACAGACCAATAGCAATTTCTGCTGCATAAAACCTGAAATGATAAAACAAAACAATATACAGCAATGAATAACAAATGGCTATCAATTGCTCAAAGCTCATGTGCCTACAAGTTTCAAATACACAAATGATAGTGATAAATGCCTCATGTGCCTACAGTTTTCAAATACACATGTGATAGTAATAGATGCCTAGTTGTCATCGGATGGTCTCTTCCACTTAGAAACTAAAGAAAACAGTGCATGTTCATGATGCAACAGATATTCAATTGAGGAGAGAATGTAAAGAAATTATGTCTTCTTTGGTTTAATACTTAACTCACTTAGAAAAGCAAGTCATGGTAGTGCAGTGGCTAGCATGTTTGCCTGTTGGCCCAGAGGTCAGGTGTTCAAATCTCCACTGAAGAAGAGATTGTTTGAAAACATTGTCTCTTGTTGAACCAGCCTAAAATGGGTACCACAAAATATTCTGGGAAGTAAAGACGGCTGGTGTGATATTAAATAAATGATCCCCAAGTGCTGATTGGTTTACAAAACTAAGGGGCTAGTACCATATACCCATTAAGTCTCAAGGCACTGAAAGGTGTCCTTTACTTTCACTCAGAAGAGTGGATAACAACCAAGTTTGATACAGTGAGCTTTCAGGAGGAGGAAGATCACGCAGTTGAATGCAGCTAAGATTGAAAGATGTGATTCTTGTCTACCATCATGTGGATGATGTTTTTCTTCGAAACTCACACTTGTTAAGCTAGCTCCAGCACATATGTTCATCAAAGGCATTCATATTTAATCTATGCAACTGGTTGCAGTTTGTAATGTCTACAATCAGTTCACAAACAAACATCCATTCAAAGCTAACCAGGAGTCACCACAAGTTCTCAACTACAGCAGCACACATCCAAAACATTGTAAACCTGTGTGGGCTGTTGGTTTGTTGAGACTCCTGTCTGTTCCACTTTTCACATGGGGCAGTGAGGAGCATTTTGTATGATATTCACTGGCACAGGAATGGAGCAAGATGGGACAACCATTTGCTGTAAAGTTGGAACTGTGACTAACTAACTAACTAACATCCAAAACATCAGATTATTTTGTTTAGACATTACTAAGATAATAAATGACAAGAAAAAGAAGACAACAAGGACAATAATGTAACTCACGCAGCCACTGGTTCCTTGAATTTGCCTTCCTGCTGTATCCGGTACATGAGATCACCCCCGTTGACATACTCCATCACGAAATATAGCCTGTCCTATGTGAGAAACACAAGTGTACTAATTACCATCTGCACAAACTGCTGTAGCAGGCGGGTTGGTGTCATTGTTAGGACATTACACTGACAATAAGCATGAGCATGGTCGGACAAGGATTCAATATCAGCTCTCCATATTCACCATAGGAGTGAAAGACTGGCCATGCATTTCTCCATACACTCAGGCCTACAACATGTGATGGTCCAAACATGTCACGCACCCACAAGTTAATGCCATGGGACTTTTGTGTGTGTGCGAGTGTGACCAACCGTTTAATGAAAACTATAAATTATGGAATGGGACAGACAGAACTACAAAAATTTGTTTTTTAAGGGGATGCATCTTTCCCATTGCAACATACGCCCGTGAGACCTGGACACTTACTAAACAAGCTGAGCAGTGCATAAATGCCTTTGAACATAAATGTTATAGATGAGTTCTAAGAATATCTTGGGTAAAGAAAAGAACAAATGCATCAATACTTCAAGAGTTGAATATTGAAGAAGGTTGGCTATTAAAAACGATAAAACAAAGAAAATTGAAATATTTTGGTCACTTGAAACGTCACGAAAGTTTGGAGAGAACAATAATGGAGGGGTATATGCCTGGGAAGAGAAAGGCCAAAGAGAAGATAGTTGCAGGATGTGGCGGATAACCTCCAGATGGGTGTATCGGATGCGGGACATCTTGCTTATGATCGAGAGGTTTTCCGGAAGGTTGTTATGGGAGCGAGGTTCTGCAAAGGACATGCTACTGAATGAATGAATGAATGAAGTCACACAAAAGAGAATTAGAGACAAGACGTAACTAATGTAGAGAGACATGGACAGAACCGCACGATACATAACAAAATAAGCCGGCTGGGAGTTAACTGGTTCAGAGCTTTTGCTCCATTGGAGGATAAAGGGCAGAAGAAGGAGAGTCATTAACCCATTCTCTATGTGATTATCTGATGGAGTTTGTCTTCAGGCCCCCAACATCTGCACTCATCTAATTTAGTTTTACTTATATCCTTTCTTTAATGTCAGTAACTAACAGTTCAAAGTGGAGACTCATATTACAGAAAACAATAATATTTATTATAGACTTGAAAATTAACTCTTGCACCAAGGTGTTTTTGAGTCTAGACAGATTAACTGTCAGTACTATTATGTTTATTTTAAACATATGTTTGGTTTTAGGTAAAGTACAGTATGGTTTGCTAGCTGTGGTAGCTTAGTGGCTAGACACTTGTCTGCTGGTCTGGTAGTCATGTGTTTGAATCCACAACAAGGTGGCTTTTTAAAAATTGATCTTGGCTCCCAGGTCGACTGAGCCTAAAATGGGTATCAGGAAATGTCTGGGGAAGCAAAGGCGGCCATCATATTGTCCACATTACCCCTGGAGAGCTGCCAGGTCCATACAAATATGGGTCTAGCCCAACATGTCAAAAGCATGTAAAAGGGTCCTTTAATAGTTTTATTTCTTTTTACTTACATGTAATTTAAAATAGGGGGATTTCAGTTGAAGGAAGTTGATGAAAGGGAAGCTCGAAAAAGGCAGCTGTGAAAGGGAGGTTAGTGAAAGCAAAATTGGTGAAAAGGAAATTGATGGAAGGGAAGTTGGTAAAAGGGAAATTGTTATAAGGGAGGTTGGTAAAAGAAAGAAAAGTGCCTTTAAATGAAAGTTGATAAAGAGAAGCTAATATACTAATTTGTGGCTTTTAATGATAAGCAAATGTTCTTCTATGTAAGGTGGAGATGAAGCTGAAAAAGAACTATTTACATTTATAGAAGTCATTTAGGCAACGTTTACCATAAAAGTGTTTATATCAAAAGGAATGCAGATTTTTTTCTGATTAATTAATAACATGTGATTAATAGTGGTATCATGCCATCTTGACGGTTTGTTAAAATGTACTTCAAAGATAGCACAAAGCCTGGGCTGAATTGACGAGACCATGAGTTGCCCATGCAGCATAATACCTCTCTGAGCCTGACTAGTTTACTCCAGAGGAAAGGTAACACCAATACATCTAGAATGAAACAAGCTACAGATACTGCCGGTTCAGCAAACCAATGCTCTAGCTGTCTGTCTGTCAGAGCTTCGATCCTAGACCAGTTGCTGACCAAGGCTTAGGTCCTGCCCTGCCCTGCTATGACATTTAGTCATTAGGTTGCATTTCCTCCCACCAAGATAAGGCTTGTAGCCTCCCAATTGCACTCCAATATTTTAAGGACAAACTAATTCATTGTGTTCTAACACTAGTAAGTACAACTGAACTGCTTTACTAGAGGGAATGTCCCAAGGCTCTTCCAGACAGACCTCAAGCAACACTTACCATTGTTTGAAAACAAGAATGCAACTGGACGAGGAATGGTGGTTTACTTGGAAGTGCTAGGACCCGCTTCTCTATCATTGTACACTCCACGTCATCGTCTTGTATAATGACATCCTTCTTCAAAATCTTGATGGCGTAGAGCTCATCTGTACCCTTCCTTTCTGCCAGAACAACCTTTACAAGCACAAGACACACATATAGACAGAAGTTTTACTTTAGTGATATATTAAATTATATGCCAGTGATATACAATTTATACATTCATGATATACAATCTATACTTTAGAGATATAGAATCAATACATTATTGACATACAAGCTCGCATCATTATCACCATGTGCTATGTCTGTAAGAGTGAGCTGTCATGGTTCACCATCTCACACAAACATCAGAGTCTTAGAGCAGATCTTGTCCCAATAATGTTTTCAAACTGTTCTAAGAAATCACATTTCCACTGCCATTAGATGTTTCTCAGCTTTTCTGCTATTTGTTTATGTTTTGCATGCATATAACAGTCATGTCATTTACTGCCAATATAGTACCTTGCGGTGTATGGCAGAGGGGTCTTTGAGCCTGAGGAATTAAGGCTGAATGGCTAGTGCAGTCGCCGCGAACTGTGGAGGTTAGGATTTTCTTTTTGCCACCGACAGAAAAAATCCTACACCTTACTGAGGGATCGAACCTGTGTCTCCCGAAGGAGAGTCCGGCGTTGTAGCCACTCGGTCAGCCGCTCCTCGAGTTCTATATAGCACTTCAATACAATCTCTAAATTAGTGATAAACAATCTATACTTTTGTGATATACACATTGTTGCCATTTTAGTGCTTTTTCAAGTCAGTTAGTGCGAAAATTTTCCTTTTAGCGCGGCCGCGTAAATTTAGTGCTTCACAAAATTTTTGGGGTGCTTTTTGGTGCATTTTTGGGGTGGGTAAAAATTACTTTAAAATTCCTTTTGGGAACACTAAAAAGCTAAATTTGAACTGAAGCGAGGGAGTAAAACAGTCTTAGTACGTTACCGCGAAATAGTCAACTAATTTAACTCCCTATACCATAGCAGACTACAAGTTTCCTGATGAGAAAGAAATTTGTGGAAGGTGCATCCAGTTTTTAATAGAGCTATTGACACAGCTGCGTTTACGTACACCGGATAACGTTTGAGTGTTACAGTCCATGTCATGTCTTAGTGGAAGTGGATGTCTACAGTCAATGAAGCCCTGTATATTGGATCTTGCTAAAATGTTTGTAGAAGATGCAGCTACTCTCACCCGCATCGATTTCCAGTGGAGAAAACTTCATCATATGTAGTGGACACAGACCTCTGACACACTTGGACTGTGGGCAGAAATAGCCTCATACAATCTAATGCAGACGTGGAGCGTATTTTCAGTCAGATGGGAGTTATATAATCAAAATTGTGGAATAGACTTAGCATAAAGAGTTTGACAGCTGTTTTGACTATTAGATATGGAATGAAAAGACATGGCAAATGCTGCCATGATTATAAACTTCCTAAGGATATTCTGCAAAAAATTGGATCACAGGAGGCATATACATGTTTCTTTCAATCATCCTCCTCATCCTCATCATCGCAGGAGCAAACACAGCAGGAAATAGCTACAGAAACTGAAGAGGAGTTGTTTGACTGGGATTTGGCAGATCTGGAATAAACTTCATTCTAATATTCAGTGATAATAATAATTATAATGTGCTATTTTATAACATTTTGAATGAATACCGCCAGGGCTTGTTGATTTCCCAAAAAATAGTATTGCAATTTGGTGCTTTTTTGGCTCGAAAGTAGTTCTGATTGGGATTTGGCGGATCTGGAATAAACTTCATTGTAATATGAAGTGATAATAATAAATTATACTGTGCTACCTTGTTACATTTGTAATAAAAACAGTTGGTGCTTTTTTTGGTGCTTCCTAAAAAATTTGGTGCTTTTTGGGGTCGCTTTTGGTGCTTTTTCATCAAAGGGAGATGGCAACACTGGATATACAAGCTATACTTTAATGATAAATGATAAATACTTTAGTGACATATTAATCTAAACTTTAGTAACATACTGTAAATATCATGATGTGGATACATTTTCTCATCTAAAAATTCTACCCTCAGTTAGTTTTGACCCTAGTAATTTTGAAGTTAAACATGATATACATACAGACAGAAGGACAGAAAAGAAAAAAGGAAGAAAGAAAGAAAGAAAGAAAGAAAGAAAGAAAGAAAGAATGAAAGACAGATAGAAAAGAAAGACAGACAGACAGATAGAAATGAAAGAAAGAAAGAAAGAAAGAAAGACAGATAGAAAAGAAAGAAAGAAAGAAAGAAAGAAAGAAAGAAAGAAAGAAAGAAAGAAAGAAAGAAAGAAAGAAAGAAATCACATACTTTCCCAAAACTCCCCTTGCCCAGGACAGTCAGGAAATTGAAATCACTAGCTCGCACGATGTCCTGTTTACTCAAGGTGTGAAACTTGTCAGGGTCCGGGATCTTCCGCTGCTCACTAATGCTTGATCTCTGTGCAGGAATGGGCATGTGGATATTACACTAACAATAGCAGAAATCCGCACAGGGGCTGGCTTGAAGATGCAACAACAGAACAGTATCAATAACACGGAGGCTCACACAAGGTTAGTGACAATTACAAACTGAAAAATGTCTCAAGTTAGATGCCACTATTGGGGTGTGAACTATTCGGCTTTCAAATATTCAACGCCATGGCATAATTAGGTGAGGTGGAAAGTTCCCACTCTCACAGCCTGTCCTTCCCAAATAATATGGAAAGAGTTAAGTCAAGAACTGACATCAGATCACTCAGGACATTCCCATACATGTTCTGTCCTCACCTGCAACAGCCAGCCAAGAGTCCCAGTACTAATGGTACCAGCAGCAGTCTGATTATGTGTCCGTCTAGGTTCTAGTGTCAGCCGGATCCTCTGGTCACTCCCTGTAGCACCATTCTCTTCAGGCCAGTGATGATCTATCTGTTCTTCCGCATTATACTCACGATCCCAAAGGGCCCTAACCACACCTGTCCTGTCTATCATCTATTCCCATATGCATGCTGGCTGTTGGTTAACCACATCTGTCCTGTCTATCATCTATTCCCATTTGCATGCTGGCTGTTGGTTAACCACATCTGTCCTGTCTATCATCTATTCCCATATGCATGCTGGCTGTTGGTTAACCATATGTGTCCTGTCTATGATCTATTCCCATATGCATGCTGGCTGTTGGTTAATCACATCTGTCCTGTCTATCATCTATTCCCATATGCATGCTGGCTGTTGGTTAACCACATCTGTCCTGTCTATCATCTATTCCCATATACATGCTGGCTGTTGGTTAACCACATCTGTCCTGTCTATCATCTATTCCCATATGCATGCTGGCTGTTGGTTAACCACATCTGTCCTGTCTATCATCTATTCCCATATGCATGCTGGCTGTTGGTTAACCACATCTGTTCTGTCTATCATCTATTCCCATATGCATGCTGGCTGTTGGTTAACCACATCTGTCCTGTCTATCATCTATTCCCATATGCATGCTGGCTGTTGGTTAACCACATCTGTCCTGTCTATCATCTATTCCCATATACATGCTGGCTGTTGGTTAACCACATCTGTCCTGTCTATCATCTATTCCCATTTGCATGCTGGCTGTTGGTTAACATTATACACACAATCTCAAAAGGCCCTAATCACATCTGTCCTGTCTATCATCTATTCCCATTTGCATGCTGGCTGTTGGTTAACATTTACTTTTCAGCATTGTCTTTGTCTGCTGAAGTCTGTTATCTCCCAATGGAGTCTTGACCCTGAACAACACATGCCCAGTTGTCCTATCTTTTGCTATCTTACTTTATTGAATAGTTGCATTTTCTATCTTGTTCCATGTGTGCTCCTGTTTGGGTTCCATTCTCACCAGATATCTGAACAGATGTATACAATCATTTTCAGTATTTCTCCATTAGCATTAGTGTGACTAATACACCATCTTGTGACATATCAAGTCATCCTCTGTATATCTGTGTACTATTTCAACTTGTCTTTCCCAAGACAGTGCATGACTAACTTTTTAACTTTAACCCCAAGCCAGGCAAGGACTATTCTAGACTTAATGGCTATAGGATTATCACCATGCAGAATACATTTGGCAAGGTATTGGAAAACGTTGTTGTTTAGCTGCAGAAATTCTTGGAAAGGGAAAAGCTACTCCCAAGAGGGTTGGGGAGTTACCGGCCAAAGAAAGAAGCATGATCAAACGCAGCAACATTTACTTTTGATATTTATGAGGGGTTCCAGAATATAAAGGAAACAATGGCAGCACTGGATCTTGAGGATGCATATAACACAGTCAGATATGATCTCTTAATGCACACTCTTATGGAGATGGGTGTGGTGGGAAACGAGCAGATGGACAGATTGGCTGTGTCTGCACTACTTGGTGGGGTCATGGTGCATGATAAGGCCAATGAGATCAGGACCCTTTAGAATCATGTGCACAGTGCAGAACAACAGACAGATCATCATGGCTTGGAGAGAATTGAAGTTGGAAGTTTTCCTTTGGTGAGCTCAGGCAGTGATGGGATGATCTCTACAGGCAGTGATGGGATGACCTCTACCACAGGGTGGTGCTGTTATAAGTTTTTCTTTAGTGAGCTGAGACCATGTTGATATTTCTCATACTTACAGAAATATAATGGCAACAACAAAGTACATAATACTGAATACATGATAGCCATAACCCCTAAAATTAAAAAAATAAAGGTTAACAAACTCCAAGCTGTGTATCAATATTACCTTGCAGTTGTTTCATCAGTTCCCATATTTTATGTAGGCATTGTAAACATAGGATCAAAAGATGTACAGGGAATACAAAAAAATAAGCATCATAACAGATGCAGATATACATCAGCCAGGTGATGATGTATATATAAACGAATGATATACATAAAAACATATGATTATGTACACCAAAATATTTAATAATAACACATATAAACACTGACGACATTCATCAAAACAATGACATACATTAAAACAATGAAATATATCAATGGAATACGTTATATATAGATATGTAAATGTTGATATACACCAAAACTAAGTATGGCATTTATGAACACAAATATGCATACACATACAGTGATGATGTACATCCCACAATGATATATGTACACATCAACATAAATTTTACACATCAAAACACACAATCTCTCTCTCTCTTTTTGTGGTATCAGGGTGTTAAACCTTGTGAAATCTACAGAAGAATGATGTTTCAGTATGGAGACGTGTGTGAGTCAGGAAAGATTGTATGAACGGGTATGAAGATTTCAAAATAGAAGATAAAATGACACTGATTAACCATGTAGTGTCAAGATGACCATCTGCTGGGATATCAAGGGCCCTATATTGGTGCATTTCCTGGGAAAGGGAAGAAACTGTGACTAGTGCTCAATACATTCACATGCTAGTGAACAAGCTGAAGCCCATAATACGATTGAAATGCCTGGGACTTCTCTCAAAAGGAGTTTTGTTACTGCACAACTAAACCTGCCCTAATTTGACTGTGCCTACAATGGATATGCAATGTGCTCTGAAATTTGAGATCTTTAAACATCCAGCATATATTCTGGACATGGCGCCATCAGACTTTCACTTGTTTTGACTCTTTAACAAACAATTGCGGTGTCAGAGATTTACAATGGCAACGTGGTACTGGAGGTGGTACAAAATTGGTCTAAGACCACACCCACAACTTTTTCCTAGAAGATATCACCAAGCTAGTGGACATGCTGACCAAGTATGTATCCAGACAGGGGGACTATGCTGAGAAATAATAGACAAAATTTCTGCTTCGCACTATTGTTAAAAAAAAGGTTATTCATAAAATTCCTGTTACTTAATGACTTCTCCTCATACACCAACAGAAATGATATAAATCAAAAACACAATCTCTTTCTCTCTCTCACATGCGCACAGTGATGGTATACATGAAACAATGATATACATCAACAGATATGATATACATCAAAATACACAATCTCTTTTTCTCTTGCGCAATTAAACAATGACAATGTAGATAAAAAGTGTAATGATATACTCCAAGGTAAATGATACACATCCAACAAAATGATTACATACACTAAAGACAAATACGCAATGATGGTAGCAAAACGGATGATTCACATTAACATAAATTTTAATGTTGAAAATGGAAATGTCTGAACACTAAAGTTAGTTGTATGTCCATTACATTGCAGTCAACCCCAGTACTTATGTGCTGTCTGTGATGTTCTAGGCAATGTTAGTTAGTAGTTTGCCATTGCTTTCTGAACGGCCGATGCCTCATACCACTGAAATCAACACAAAGCGTTCTGCTGTGCAAATCGCCTGCAGCTGATACTGAACCGTTGGTTAGCTGGTGGGGAAGCTGCCCCTAAGCCACATTTACAGTTATCTGATTTTCATAAATATTCTATCCTGTCTTTTAAACATGTATGTTTCTGTTGACAAGATTTACATCTGAGTCATGGTAATTCAAGAGAAATACTACATGCAATCTACAGACTTGCTAGAGATTCTATGTAAAAGAGAGAAACACTGCAAGGAACTTTGAGAATGTAAAGTATATCAACTTTGACAAGAACTACAACAACTCAGTACTATTTCAGTGGAGAGGTATTATGTGCAGTTGTCCATGGGCTGCATAAATTTTGAGGCCCATATTAAATTTATCACCATCTTATAACTAATGTTTATCAGTTCAAATTCATTTATAAAATAATAAATTGTTTTTTCATTTCGTTTTTTCAAAGCCTATTTTGTTCTTAAAATGGACCTGCATTGACCATCACAGTAAGTCATGTCACCGTAAATTTTAGTCTGCACATGTTCATAGCATTTCTGTGGCTGACAAATCTCCATGCCAAAACACAACTTCACTTCTCTGGCTATGACAGCCGACAGTTCTACTGACACAGACCAGACATTCCTGTTTACCCAGTCACAGGACAGCAGAAAGTAACAGTTACACATGCAAGATCCATGCTCCAGAATGTAAACATGGAAGCGTGATTGAAAAGGCCATAATTTTTAATATATATGAACTTAACAGTACTGATCTAGTTTGCTATTTTTCTTCAGTGTTTATAATTAATTGTAATTAACACGTGACAAGCCATAAAAATGTAGACTGCAGCCCATCAATGCATTATGTCTTTTTTAAACCAAATGGATGATTTCAAAATTTATCTTTGATTTTTATTTTCCTCGTTTGCTTTGAACTCAAGAGTGGTCCATACCTATGATTTCAACGCTAAAGGCAGATCAAGAGTGGTCCATACCTATGATTTCAACGCTAAAGGCAGATCAAGAGTGGTCCATACCTATGATTTCAACGCTAAAGGCAGATCAAGAGTGGTCCATACCTATGATTTTCAACGCTAAAGGCAGCTCAAGAGTGGTCCATACCTATGATTTCAACGCTAAAGGCAGATCAAGAGTGGTCCATACCTATGATTTCAACGCTAAGGGCAGATCAAGAGTGGTCCAATACCTATGATTTCAACGCTAAGGGCAGATCAAGAGTGGTCCATACCTATGATTTCAACGCTAAAGGCAGATTCAAGAGTGGTCCCATACCTATGATTTCAACGCTAAAGGCAGATCAAGAGTGGTCCATACCTATGATTTCAACGCTAAAGGCAGATCAAGAGTGGTCCATACCTATGATTTCAACGCTAAAGGCAGATCAAGAGTGGTCCATACCTATGATTTCAACGCTAAAAAAGGCAGATCAAGAGTGGTCACATACCTATGATTTCAACGCTAAAGGCAGATCACGGAGTGGTCCATACCTATGATTTCAACGCTAAAGGGCAGATCAAGAGTGGTCCATACCTATGATTTCAACGCTAAAAGGCAGATCAAGAGTGGTCCATACCTATGATTTCAACGCTAAAGGCAGATCAAGAGTGGTCCATACCTATGATTTCAACGCTAAAGGCAGATCAAGAGTGGTCCATACCTATGATTTCAACGCTAAAGGCAGATCAAGAGTGGTCCATACCTATGATTTCAACGCTAAAGGCAGATCAAGAGTGGTCCATACCTATGATTTCAACGCTAAAGGCAGATCAAGAGTGGTCCATACCTATGATTTCAACGCTAAAGGGCAGATCAAGAGTGGTCCATACCTATGATTTCAACGCTAAAGGCAGATCAAGAGTGGTCCATACCTATGATTTCAACGCTAAAGGCAGATCAAGAGTGGTCCATACCTATGATTTCAACGCTAAAGGCAGATCAAGAGTGGTCCATACCTATGATTTCAACGCTAAAGGCAGATCAAGAGTGGTCCATACCTATGATTTCAACGCTAAAGGCAGATCAAGAGTGGTCCATACCTATGATTTCAACGCTAAAGGCAGATCAAGAGTGGTCCATACCTATGATTTCAACGCTAAAGGCAGATCAAGAGTGGTCCATACCTATGATTTCAACGCTAAAGGCAGATCAAGAGTGGTCCATACCTATGATTTCAACGCTAAAGGCAGATCAAGAGTGGTCCATACCTATGATTTCAACGCTAAGGCAGATCAAGAGTGGTCCATACCTATGATTTCAACGCTAAAGGCAGATCAAGAGTGGTCCATACCTATGATTTCAACGCTAAAGGCAGATCAAGAGTGGTCCATACCTATGATTTCAACGCTAAAGGCAGATCAAGAGTGGTCCATACCTATGATTTCAACGCTAAAGGCAGATCAAGAGTGGTCCATACCTATGATTTCAACGCTAAAGGCAGATCTAAGAGTGGTCCATACCTATGATTTCAACACTAAAGGCAGATCAAGAGTGGTCCATACCTATGATTTCAACGCTAAAGGCAGATCAAGAGTGGTCCATACCTATGATTTCAACACTAAAGGCAGATCAAGAGTGGTCCATATCTATGATTTCAACGCTAAAGGCAGATCAAGAGTGGTCCATACCTATGATTTCAACGCTAAAGGCAGATCAAGAGTGGTCCATACCTATGATTTCAACGCTAAAGGCAGATCAAGAGTGGTCCATACCTATGATTTCAACGCTAAAGGCAGATCTAGAGTGGTCCATACCTATGATTTCAACACTAAAGGCAGATCAAGAGTGGTCCATACCTATGATTTCAACGCTAAAGGCAGA
The DNA here is from genome assembly GCA_014155875.1 of Cepaea nemoralis. NCBI lineage: Eukaryota > Metazoa > Mollusca > Gastropoda > Stylommatophora > Helicidae > Cepaea > Cepaea nemoralis. Next base: position 88,151 of record JACEFZ010027810.1, on the reverse strand, counting down.
TCAAGAGTGGTCCATACCTATGATTTCAACGCTAAAGGCAGATCAAGAGTGGTCCATACCTATGATTTCAACGCTAAAGGCAGATCAAGAGTGGTCCATACCTATGATTTCAACACTAAAGGCAGATCAAGAGTGGTCCATACCTATGATTTCAACACTAAAGGCAGATCTAGAGTGGTCCATACCTATGATGTCAACGCTAAAGGCAGATCAAGAGTGGTCCATACCTATGATTTCAACGCTAAAGGCAGATCAAGAGTGGTCCATACCTATGATTTCAACGCTAAAGGCAGATCAAGAGTGGTCCATACCTATGATTTCAACGCTAAAGGCAGATCAAGAGTGGTCCATACCTATGATTTCAACGCTAAAGGCAGATCAAGAGTGGTCCATACCTATGATTTCAACGCTAAAGGCAGATCAAGAGTGGTCCATACCTATGATTTCAACGCTAAAGGCAGATCAAGAGTGGTCCATACCTATGATTTCAACAGCTAAAGGCAGATCAAGAGTGGTCCATACCTATGATTTCAACGCTAAAGGCAGATCAAGAGTGGTCCATACCTATGATTTCAACGCTAAAGGCAGATCAAGAGTGGTCCATACCTATGATTTCAACGACTAAAGGCAGATCAAGAGTGGTCCATACCTATGATTTCAACGCTAAAGGCAGATCAAGAGTGGTCCATACCTATGATTTCAACGCTAAGGCAGATCAAGAGTGGTCCATACCTATGATTTCAACGCTAAAGGCAGATCAAGAGTGGTCCATACCTATGATTTCAACGCTAAAGGCAGATCAAGAGTGGTCCATACCTATGATTTCAACGCTAAAGGCAGATCAAGAGTGGTCCATACCTATGATTTCAACGCTAAGGGCAGATCAAGAGTGGTCCATACCTATGATTTCAACGCTAAAGGCAGATCAAGAGTGGTCCATACCTATGATTTCAACGCTAAAGGCAGATCAAGAGTGGTCCATACCTATGATTTCAACACTAAAGGCAGATCAAGAGTGGTCCATACCTATGATTTCAACGCTAAAGGCAGATCAAGAGTGGTCCATACCTATGATTTCAACGCGAAAGGCAGATCAAGAGTGGTCCATACCTATGATTTCAACGCTAAAGGCAGATCAAGAGTGGTCCATACCTATGATTTCAACGCTAAAGGCAGATCAAGAGTGGTCCATACCTATGATTTCAACGCTAAAGGCAGATCAAGAGTGGTCCATACCTATGATTTCAACGCTAAAGGCAGATCAAGAGTGGTCCATACCTATGATTTCAACGCTAAAGGCAGATCAAGAGTGGTCCATACCTATGATTTCAACGCTAAAGGCAGATCAAGAGTGGTCCATACCTATGATTTCAACGCTAAAGGCAGATCAAGAGTGGTCCATACCTATGATTTCAACGCTAAAGGCAGATCAAGAGTGGTCCATACCTATGATTTCAACGCTAAAGGCAGATCAAGAGTGGTCCATATCTATGATTTCAACGCTAAAGGCAGATCAAGAGTGGTCCATACCTATGATTTCAACGCTAAAGGCAGATCAAGAGTGGTCCATACCTATGATTTCAACGCTAAAGGCAGATCAAGAGTGGTCCATACCTATGATTTCAACGCTAAAGGCAGATCAAGAGTGGTCCATACCTATGATTTCAACGCTAAAGGCAGATCAAGAGTGGTCCATACCTATGATTTCAACGCTAAGGGCAGATCAAGAGTGGTCCATACCTATGATTTCAACGCTAAAGGCAGATCAAGAGTGGTCCATACCTATGATTTCAACGCTAAAGGCAGATCAAGAGTGGTCCATACCTATGATTTCAACGCTAAGGGCAGATCAAGAGTGGTCCATACCTATGATGTCAACACTAAAGGCAGATCAAGAGTGGTCCATACCTATGATTTCAACACTAAAGGCAGATCAAGAGTGGTCCATACCTATGATTTCAACGCTAAAGGCAGATCAAGAGTGGTCCATACCTATGATTTCAACGCTAAAGGCAGATCAAGAGTGGTCCATACCTATGATTTCAACGCTAAGGGCAGATCAAGAGTGGTCCATACCTATGATTTCAACGCTAAAGGCAGATCAAGAGTGGTCCATACCTATGATTTCAACGCTAAAGGCAGATCAAGAGTGGTCCATACCTATGATTTCAACACTAAAGGCAGATCAAGAGTGGTCCATACCTATGATTTCAACACTAAAGGCAGATCAAGAGTGGTCCATACATATGATTTCAACACTAAAGGCAGATCAAGAGTGGTCCATACCTATGATTTCAACGCTAAAGGCAGATCAAGAGTGGTCCATACCTATGATTTCAACGCTAAAGGCAGATCAAGAGTGGTCCATACCTATGATTTCAACGCTAAAGGCAGATCAAGAGTGGTCCATACCTATGATTTCAACAAGAAATAATAACCGGGAGGTACAGACGTGTTTGTGTGCTCTCCTCCTTTTGGATTATTTTTTCTGTCTATCTTCATTAGAGCGCAATGGATTTTATATGATTGTGATCACAACAATGCCGTTCAACTTGTGAAATTGTGTTAAGGTTGCTAAATGTGCAGTGTTGGATATAAATGCTAATAATGTTGTATTCAATACTATGGATAAACTATTCACGAAACGGAGAAGCGTCAGTGATAGCTTGAACTAGCCAATCACAACACTGGAATTTAAACCGAGTGCGGGCGCTGCTAAAATGTGTACCTGCGGGCGAAAATACAATACTATGTAGTCATGCTTGAACAGGGGGAAGCTTCTGGACTGGAGGTAGCTGCAGAACGTGGGCGATGTGGGTTAAGAATAAGATCTACCAGAACTAAGAACTACGCACTAAACAAAGAGAAAGCAGTGAAAAGCAAATTAAAGAATTGCTTTGGCTCTCCATCACTGTCTGTCAAGCGTATGAACGACGGGAAATGCATTTCCATTACTTTCAATAATACTCTGCATTATGAGGCATTTCGAACATGCCTGATCAAACATTATCAGGGCGACCAAGTTGAGTACAGGGTGGACCGACACGGCGCTCAAGTCGAAATCAAAGTATCAGCTTCGTTACACACTTTGCATCTCTACAACTCAAAGAACAGTTTGCTTGCCCAGGGGGCAGTTGACGTCATGTCTGAGTGGCTCTCGACTCATTTCGTCGAAATTCAACAGACAGCACAGAAATTAATAGGTGACTCACTAAACACACCTGCCGATCTCAGCATGCTAGTGGCTGGCGAACCTACACAATCTGAAGCTGTAGCCATTACAGCATCAGGCCATAATGACACCATAGTCCAACAAACCATGACTCAGCACAGCAACAACATGAATGAAACTTCTAACCGACCAGTGTTGCTAGCCATTGAGTACCCGATGAGTAAGTGTGTAGAAGACAGTATACAACCAAATGAAATAAATTCAAATCAAATAGAGGTTGCACCATCGGTACTAGATGATAGACCAGCTACTAACCAACACTCGTGCGTCTGTCAGCAGCATATTAAAAAGTTAGAGTCAGACCTGAAAGTACTTTTTGATGCCGCCTCTGACAACACAAACAAGATCGCCACGATCATTAGTGACTATAACAACCTCAAGTCAGAGGTGACTCTCCTGAGAGAAGAAAATGTGAAACTAAAACACACCGTTGAGACGTTACAACGCTCGCCCACTACTGACCTGGCAGCACACGCAGATAGTCTAGAAGTAACAGAACCAGTCGTAGGCGCGTCAATTACTCAGTCAACCAAAACACATCAGCAAATAGAAAATGTTGCTCGACAGCACTCAACATATCCTATCGAAGTAAAGGTCAGCAATAGATTTGAAGCATTACAAGAGCAACTATCAAACAACAGCCTGGACGACAGAGCATTGCCAAGAGAATACGCCCACATTCAAGAAACATCTGATAATATGCAAGAAGACAGACTACAGCTGGATTGTCACCAATGGCAGAAACAGCGTGCAAGACGTGTCAGAACCCAACATACACAGAAAACACCGGCTGACTGCACCCACTTGATAATTGGCGACTCTTTGATTGGAGGAATTTACAGCGACCGCATGTCCATATCAGACACCGACAAAGCCGCAACAATTCAGCTTCCAGGTGCAGGAGTAGAAAGACTAACAAACAGTATACGTAAACTGGAGGTTAATACAGCCATTAGAAAAACAACGATTCATACAGGAATACAAGACACTATGAAAAACCAAAGTATAACAATTTCTCAGTTAAGAACACTACTTGACTTACTACGTTACACTTTCCCAAATTCTACAGTTTTTTTCTCCTCCATCATACCACCAAGTTATGGCTCTCAACGTCGATTGGCCGACATAAACAATAACACCCTAGAAACTTTTTGCAATCGGTATCGTGTACACTTTATCAACAACACACCCTTCTTCACATCACAGACAGGAGCACCAAGGAAACGATTGTATAGAGACCAAATACACACAACAACATTAGGAACTAGTCTTCTTGCAAAGAACATTAAATATCCTGAAAGGGCAAAAAACCTGACCAACACACAAATGATAAATTCTGAAGAACCTAGGCCAACCCAGGCCAGCCGAAACTCCCCCATTTCACCAGGTAAACGTCTGCTGACATCTGACCCCCGACCTCCGGCCACTCAAGAATCACACATGCTACCAAGAATAAACCAACCCATCCTTCCTACCCCCATCTTAGCACGGGAAGGAGATAACTACCACAATAGTTTTCCTGCCCTCCCCTGCAAGGAGCCTGCGTTGCAAATATCGGCACACACACACGGCAGTAATACCACTGTGACACATCCCCCTCACGCCACAAATGGGCCACCTAGCAGACAGCAGGAAGTTCCGCATCATTGGGGTCCAGAACTCTACGCCAAAAATGGGTCACATATCAGACAACAACAGGTTCCGCATCATTGGAATCCAGAACTGCTACACTTGATGCAATTTAGTCCGGCCGCACTGAATCAAGCTTTTATGATGTCTCTACAATACAGACCTGTAAGATAGGATATGTATTAAACACTGAGCCCTATACGCAATATACCAGAAAAAGAGCTTCCTCCTTGAACTTTAACTGCTTACTATTTAGAGTTTTATCTCCCGTGTGGGATACCCAACTTTAAACAGGAACATTGACTTGTATAGTCATTTATTCATTCTTTCTGATAGCAGCTGGTTACATAGCTTGCGAAGTAGTTCGAGCTACGTAATTGTATGTTCATACGCTTTAATTCTTTTTGTTCTGTATTTGCACGATACTTGTTGGTCTCATTAGTTATATCGTTATAATATTGTAATTTACATATCGATTTCTATTACTGGTATTTTGCAAATTAATGTAATTGTGTATTTTTATGATCTTGTATTTTTACCTAATTTTGACTAATTTACACTTACTTCTTGGGTGAAATGTCTGAGCAGTGGCAACATTGGCTCAATAAATCAGGAATACATTTTGGACACTTAAACATATGTAACTTATTCAACAAGCTGCCAGAGTTATCTTCTATTCTTAATCAAAATTTCCATGTATTCGGCCTTAGCGAAAGTAGACTAAATGAAAACATTTCAGATGAGGACATCTCTATTAAAGGGTACAAAGTGTTTAGAAGAGATCCCTGTAGGAAACAAGAGACAGGCATAGTAGCCTATGTTTCTAATCTACTAAATGTTCACCGTAGGCTAGACTTTGAAACTTCCGAAATAGAATGTATTTGGTTGGAGTTAAAACTTCGAAACATCACACCCCTGATAATTGGCTACCTCTATCGAAATCCCAGGGCTGGATACGTTTGGTACGAAAACTTCACTACCATGATGGATGTGGTTTTCGCTTCCGGGAAGGAAATTATACTACTCGGAGACTTTAACATTGACACCAACAAATCCCATATAATCTGGGGAAATATAATTGCATCATACAACTTCCAACAAATAGTAAAACAAGATACTAGAGTAACAAACTCATCTTCAACACTTATAGATCACATTTATGTAACTTGCTCGGACAACATCATAGAATACACCGTGCCCAATTGTGCAATGAGCGATCACTACCCAATATGCTGCACATGGTCTAAAAAAGGAATTAAAACTCCTAAACATAAACACATAACTGTAAAATACAGAAGCTACAAAAATTTCAACCAAAACGCATTTTTACAGGACTTGCTCAGTTCACCCCTAAACAATGTTTATCAGCTTCCAGACCCAGATGATGCTTTGGAATCCTGGATGAAGATCTTTATTGATGTGTTTGATAGACATGTGCCAATCAAGGAAGTTCGAGTAAAACATCACGTCAAACCACCTTGGATCACCCAGGAAATTCTTGAAATTATGAGAGACAGAGATAAGGCACATAAAAAGCGGGATCTCAGCACATACCGTACTCTTAGAAACAAAGTTCAATATACCATACGAAAAGAAAAGAAAAATTACTTTAAGAACTTAGTCATGGATAAAACAAATAGTAAGGACATATGGAAGGCAATTAACACCTTGACAAACAAGCATAACTACTCAAATTCATCACCATCAAATCCTATTTCATGCGACCAATTCAGTAACTTTTTTCAGAATGACATAGATCAGTTGAAGGCTACAATACCAAATTCTCCTTGCAACTTATCTTTACTGTCATCGTTTTGCCAGACTAGATGCCCCCGAGATATCCTTTCTGACATACCGCTAATGACAGTCACTGAAGTACTCATTTACCTCAGTAAACTAAAAAACACAAACTCATCTGGGTTAGATGGAATCAGCAGTCGGATTCTCCGCTGTGCTGCGCCAGTGATCTGTGTATCACTAACCTATGTATATAATCAGTGTATCACCAAAGGTCACTTTCCATCAGCTCTCAAAATCGCTAAAGTGTATCCTCTCCTTAAATCTGGTTCATTGGACAAGGGTCTCCCGAACAATTATAGACCCATTTCTTTACTATCATCACTATCTAAACCACTAGAAAAACACATCCATAAGGTAACATTACAGTATTTAGATAGCAACAAGCTTATAGTTGACAGTCAATCAGGATTTCGACCAAAATATTCTTGCCATACGGCCCTAACAAACATGATAGAAAATTGGCACCATAATATAAATAACAACAATCTATGTGGAGCTGTGTTTATCGATTTCAGAAAAGCATTTGATATGATAGACCATGCCATTTTAATTAAAAAACTAGAGACAATGAAAATTGGCCCTAATGTTGTGACGCTAATAACATCTTTTCTGTCAAACAGAAAGCAAGTAGTTTCATGCAATAAATCTCTGTCCGAAACCACTACCTTCAATACTGGAGTACCGCAAGGCTCTATTCTCGGCCCTCTATTATTCGCCATATATATTAATGATCTACCTTTGCATCTTTCGTCGTCCTGCGATCTATTTGCAGACGACTGTACAGTGTATACAAACGCTGAAAGCAGTAATTTGCTGGAATCGTCTTTGCAACAAGAATTAAATAATGTAGTTAGGTGGAGCTATGCGAACCGTATGCAAATTAACATCACTAAAACAAAATCTATGTTATTAACAACAAGACAAAGACTTCAGACTCTAAATTCACACAGATCACTTCAACTTCACATCGATAACATGCCAGTAGAAAGTGTAACTGAGCACAAAACATTAGGTCTCATCATTGATAGAAACCTAACCTTTAATCCTCACGTTCAAGCGCTCACTAAACAAACAGCGAAAAAAGTCTACCAACTCTCCAAAATTAAAAATTTCCTTGATGAGGACACAAGGAAAATATTCTATACGTCACACTTACAGACACATTTTGACTACTGCTCTACAATTTGGGACGGTTGTTCCAATTCAAGCACCAAGCGACTTTACTCACTCCAGAAACGGGCCATGAGATTAATTTATAGCAAACATTTAACTGAAAATCCTAGCCTGCATAAACGCCTTCAGTTACTACCACTCCGCAAACGTCTGCTTTTCAATAAGGCCAAACTAATTCACAAAATCCTACATCGGAATGCCCCAAACTACCTTTGGCCATTGTTTGAATATAATGCTAGACACAGTAAACGATTAAATTTATTACACCTTCCGAAGCCTAGGATAGACTTATTCAAAACAAGCTTAACGTACTCTGCAGCTCAGCTGTGGAACAATCTTCCACATGAAATAAAAGACATCATCAATCCCTATACATATAATCGCAAATTATTTGAACACTATCTCAGTACGGATTACCTTCCCCCTTAATAATAGAAGTAATAATATAATAAAACCCTAGTATAACAGCCAGTCCCCTTTTGGTAGTCCAGTATATTCCACGTAGCTAATAAATACCACACCAGTTATTACTATTACTGAGTCGTGTAGTATTTATTTTTAATTTTTTCCACATGCCTTTATAATGCATATATTTTATATTGTTGCTGTTTTCAGTTAGCCTTGAATGATGTGTGAATGGTATAATGTATGAAAGAGAGTGATAAAAGGGCAGAATGTTAGACGGGCCTGCGTGCCCAATTCTTAACCCTTTCAAAATAAAGTTTTGTTGTTGTTGTTGTTGTTGTTGTTACACTAAAGGCAGATCTAGAGTGGTCCATACCTATGATTTCAACACTAAAGGCAGATCAAGAGTGGTCCATACCTATGATTTCAACACTAAAGGCAGATCTAGAGTGGTCCATACCTATGATTTCAACGCTAAAGGCAGATCAAGAGTGGTCCATACCTATGATTTCAACGCTAAAGGCAGATCAAGAGTGGTCCATACCTATGATTTCAACACTAAAGGCAGATCAAGAGTGGTCCATACCTATGATTTCAACACTAAAGGCAGATCAAGAGTGGTCCATACCTATGATTTCAACACTAAAGGCAGATCTAGAGTGGTCCATACCTATGATTTCAACACTAAAGGCAGATCTAGAGTGGTCCATACCTATGATTTCAACGCTAAAGGCAGATCTAGAGTGGTCCATACCTATGATTTCAACGCTAAAGGCAGATCTAGAGTGGTCCATACCTATGATTTCAACGCTAAAGGCAGATCAAGAGTGGTCCATACCTATGATTTCAACGCTAAAGGCAGATCTAGAGTGGTCCATACCTATGATTTCAACACTAAAGGCAGATCTAGAGTGGTCCATACCTATGATTTCAACGCTAAAGGCAGATCTAGAGTGGTCCATACCTATGATTTCAACGCTAAAGGCAGATCTAGAGTGGTCCATACCTATGATTTCAACACTAAAGGCAGATCAAGAGTGGTCCATACCTATGATTTCAACGCTAAAGGCAGATCAAGAGTGGTCCATACCTATGATTTCAACACTAAAGGCAGATCAAGAGTGGTCCATACCTATGATTTCAACACTAAAGGCAGATCAAGAGTGGTCCATACCTATGATTTCAACGCTAAAGGCAGATCTAGAGTGGTCCATACCTATGATTTCAACACTAAAGGCAGATCTAGAGTGGTCCATACCTATGATTTCAACGCTAAAGGCAGATCAAGAGTGGTCCATACCTATGATTTCAACGCTAAAGGCAGATCTAGAGTGGTCCATACCTATGATTTCAACGCTAAAGGCAGATCTAGAGTGGTCCATACCTATGATTTCAACGCTAAAGGCAGATCTAGAGTGGTCCATACCTATGATTTCAACGCTAAAGGCAGATCAAGAGTGGTCCATACCTATGATTTCAACGCTAAAGGCAGATCTAGAGTGGTCCATACCTATGATTTCAACGCTAAAGGCAGATCAAGAGTGGTCCATACCTATGATTTCAATGCTAAAGGCAGATCTAGAGTGGTCCATACCTATGATTTCAACGCTAAAGGCAGATCAAGAGTGGTCCATACCTATGATTTCAACGCTAAAGGCAGATCAAGAGTGGTCCATACCTATGATTTCAACGCTAAGGGCAGATCAAGAGTGGTCCATACCTATGATTTCAACGCTAAAGGCAGATCAAGAGTGGTCCATACCTATGATTTCAACACTAAAGGCAGATCAAGAGTGGTCCATACCTATGATTTCAACGCTAAAGGCAGATCAAGAGTGGTCCATACCTATGATTTCAACGCTAAAGGCAGATCAAGAGTGGTCCATACCTATTATTTCAACACTAAAGGCAGATCAAGAGTGGTCCATACTATGATTTCAACACTAAAGGCAGATCAAGAGTGGTCCATACCTATGATTTCAACACTAAAGGCAGATCAAGAGTGGTCCATACCTATGATTTCAACCTAAAGGCAGATCAAGAGGTGGCAATCCATACCTATGATTTCAACACTAAAGGCAGATCAAGAGTGGTCCATACCTATGATTTCAACACTAAAGGCAGATCAAGAGTGGTCCATACCTATGATTTCAACACTAAAGGCAGATCAAGAAGTGGTCCATACCTATGATTTTCAACACTAAAGGCAGATCAAGAGTGTCCATACCTATGATTTCAAACGCTAAGGGCAGATCAAGAGTGGTCCATTACCTTATGATTTCAACGCTAAAGGCAGATTCAAGAGTGGTCCATACCTATGATTTCAACACTAAAGGCAGATCAAGAGTGGTCCATCACCTATGATTTTCAACGCTAAAGGCAGATCAAGAGTGTGTCCATACCTATGATTTCAACGCTAAAGGCAGATCAAGAGTGGTCCATACCTATGATTTCAACACTAAAGGCAGATCAAGAGTGGTCCATACCTATGATTTCAACGCTAAGGCAGATCAAGAGTGGTCCATACCTATGATTTCAACACTAAAGCAGATCAAGAGTGGTCCATACCTATGATTTCAACGCTAAAGGCAGATCAAGAGTGGTCCATACCTATGATTTCAACGCTAAAGGCAGATCAAGAGTGGTCCATACCTATGATTTCACACACTAAAGGCAGATCAAGAGTGGTCCATACCTATGATTTCAACACTAAAGGCAGATCAAGCAGTGGTCCATACCTATGATTTCAACACTAAAGGCAGATCAAGAGTGGTACCATACCTATGATTTCAACGCTAAAGGCAGATCAAGAGTGGTCCATATCTATGATTTCAACGCTAAAGGCAGATCAAGAGTGGTCCATACCTATGATTTCAACACTATAAGGCAGATCAAGAGTGGTCCATACCTATGATTTCAACACTAAAGGCAGATCAAGAGTGGTCCATACCTATGATTTCAACGCTAAAGGCAGATCAAAGAGTGGTCCATACCTATGATTTCAACGCTAAAGGCAGATCAAGAGTGGTCCCATACCTATGATTTCAATTCACGCTAAAGGCAGATCAAGAGTGGTCCATACCTATGATTTCAACACTAAAGGCAGATCAAGAGTGGTCCATACCTATGATTTCAACACTAAAGGCAGATCAAGAGTGGTCCATACCTATGATTTCAACAGCTAAAGGCAGATCAAGAGTGGTCCATATCTATGATTTCAACGCTAAAGGCAGATCAAGAGTGGTCCATACCTATGATTTCAACGCTAAAGGCAGATCAAGAGTGGTCCATATCCTATGATTTCAACACTAAAGGCAGATCAAGAGTGGTCCATACCTATGATTTCAACACTAAAGGCAGATCAAGAGTGGTCCATACCTATGATTTCAACGCTAAAGGCAGATCAAGAGTGGTCCATACCTATGATTTCAACGCTAAGGCAGATCAAGAGTGGTCCATATCTATGATCTTCAACACTAAAGGCAGATCAAGAGTGGTCCATACCTATGATTTCAACACTAAAGGCAGATCAAGAGTGGTCCAATACCTATGATTTCAACACTAAAGGCAGATCAAGAGTGGTCCATACCGATGATCTTCACACTAAAGGCAGATCAAGAGTGGTCCATACCTATGATTTCAACACTAAGAGCATCAGGAGAGTGGTCCCTACCTATGATTTCAACGCTATAAGGCAGAATCAGAGAGTGGTCCACATTACACCTATGAGTTTCAACGCTAAAAGGGCAGATCAAGGAGTGGTCCCATACTATGATTTTCAACACTAAAGGCAGATCAAAGTAGGTCCATACCCATGATTTCAAAAGGCAGATCAAGAGTGGTCCATACCTATGATTTCAACGCTAAGGGCAGATCAAGAGTGGTCCATACATGGGCTACTACTTCTAGTGCACTGGATTGAGTTATGTGCGTGGCTTAGCTTCCCTAAGTACCAGTGTCCTGTCCCTCGCCATCAGGCAAACCCACTCTGACTTCTGAGGTACTTGTAATTTACGTTCCCAAGTCAAGGACGGGAAGTCAACATTTTAGTCCAAATGACCGGTGCAGGGGTTGAAAATGCTAACTCAACATCAGCACATTGGAAGTTTAAGAGTGAGCGCTCATATCTGCCTCCATCTTTCATTTTCATATAAATCTTGCTCTTAGAAAACAAAGGTTTTCTTATGAATGATTCTATATTTTTCTATCTCTTTGACTTTTCATATGTTGTTACAGTTTAAGAGTCAGTCATTATGATTTTCAAGATTATTTCTCAAACTATCATCATCATCATCATCTTCCACTTTTGCCCTCAAGCATCATGGGGAGAATACTTGACTTTCAAGCTCACACTATATTGATGTTAAATATGGTTAGTAACCATAAAAATGGCAGTCCCATGATATATACTGCTGTGGGAGTCTGAAGTGTTAGGCCATAGAATAATGAGGTAGGATGGCCAGTTTCTCATGAACAGCTTTTCCTTTCCGCACAATTACCAGACATTTCTGCAAAGCGTCTGGTGTACATTTTATGTGTCTGTGCGTACAGAAATAACATTGTAATAACACAATACCATACTTATAACCTAGCTATGGACGATTGCTGGGGTAGATATGTCAGTCGTGTGTAAATTAACATGAATTATACTGGTTAAACAACAAATGCTGCCACAGGTGGTGTTTGAACACAGACCACAAGAAAGTGCACTGACCACCATACTGCTGCAGATCCATCAGTGGCATGATAACACTACACATACCCACAACAGCTCCATCAATGACATGATAACACTTCACATACCCACAACAGCTCCATCAATGACATGAGTGTGATAACACTTCACATACCCACAACAGCTCCATCAATGGCATGATAACACTTCACATTCCCACAGCAGCTCCATCAATGGCATGATAACACTTCACATACCCACAACAGCTCCATCAATGGCATGAGTGTGGTAACACTTCACATACCCAAAACAGCTCCATCAATGGCATGATAACACTTACATTCTCACGGTAGCTCCATCAGTGGCATGATAACACTTCACATTCCCACAGTAACTCCATCAATGGCATAACACTTCACATACCCAGAATAGCTCCATCAGTGGCATGATAACACTTACATTCCCACAGTAGCTCAATCAATGGCATGATAACACTTCACATACCCAGAATAGCTCCATCAATGGCATGATAACACTTACATTCTCACAGTAGCTCCATCAATGGCATGATAACACTTCACATACCCACAGCAGCTCCATCAATGGCATGATAACACTTCACATTCCCACAGTAGCTCCATCAATGGCATGATAACAATTCACATACCCACAATAGCTCCATCAATGGCATGATAACAATTCACATACCAACAGCAGCTCCATCAATGGCATGATAACAATTCACATACCCACAGCAGCTCCATCAATGCCATGAGTGTGATATCACTTAACATACCCACAGCAGATCCATCAATGGCATGATAACACTTCACATACCCACAGCAGATCCATAAATGTCATGAGTGTGATAACACTTCACATATCCACAGTAGCTCCATCAATGGCATTATAACACTTCACATATCCACAGTAGCTCCATCAATGCCATGATAACACTTCACATTCCTGCAGCAGCTCCATCAATGGCATGATATCACTTCACATACCCACAGCAGCTCCATCAATGGCATGATAACACTTCACATACCCACAGCAGCTCCATCAATGGCATGATAACACTTCACATACCCACAACAGCTCCATCAATGCTGTGATAACACTTACATTCTCACAGTAGCTCCATCAATGGCATGATAACACTTCACATACCCACAGCAGCTCCATCAATGGCATGATAACACTTCACATACCCACAGCAGCTCCATCAATGCCATGATAACACTTCACATACCCACAGCAGCTCCATAAATGGCATGATAACACTTCGCATACCCACAGCAGCTCCATCAATGGCATGATAACACTTCACATACCCACAGCAGCTCCATCAATGCCATGATAACACTTCACATACCCACAGCAGCTCCATAAATGGCATGATAACACTTCACAACCCACAATAGCTCCATCAATGGCATGATAACACACATTCCCACAGTAGCTCCATCAATGGCATGATAACACTTCACATACCCATAGCAGCTCCATCAATTGCATGATAACACTTCACATACCCATAGCAGCTCCATCAATGGCATGATAACACTTCACATATCCATAGCAGCTCCATCAATTGCATGATAACACTTCACATACCCACAACAGCTCCATCAATGGCATGATAACACTTCACATACCCACAATAGCTCCATCAATGCCATGATAACACTTCACATACCCACAATAGCTCCATCAATGGCATGATAACACTTCACATACAACAGCTCCATCAATGGCATGATAACACTTCACATACCCACATCAGATCCATCAATGGCATGATAACACTTCACATACAACAGCTCCATCAATAGCATGATAACACTTCACATACCCACATCAGATCCATCAATGGCATGATAACACTTCACATACCCACAGCAGATCCATCAATGCCATGATAACACTTCACATTCCCAAAGCAAGTTCCAGCTAAGGGAGTTTTATTCTTTTTGGTTTTTTGTAACCAGGTAAAAAACAACAACATGATAAAAGTTCCTGGCTATAAATGCTGGCCTGCTGCCATAATTGCTTTGACAAAAAAAAAAAAAAAAACTATCTCCAAGCAAGCGAGTGAAGGTAATGGGGCAATATGCTGTATATTTTTTAACAGCATAATTATGCAGTACTCACTGACAAGACCAAATGCAGTCAGGTTTTCACAGAGGAATGTGAGAAACAAAGCCTGGTGACAGAAGTTGTGTTAACAAACTGGCCAACACCTCAAACTATGCACACAGCAATGCTATCTAGATAATGGTGATAACAATTGCACTGAGAAATGCAGGTGCACAAAACTACAGAGAACATAATAAATGGAAATGAAATAGCTACAAAGATAGTGCAAATTATCTGCTAAGCAATCAGATAAACTACACAGACAGAATCTCTAACTAGACAATGAGAAACTCTTACATGCATTTTACTTTTAAGCTCCAGAATGTCCTCTGATATGTCGTCACTGACTGGTACTCCATAAAACTCCCCCTCTTCCTGGTTGAGCAGTTTGAACCATCCATCTACAGGTGCCTTTATAAGCTGCTCACAAACAAGCACAGACATAAAATAACAAACAGAGATGAAGAGTAAAAATGCAAATATTAGTTGTGAGACTAGCCGGGAGTTGCCATAGTGTAGCGGCTAGACACACCTACCATACAGGAGGTCTTGGGTTCTATCTGCAGTGTGTGTGTGTGTGTGTGTGTGTGTGTGTGTGTGTGTGTGTGGGGGGGGGGGGGGGGGAGTTTGGAATTTTTCTACCTGACCTGGGCAAATGCCTGGACACAGGTGGAGGAAAGAGTGGTGGGTTTGTCCTGGTAAACACTCGTACAGGAGTGGACTATGCAACACTACCTGGACATGTGATTTTAACTCATTCTCTCTCCAAGCATACCGGAGATCTTGGACTCTATCTGCAGCGGGGCAGTTTCAAATTTTAAAAATTGACCTGGGCTCCCAGGTTGACCCAGCCTAATACAGGTTGAGGAAATGTTTGGGGAAATAAAGGCAGCTGGCATGGTACCTGGCACAACACCACTAAGTGCTGTTTGGTCTATAAGAATACTGCTCTAGCCCCATATGGTTAATGCACATTAGTTGTCTAAAAGGGACCTCCTTTTCTTGAGTTACTTTTATCATCAGTGCATTTTCACACAAAGAATTTGATGAGTAAATGCAAAAGTAACAGTTGTGAAACATTCAGAAATATAAACCACTATCATCAGTGTATTTTCATATCCACGACGTAGAATGATAACAAAAGGATGTTCATAAAGTAGCAAATAAAAACAGCAGTGAAATATAGGTACAATTAAATCTATGTCTTCTTCTTTCGGTGCCTAGTCTGAAGTAGACATGGATTTTCCAATCCTCTCTGTCTTCATATATTTTGATGTAGTTGATGTTGCTTACATTATTTGTTGCACAGTTATCTAAACTTTCCACATAATCCTTTACTGCCTCCCTGTGTTTCTTTTGTGTAATGTTTTCCCATGTAAGGCTACTCTCTCTATTCTAAACCCCCACTGATTGCCGAATGCTCTATACAAATATACAGTTAGCACCATATATATCTAATTGGCCTCACAGAGAGAAAGAGGGTCATATAGTTTTTTTTAACTTATTTATTTTGCTTATGATTCATAATCTGTATAATGTTTACAACGTTCCAGCTTAAAGTGTATAATTTGTATTCTATTTATTTATGAGCATCGTACTTATTTCACTTATTTATCTCAGTATCATTTATGCTACTTAATTATCTCAGTATCATGTGTTCTACTTATTTATCTGTATATTGTCTGGCATGTTTCCATGTATAAACTACAAGCAAGTAGCACAAACATTTTCTCGCAGTAACTGTCCTATAATTTTTACTCATCCCTCCACGCCAGACCACACTAAACTCAAGAAACTGATCACAGAAATGTACCTGGATATCATATTCTTGTACTTGCTCAACTGTTGCTGTTTCCCCAATTAGACAGATGTAATGATCCAATTAATTTTAACACTATGCACGTAATGCCAACCTGTATAACTTCATGCCAGATTTTACAAAGATTGCAGACTAAACATACCTCAGAAATGCCAAATGATAAAGATCCCATAAAATCATTTCTTGAGGTTCTGTCCCAATCCCAGATTTCTAATGCGAGTCTCTTCGCATGGTCTTCTGGACCCAAATCCCTGCAGAAATACCAGAAATATGTCCAAGTGCACAAATGTACAGCTAAACATCCCTGAAATTAAACACACTCACATTAATGAAATATTTTTAATAAAATAAAAGAAGTGCATTATTTAAATTGACATCATCTGCGTTATCTACTCAGCTGCAGTAGCATAGTTGCTAGACACATACCTGCCAGCCTAGTAGTTATAGGTCCAAATTCTAATGGAGAGGGGTAGTGGGGTATCCCCTTATATAAGGAGAAGGCACCTCCTTCACTCTGCTAGCCTACAGGACATCCTTAGGCAAGGTGGAGTATCCGTTAAGCCCCCCCCCCCCCCACCCCACCCTGCCAATCAGGGTTATGTCCCAAGTTCAATGTGTATAATGTGTGCCAAGGACCTGCATGGCTTTGGGAGCACAGTCGATAACAGAGACAGTCAAGCTCTTGAAGGAGCCGGGCTTGGCTGATGGTCATCTTGTCCCAGGCCCCTTCCCCAGCACGAGGGCACTACTAGAGTGACCGTGTATGAACCCTCATATACACTACACCGAATATGGTATTAACTTTTATTGCTAAGAATCATCTCTGGAGCTACTGAGTACATGCTCTGCACTTGATATCATCTTCAGCTGTTAGTGTAGATGGAGTGAAGCTGTTTGTATTCTCATAGAGTGGTTCTCCGGCTGGGTACATGGAACTCTGAGCCATGTATCAAAGCCGCCGGACTATCACAGGGGTCAGCAATTTCACCTGTGCTTTTCAATGTGTATACTGAGAAAGACTGTAAGCCTTGAAGCACCAGATGATGTTCTGGCATACAGGCAGGGGAGGGACAGAAATCAAATAGCTCAGGAGCTGCAGGCGACTATGGACAAGAGTGACTGATTGGTGTACGTAACTGGATACTGTCATTAACCCAGAAAAGGCATCTGTCTTGTGGTGCTCTCTGTACAATAATGATTGTTAAAGCTGACCTCCCGAAGCCTCAAAATAAATGGCAGAAATGTGACTAGGAGAAAGCAGACTGAAGTACCTGAGAATCACTTTTGATAGAAGCCTGACATTTCAATGGTAGAGTATGGACTAGGAGTGCTCACTGTCTCAAAGAGTCAGCTAGTGAAACTAGAACACATACAGAATGAAGCCATGAGGGGGATTCTCGGATGTACAAGGGACACCCCAATAGTGTATATGTGATCCTGGCATTGCCAACCATTGCAGACAGACTAAAGGTTTTGCAGGCAAGGTCATACCTTAAGGTAACTGTGGACAAGGAACACCTTGTGCGTATTCCCCGGATGCAGTCAAGGGCCACAGGCTGTTAAAAGGAAGATCATGGATGACTCAGGCAGAAGATACCATCAGAGAAAATGGATGCAGTCAAGGGCCACAGGCTGTTAAAAGGGAGATCATGGATGACTCAGGCAGAAGATACCATCAGAGAAAATGGATGCAGTCAAGGGCCACAGGCTGTTAAAAGGGAGATCATGGATGACTCAGGCAGAAGATACCGTCAGAGAAAATGGATGCAGTTAAGGGCCACAGGCTGTTAAAAGGAAGATCATTGATGACTCAGGCAGAAGATACCATCAGAAAAGTGTGCACACTTGAGAAGATTGGCAGAGGCAAGGAGAGTGTAGAATAGAAATTCAGACTTGTGTGGGGTTATCATCACAATGAACCGTGGGTATTGTGAGTGGCCAGCAGGCGCTAAGGAAGGAGAAATTCAGCAATGAATTCATGACTGCTCTTATCCTGGCAATGTGATTATCTATACCGATGGCTCTGTGTTAAGAGGCAAAAAGAGTGCCCGGGGTATCGTAGCAAAATCAAATGGCCAATGTTTAGTAAAGGAGAGCTTGGCATATGACACTACAACTTCAAGTCTAAGAATGGAGGTGGAGGCAGTTACGGCTTGCTTTCTGCTGGTTGGAGAACAAACTGTATATGCATATTGTAATTGTAACTGATTCATAAAGCATGCTAGCAAAGGTGAAGACTGGCATGATTCATACAGAATGGCATGTATCGATTTAGAGGTCGAGGGTTGTAAGCATTCGCTGAATCTTTACTCGGAGACACTGGTGTGGTTGGAAATGCACATAGTAAAATATGAATAAAATTTGGTGGAACTGCGGTAAAGCTGTGGAAATGTAAAAAATATAAAATAACACAAAGTAATGCTTTACAGGACGTTACGGTGACTAGCCTTCATCAACAAACAAATACATACACAAAATGCAACATATAGTCATGGAGAAAGTTTGGGAAATGCATACTACAGGCAGCGCGAGAAACAGTACCAAGAGGAGCCCGTAAACAATATAAACCCTACTGGAGTAGTGAACTGGAACAGTTGCATAATGATGTGGAAGTGTAGAAAGCAAGCAGAGGCCACACCCAGCCAAGAGCACCCAGCAAAAGCCACATTTCAAAGGGCCAAGCTGCAGGCTAGGCGGAAAAGCTGGCAGGAAAAAACAGAGTCTCTGAAATTTGAAAGAGACACAAGGAAATTGTGGAAGCTAATAAAACAGTTTAACCATGAGGGCACAGGCAGAAACTCAAAAATTGCACTACATAAAGATGGAAACATCTTAACAAGAAAGCAAGCATTCGAACAAGATAACAATATCAAAATTAGTCCAGAGAAACAACAAGAGATTCGAGAGAAACGGCAACATACAGGACAGAAGGAAATAGTACATGAGGTTCTGGAGGCACCCATCACAATCAGCGAACTGGAGCTAGCCATATCAAAACTGAAAATGAGAAAGTCACCAGGAGCTGATGGTATCTCCAATGAAATGATCAGGAACCTAGGAACAGAGGCCAAAGCAAAGCTGTTGCAGATCTTCAATAACAGTTGGACCTTAGGCAGTGTTCCACAAGCCTGGAGAGAAGCAATCATGATACCCCTCCTAAAATCATGGAAAGATAGTTCCATTGCCTCTAGCTACAGACCAGTTAGCCTCACCAGCTGTCTCTGCAAAACACTGGAGCGCATCATCAATCACAGACTGCAGTGGTACATTGAAAGTAAAATCATCCTTGTGCCACAGCAGGCTATCTTTAGGCAGTGCTACTCTACGGAAGATCAGACAACCTACCTCTCTCAAGAAATTGAGGATGCATTCCAAGAGAAGAAGCTGGTGCTTGCGGCATGGATAGATTTGAAGAAAGCCTTTGACAAAGTCTGGAAAGAAGGTCTGATGAAGAAACTGAGAAACTGCAAAGTCAATGGAAGAATGTACAAATGGGTGAAAGCATACTTGCACAACAGAAGATCCCGAGTACAGATAGACGGACTAAAGAGCAAGAAAGTACTACTGCGTCACGGTGTTCCCCAGGGCGGAGTCTTGTCCCCCACACTTTTTCTAATCTTCATCAATGATCACGTTGCTAATCTACCGCATGGAATTAAAGCGGCAATGTACGCCGATGACCTGGTTCTATGGAGCACAAATGAACATGCATCAGTAGCCACCAGATTGCTACAAAGAGCTGTAGATACATTTGTTGCATGGGCAAATAGATGGTGTGTCAGCATAAACACTGACAAGTGCAGCACCACTCTATTTACCCTCTCTCCAAAACAAAAGGCAGGGACCATCCAGATAAATGGAACACCCCTAAGAGAAGATAAAGAACCAACATACCTTGGAGTAACATTTGATGGCAGGCTGACATGGAGAAAGCACATCAACAAAGCAGTAGCAAAAGCCAGAAGGAAAATAGCCATCCTGAGAAAGCTAAGTGGAACCACATGGGGAGCCAGTGGGAAAATACTTAGCAAAGTTTATCAACTAGAGTATACGACCATACCTGGAATACAGGTCAACTGCGTGGTGTTCGGCATCAAAAACCACACTACAAGAGCTGGACAAAGTGCAAAATCAAGCACTTAAGAGTCACCACAGGAGGGATGAGATCAACCCCTATAGTGGAAATGGAGAAGATGGGGAGGACACAAGCACTGAGTGAGCGCAGAGATACGAAAACGCTAATACAAGCAGAAAAGTTCCTCAGCTTGCCAGGCCACCCTATGAAGAACAGATTTGAAAACCTAGCTATGGGGCGGTTGAAAAGAAGTAGTTTTATCCACCAGGCCAAACGACTCTGCAGAGAAACCATCGATCTGCCCACAGTTGGTATCCCCCTAACAACTATTCCAGAGCGAACTCCATGGAAAGATGAGCATAGACTATCATTACAAATCCAGACAAAAGTGAGAGGAATATTTGACAAGGAAGAACAGAACAGTGTGCAGCGCAGAACAGCCACTCTCAGCTTCCTTGATGAAGAATATCCACAGGACCTCTGGATCCGAGTCTACACAGATGGGTCAGCACAAAATGCTGTTCGAAATGGAGGAGCGGGAGTGTACATAGAATACCCAAATAATACTAGGGACACAGCTAGAGCACCAACAGGAAAGTACTGCCATAACTACGATGCTGAAATTGAGGCAATCAAGATAGCAACAGAGAAATTACTAAATACCAGCAATGGTACACAACCTGTGGTGCTATTGACAGATGCAAAATCAGTACTCGAGGCGCTTCTGTCTGGGAAATTGCCAGTACTAAGGACACTACTTTCTGAACTTAGCAGTCAGCATAAGGTCACCTATACAGTGGATACCATCCCACTGTGGAGTACCCGGAAACGACAGAGCTGATCAATTGGCTAAGGAAGGAGCCAAAGAAGAACAGCCTGATGTGCCCGTTACATACCACCAAAAGACAAGAAAGATCAAATCAGTCAGAAAGCCACCAAAACCTGCTCAAGATGACTACCACGTTATGGACAGACCAGAACAAGTCATTATTCTGCGCCTCAGAACAGGGCACAATAGATTACGCAACCACATGTATACAAAATTCAAGATTGGTGAAACAGCCATGTGCACATGTGGATTGGCGTCGCAGACAGCAGAGCACATACTCCAAGACTGCCCAAAATATAACATATCTAGGCAAACCTTCTGGTCTAGAGAGACGACAGTGGAAGATAAACTCTATGGACCGCTGTGTGAACTGAAAAAGACAGTTCAATTCATACAAGAGACAGCATTGCAGTTATAGACATATTTCAAGCGAACGAAAGAAGAAGCAGAAGAAGTCATGGAGAAGACCCTCTGGTGACTACATTATGGCATAAGAACGAGATGAGAAAAATAAAAAGAAGAAAAAATGAGAGCAATGAAGAGAAAATGAAAATATGAAAAAAAAATGTTATGAGGCGCGTTTTTTAAGTAAGTCCCAGTTTGACCACACAGACAAACACCGATGGAAAACGGAAATGAGCATATGCAGTATGTTTATGTGGTTCATTAGCTAGCTGTGTGCTATTTTTTCGCTGTCAAAATCTTGTTTGATGCTGCGTGGGAGTGATTTATAATGAGTGCAAAAATAAATACTCCCACCAGCTGCGAGGTTCATGCTGTGATCCGTTTTTTGCTAGCAAAAAACAACAGTGCTGCAGAAATTCACAGGCAACTCATTGAGGTTTATGGGCCAGATGTTATGACTGATAGTATGGTTAGGAAATGGTGTCGAATGTTTAAAGAAGGGCGAACAAATATCCATGATGAAGATCGTAGCGGTCGGCCGAGTGTGGTGACAGACGATTTGGTCGAAGAAGTGAACCAAAAAATTCAGGAAAATCGTCGTTTCACAATTTCTGCGTTGTCTGTCGAATTTTCGGAAGTTTCACGTTCACTGATTTACGACATTGTGACAAGAATCCTTGGATACAAAAAATTGTGTGCCAGATGGGTACCGAAAATGTTAACCGATGAACACAAGCAGAAACGCATGGCTTCGGCTCAAAAATTTTTGCAGCGCTATCAAAATGAAGGAGATGAATTTTTGGGGCACATTGTTACTGGAGATGAGACCTGGATTTCCTACACAAACATCGAATCAAAGCAACAGTCGATGCAATGGCGACACTCATGGTCCCCGAAAGCAAAGAATTTTAAGCAAGCACCTTCTGTCAAAAAGATCATGACCACTGTTTTGTGGGACAAAAAAGGGTTCTTGTTTATTGATTTTCTTGAACGTGGAAAGACAGTTAATGCAAATCTTATTGTAACACTCTGATTAAACTTAGACATGCCACCCAAAACAAAAGACGTGAGTTGCTATCCTCTGGAATTGTGCTTTTGCACGATAATGCTCGACCTCACGTCGCATATGGAATTGTTCAATTGTTGCAAAAATTTCACTGGGAAATTGTTGACCATCTGCCCTAGAGCCCCGATCTGGTGCCAAGTGATTATCACCTTTTCATGCACCTAAAGAAGTGGCTGGCATCCGAGCGGTTTGAAACTGATGATGAACTGCAGACAGGCGTTAATGAATGGTTCAAGACACTGGCCACTTAGCTGCATACATCATTGCTCTTTAATATTCGTCTACTATGGCCAATCCATTCACTGACACCCACTCATGCACTGTACGTACATTCACTGGGACTCATTAGATTTTACTCTTGGATAATTATCACATCTTCATTGCTTCCAGCTTCCTGCCTTACCTCCATGACCCTTTTTTTTCATGTACAACTTCCACTCATTTACCTGCGATTTTCACTGAATCGCGACCACCCACTAGCCCGGTATCATCCCCTACCTCGGTCCCCATGACCAACAGACTCCCACAACTATGTATAAAAGAGGATAAAGATGACATTTGTGGTAGCAGTACAGCTGGGGACTCTGAGATAAGTATAAGTAACAGCAGATTTTTCATATTTTCATTTTCTCTTCAATTCTCTCATTTTTGTCCATCTTTTAATTCTTCTCATCCCATCCTTATGCTGTAATGTAGTCACCGGAGGGTCTTCTCCGTGACTATATGTTGTGTTTTGTGTATGTATTTGTTTGCTGATGAAGGCTAGTCGCTGCAACGTCCTGTACGATTTGTAATTCTATTATGTAAAGTCGCATTACTTTGTGTTATTGTATATTAGAAATGACTGGCATGTGCCACATCATTAAGAGGTGATTTGATACATGATACAGCAAATTTTGTGAAGACCCTCTGGGAGCATGTGAATAAAGCAAAAGAACAGACAGACTATCATTGTCTAGAGAGAATGCAGCAGCAGGGGGTTGTCAAAGGATCTGGTGGAGAGTTGTCACTCAGAGGTAAAGTAAAATGAACATGTAATCAGATTGTAATGGGCACCATTAGTATTGGAACTATTCACTAGCTGTTGAAGATGAGGACTGAGCGCATATAGGAGTGCCCCAAGTGTAATGATGTCGGTTCTTGACTAAACTCATTCTCATGGAGACAGATTTAAAAAACTTCCCTGGGCTCCTAGATTGACCCAGCCTAAACTAGGGATCCAGAAATGTCTTGGGGAAATAAAGACAGCCAGCATAATACTAACCACATCACCCATCCAGTGCCGATTGGTCTATAAACATGCTTCTAGCACCATGTGCTCATGCCTCTTAGGTGTGTAAAGGGGTTCTTTTCTACGGAGTTAATTACAACACCAAGAGACAAATCACATGGTATGTGAGGTCAGCATGGCCGAATGGATAAGAACGTGCATTCTTAAACATCCAGTGTGCTGATGCTGAGGTAAGAGGTTAAATCCCTGCACAGGACAGTTGGATTAAAATGTTGACCTATTGTCCTTGACTTGGGGATGTAATTATGTACCTTTGAAGTCAGAATGGGTTTACCTGATGGCAAGGGACACTGTTAATAGGGAAAGCTAATCCACACGCAAAATTCAGTCCAACACTACTAAAAGTAGTGTGTATGGACTATGCCTGAGTTCAAAACGAGCGAGCACCATAAAAAAAAAGATATTTTTCACTTTTATTTGTTTGGTTAAGAGAAGGACTAAAATAGAGAATGGAAATAGAAATTGTGGAGAAATTAGAAATACAACTCCTATACCATAGCTCACAAAGATGCCAAGTATACTATTATCATCAGTTGCTTGGCCGACTAGCGATGGTGATGATGCTTCTCGACATCTTGCAATCTCCACTATCATGTATCAATTTGTGAGCTGGCACCTGTCTGTGTCTTGACAAATAAAAGGCTGTCAAGGATTTTCTCTCACTGCCTTCCACTATCTCCATTTTTTCACAACATTTCCAAGTTGCCACAACATGTTCCAGTTTTTCTCTTCTCATGATGTAGCCAAAAACTGATGGCTGCCTTTTTCTGATAATTGTGATAAATTATTTAACTTTTGTGTGTGTGTGTGATAAGTTGTCTTTGTGTCTTAACCTTTTTCAAAATATTTACATTATTCATTTTGGCTGCCCAAGGAATGTTTCAGCATTCTTCTGTAAAATTACATTTCTGAGGTCTCAAGGGATTTTTGTTGTTGCTTGTTTACTAATTATCCAAGGTTCACAGCCATATGTTAAAACATGTTCCATGTGACAAGCAAGAATTCTTTTTCTAACTGCCAATGACAGTGATTTACTGCAAAATAAAATGCACATTTTGCTGGTCCTATTCTGTTCTTCATCTCTGCAACACATATTCCATCTAATGTTGTCCTTGTGTGTAGATATAGGTCTTGTATAACAGATCCTATTTGTTATTTCTAAACATGATAGCAATATACTTATTTTTGGTTACCTTGTTCATTACTTTAATATTACCATACCCAGCTGCAGTAAAGATCATTCTTATGTAAAAGATCATCTCTCTTGCATTAAAGGATCCCCACACAATTGCTCAGTCTAGTCCCAAAGATCATACTCAATCTAGTCCCAAATATAAGCCTGGGAGTTTCTCAACACAGTGCAAAAACTCTGTAGAACCAATGAGAACAACATTATGTACAAAACATCACCACATCAGCTATATATAAAGAATCCTTCTGTGAGCAAAAAGAAAGTGAATGTAAGGAAACCTTTGAGGTTGAATGGGTTTATGGTGTTGACCCCATATTTGTATACACCAATCAACACTCAACGAGTAATGTGATCAACACCACTGACCTTTTTTCTTTCCCAGAATACTGCCTGGCACCCATTTTAGGATGGGTTAACCCATAAGCCCAGGTCAATTTAAGAAAATCCCTACCTCAATGGGGATTTGAACACAGGACCATCAGCTGGTAGGTAAGGGTGCTGGCCTTTACACTTCTATTTGTGACTGTTTTCTAGTTTGAAATTTCTCCAGGGCAGCAACCTATTCTCAACATTCTTTTCAATTTTTTTTTCCACAATCAAGCTCGCATAAACATAACTGCTACAGGGGGCATGATAGTGAAGCTGACAGTGCCTTGAGCTGACAACATCACCATCATGGTTGGATGTGGGTGTGAGTACTGGTCTCATAACCTGTGAAAGTAAGGGAACGATTGGCCACCTATTCCTCCATGCACTCAGGCTAACAAAATGTGGTGGCACAATCACATCACAAACCCACAGAAGGAAACTATTTTGGGAAAAATTTATTAATTTTTTTTATGCACAACCTACCACTAATGATATATTGAAAATTGGAAGACATTGTACATTGTTCGGTATATACTTACAAGATGAAACTTTCCATCCACTCTGGGTTTAGACAGGACTTTACTGTCTTTGTCTTCAACTTCAGTTTCTGAGAGTCGTAAGGGATTAACTTGACTTTGCAATAGGGATCTGCCAGACCATTCGGATCCATTGGGCACAGGTTTCTGGCTGCCAAAACTGGAGACAAAACAAAGACAAAATCAAAGAGGTTCATTCACAACCATCTGTCTTCTGTATTCAAGTTTTACTGCTGATCTTCTTCCATGCCACTTTGTCCAGTCTTCCATTCCACTCTGTCCAGTCTCCCATGCCACTCTGCCCAATCTTCCATGCCACTCTGTCTAGTCTTCCATGCCACTCTGTCTAGTCTTCCATTCCACCCTGTCAAGTCTTATATTCCACCCTCTTAAGTCTTCTATGCCACTCTGTCAAGCCTTCCATTCCACACTGTCAAGCCTTCCATTCCACTCTGTCAAGCCTTCCATTCCACGCTGTCAAGTCTTATATTCCACTCTGTCAAATCTTCCATTCCACTCTGTCAAGTCTTCCATTCCACTCTGTCAAGTCTTCCATGCCACTCTGTCAAGTCTTCCATGCCACTCTGTCAAGTCTTCCATTCCAGTCTGTCAAATCTTCCATTCCACTCTGTCAAGTCTTCCATTCCACTCTGTCAAGTCTTCCATTCCACTCTGTCAAGTCTTCCATGCCACTCTGTCTAGTCTTCTATGCCACTCTATCAAGTCTTCCATGCCACTCTGTCTAGTCTTCCATTCCACTGTCAAGTCTTCCATGCCCTCTGTCAAGTCTTCCATGTCACTCTGTAGAGTCTTCCATGCCACTCGGTCAACCCATCTAGAATTTTCTGGCTCTGTTGTTCTTTAACTGTGACACTTCAAATCTTTGTGACTGTCACAATGCCCCAAGACATTCTCTTCTCTTCCGCTTAATTTTTTTGATTTAAGACTCCTAGTGAAGTATAGGACAGAGATATGTATGCCAAGCCCTTTGTAGGAGAGTCCATACTGGTTGGATGCCAGCTAATTTGTTCTATGGTGTCAAGTAGTTACTCAGACCAACCCTCTTCAGTAATCTTTCATGATATGCGTAAGAGGTCTAAGGTTTTATTATTGTTTGCTGCCCTTTCAGGGCCCCAGTAAACCATAGGAGTTCTCCTCCCATAAGATGCCCAATAACTGATGACTGTAATGTTCTGGTGTGACTAATTATCTGTCTGTATGAATGTGTCTCCAGCAGTACCTGGATACCCTATGTGCTACCAGGGCCATTAAAGAAAAAGGAAGCAAAGAAAAATAACACTGCAACCTACCATGCATGTCGTAACAGGCAGCTAAAGAAAACTGGTATGGGACAAAACCTTAGCTGTTAAATCCATGAACAAGTCTAAAGATAAGCAAAGAATAACTCAGACAATGAATATGAAAAGAGGTTCTTCTAAAAGAAGTATGATGCGATGGAAAGAAAGCCGCAAGGAGTCTGGATCACTGACCTGCCTTCTTTTCTGAAGGAAAATCTCCAGAATAGGCACCTGGAATGTCAGTGCTATGTGTGAATTGGGAATTTAATGCAATGTAAGTGATCCTGTGCAAACCAAGTTAGTCAGCTGTATGTCCTTTACACGAGACTTCACAATCAACCCTGGTGGGTTGTTTTTTTTTGGCAGTTTGTGATTTTCTGCGTTATTTTACGTTCATTAGTTTGCCATTACTTTCTGAACAGCCTACAAAAATACCATTCTGACAATCAATGCAAAGTTGTATGTTTACAAATCATCACAGGTATTTTGGAATGTTGGAATTAAGAAACTGTGTTTGCTACCCAAAAGCCATAGATGTCAGTAAACCAAACAGAACCCATTTCCTAACTAAGTACTGGTAGAGAAGAGACGTAACGACTGTAGGATATAACAACAGTAAATAAAAACAGATATGTGTAACGCGCAGGAGTCTTTATTTTATTTTAGTACAGGTAGGACTGCCACCTATCTGAGAATATTAGGAAATCTGAGTATAAAATGAAGACTTTTGAGGATGCCTTTCCTGATGATATGAAACCACACCTTTACATTATTTTATGATCTTTTAGAATGTTCTTCCTCTTTGTTAACTGTTTATCATGACAATTATGATATAATGGAATTAATGCAGTCACAGTAGTAACATTGAACAAAAACTAATAAATTGTTAAATATCTAATAGACTATCTGGTGGTAATAATATTTCTCCATTAAAATATTACTCTGCAATGTTTACTCATACATAAATATATCTATAACTCTAGCTGGAAGAATGAAATTCTTATTTATCCGAACTGTTAAAAGAAGAATAGAAAACAGAAACAAGAGGAGTCTTAAATTAAAATTATAATAAATTCACTTAATTACAGTATGAATAAATTAGAAAGTAAACGTTTATTTTGAACTGAATATTCATCTCCCCCCCCCCCCCCCCCCCCCCCCCCCCCCAAAAAAAAAAAATAAAAAAAATTGAAATCAAAAGATGAAATAAGAAAATCAAACTGCACAAACAAAGTAAACAACAACTTGGAAAGGCTTTCAAAACTCCAGGATAACTGCATTCAACTGGCGGTGAAGATTCTATGAGAACAAAGTGTGCACACCATATCTGCAAATGCTGATTGGTGTAAGCTTAGTAAATTTTATCAATGATAAGAATAAGATTGTCCTATTTTAAGACCTATTAATTCCGGACACTTTCAAACTGTAATTAATTTCTCCTGGACAGTCTGTGGTGCATACAAACAATGAAGATGCCCGAAACAAAGTGAGGATGTTAGGCAGCTCTGTGGATTGATCATTGCCCTTTCCCTTTTAGACATCACATAACTGGTGCTGAATTTCATTTGATTAGCTGCATGCATTAAGAAACAAATCCTTTCTCAAATGATTCAAGCTTGACAACTGTGCCGACAAACCAGTGCACTATAAAGTAATTGCTTAAATGAAGCTGTTAACTGTGCAGATGAGTAAATGCACTGTGAATTAACCTCCTAAAATATTTTAAAAAAACATAGGTTTTGAGTGTGCAGTAGGCACCACAATGGCATAGTGACTTTCTTACCAACACACTGGTTTGGGTTTGATTCCCATCAGTGACAAAAATATTTTCTTCACCTGTTCGGCTTTCGGATCATCCAGCCTCATAAAGTGGGTAATGAGTAAATTTCATAATTTAAAAACAATTTCTGGTAAGGAAAGGCGATGAGGAAAGAAACATGTCTCCACACCTCATAATGCCATGACTTAGTGTATGTTTTGAAGGCCATACACTTGATAACCTTACTGCAGTATCTACCTTGAAACTGCCCTTACCTTCATCGTGAGCTATTCACAGATTTCTCCTTGACCTGGTACTAACATTATACTTGCTACCACCACCTTCACTTGTCTGCTAGTGCACTGAAGTGGGTTTCCATGTCAACTTTGATGAAACATATTTAATTTGACAGCTTCTTCCATGTTTCCTTCCTGCCAAATCTCAATGCAGATCATTACATGCTCAAATCTTTAATTCCCAGCTTACCAAGGGCAAGTCACAATCAGCATACTATTATGGCAAATGCTATTCAGAACATGACTCTATATTCTCCATCAGCATATGAATTCACTGCTACAGAAAAATCAGTAATTGTACACACACTTCTATGAATTGCAAATATCAGCAGGTTTAAATGGAAGCACATTGGGGCCAGTGAGATGAGAACAGGATATTGATGGGAAATATATTCAGCTGGATTGTCTGGGGAATTGGACGGTGAAGTGCAACTCTGGGAAACTCTGGCCACAAAAATGATATTTCAATGTTATCTGAAGCCCAATTTCAACCCACCATCCTTACAGGGAAACCAGAGAAAACCTTAAGTGGCATGAAATCAGCCAGAAGGAGTGCATAGAAAAATATGACGCCACAAAAACATTCATAAAAAATGTAGGCAGTATCTAACAAAATGTGGCAATAAGCTATGGGAAGAAATAAAGATAAAATATTTGAGAAGGGACAAATAAAGCAATGAAGAAGAGGAATGTTATAGAAGAGAACCTGCAGAGAAAACTATGCAACAATAGAATGATATATAACTGATTCTGCAGACATGAACAAATTTGATATTTGTAACATCTTTGAAAATTACAAAAGATATCACTACGCAGTTCCAAACTTAATCAACATCATCTTCCACTTTTGGCGACAAGCATCGTGGGGGTTGAATATTTGATGTTTTAGTGCCCAATGGATGTCACTGGATACTGTCATTCTGTGTGTGTCTTTGATACTGACACTTCATTTTCTTCTCGGGTGCCCTCTTGTATCACATCTTTGGTATAGAACCAGTGCTGGTAACTGATGGTATTACATTCTAACGAGATGGCCGAACCATTTGAACTTCTGCCTTTCAATGTATGTGGCACAAGATGTTGATTACACTGTGTCTGATAATATCATTACTTACTTACTCGCATGGTTAAATTAGCAAAGTTTAGTATATATGATATCTCTTTGATTTCATGTACCACAATAATGTGTCTATCAAGGCAATTAAAAAAAACATACTGATTCTATCATAATGGTGGTCTTTAGAACATAATTCTTCTATATTTTAGAACACAAGAACAGACCAAAGTAAACAATTTTTAACAGCAGTTTTTGAAACAAACAAATACCATAAATACCAAGAATAACGGTCACCAAGTTTGTGTAGTTTTCAATTTTATATGGTGCTGAAACTGAGAAATTGGTTAAAGGACAGAAATTAATGCCTTAAATTGTGGACATACAAAAGAATGATCATGGCTGTTAGAGACATGGGTCAACAGAAGGAAAACATGTAGGATGGTTTGTTAAAATTAGTGGAAAGCTGTGGAAATGTAAACAATATAAAATAACACAAAGTAATGCAGCTTTACAGAACACAATTACGGAAAGCACAGGATGTTGCGGCAACTAGCCTTCTTCATTAGCAAACAAATACATACACAAAACACAACAGGAGATAACCCTCCAGTGACTATATAAAGTCAAAAGGTACGGGATGAAAAAGAATGAAAGGATGCAAAAATGAGAACAATGAAAAAAAAATAAAAATTTGAAAGCATTTGGTCTACAAGGTGTGGACTGCGCCTGGCCCTGCAGCCAGCAGGGTTAGGATCGGCTAGCTTCTCCCAGGAGAGGTGAAAAGTGAAAATTAGTAGCCTGCGGATGACCCGCAGACTACACAAGTCAACCCCACCTCCATGTGGTGTATGCTGGGAAACCATGACCGCGAGGTCATGGGCTAACGGGGCTATGGCTCGCCATAGGGGATGGAC
The DNA here is from genome assembly GCA_014155875.1 of Cepaea nemoralis. Lineage (NCBI taxonomy): Eukaryota > Metazoa > Mollusca > Gastropoda > Stylommatophora > Helicidae > Cepaea > Cepaea nemoralis. Next base: position 56,192 of record JACEFZ010027810.1, on the reverse strand, counting down.
TCCCTTTGGTCAGATGTTTGTCCTAAACCTGCGACTGGCCTAGCAAGCCGGCAGGGGATCTTCATACTGCTCGTAGAAAAACTCAGAAGTATAAACGGACTAACCCAAATGGATATAGACCCCCGATAGATCAGCGATTCAAAAAATAGGCACAATGAACGTCTGCGGTTTTAATAGCAAAGAAGAAGAGCTTATGGAAACAATGGAAGAGAGGAAAATTGGACTGATGGGAATAGCAGACACCAGAATAAAAGGGGAAGGATGCAACGAGATCCACCACATATACATGTTTGTCTACTCTGGAGTGGAACAGCAAGAAAGGGCAAGACATGGTGTGGGAATAGTCATTGAACCACGGCTAGCAAGAGGGAATACTAGAAATAAAATATATATCAGAAAGAATCATAACAGTGAGAATAAAAGAACAATTACAACATATGTACAAATTTTTTAGCACCAAGTAATACAAACAATAATGAGCAAGAATGTGAGGAATTCTATGAAGACATCCATGAAGTGTTAAATAAAATAGATAAGCAGGACAACATCATAGTTATGGGAGACTTCAATGCAGGACTAGGATACAACACAGTGGGCATAGAAAAACATCTTGGAGCATTTGGAAACCAACATAATGAAAGAAACAATAATGGAAGTAGACTGATAGAGCTATGCAGCCAACACGACCTCTATATAACAAACACATTCTATAAACACAAAGACTCACATATACACACCTGGAATAAATGGAACGATCTAGATACTAAAAGCCAAATTGATTTTGTATTAACCAGAAATAACAGAAAGAGAAATACATTAGATGCAAGGGCAGTGCCCAACTTAAGAATAAACACAGACAACAAATCAGTCATTGCCACAATAAGAACCATCAGAAAAAGAAAACAAAGACCAGGAAAATAAATGCCATGCTGAATCAGTAAACTTAACAAACCTCAAATACGAGACAGTGAGGGAAAATTATGAGAACGAACTAACTGAAATCTTTGACAGTGGAAGAAGAATAGGAGATGTTCAAATCAAGCATTTTAAATACTGCAAAAACAACATGTGGAACCACGAAAAAAATGCAAAACAGGGATAAAGAAAATAACAAGTTGGTGGAACGCAGAGGTAAAGAAAGCTGTAAAAGACATAACGGACAAATATAAGACTGGGAGGAGCATGGAGAAACCCTAAATAAAAACTACAAGGAGGCAACTAGAAACTTCTACAAAAGGATAAGTGCAATGAGAACCAGAGGAGAACCCTCTGACCCAACTGAAATAATTAACAACGAAAATGGAGAATCAATAAGTCAACAAAAACAAATCCTAATAAGATGGAAATAGTTCTTCGAACAACTTCTCAATATTCCATCAGATGTCACAGGAATTCAAGAAACGGACAAAGATGCCACCAAAGAACTAGAACCAGACATACTGAAAGAAGACATTATAGAAGCCATCAGATTAGCTCCATTGAACAAATCACCAGGACAAGATGAAATACCAAATGAACTATTTAAAGCAGCAAGAGAAGTAGGAACAGCATGGCTACATAGAATATTCAACCATGCTTGGGTAGAACAACAGACACCACTAGACTGGGGAAATGCCATAATTATCCCAATTTGGAAAAACAAAGGCAGCAAAAGAGACTGCACACAATACAGAGGCATTTCACTGTTGAGTCATACTGGGAAAATATTTTGCAAAATTCTTGAGAAAAGATTACGAACTACCCAGCTAAGCGAAGCACAACTTGGATTTAGGAGGCGCTCCTGTCTGTGAAACTGCCAGTACTAAGGACACTACTTTCTGAACTTAGCAGTCAGCATAAGGTCACCATACAGTGGATACCATCCTACTGTGAGTACCCAGAAATGACAGAGCTGATCGATTGGCTAAGGAAGGAGCAAAAGAAGAACAGCCTGATGTGTCCATTACATACCACCAAAAGAAAAGAATGATCAAATCAGTCAGAAAGATATCAAAACCTGCTCAAGACGACTACCATGTTATGGACAGACCAGAACAAGTCATTATTGTGCGCCTCAGAACAGGACACAATAGATTACGCAACCACATGTATACAAAATTCAAGATTGGTGACTCAGCCATGAGATGAGATGAGAGCATTTTATTTTGCTACCTATCTCAGAATCCCAGGCTGTGATATAGTGAGAGAGAGAGAGAGAGAGAGAGAGAGAGAGAGAGAGAGAGAGAGAGAGAGAGAGAGAGAGAGAGAGAGGAGAGATGAGGGGAGGGGAGGGAGAGGAGAGAGAGGGAGGGAGGGAGGAGAGAGGAGAGGACAGAGGGAGGGAGGGAGGGAGAGGAATAATTCAAGATCCACTAATGTCTACTTTGAAAAGCAGAAGTGTAACTATGCATGTCCAACCACGTTTCTTATGTTAATGAACTAGAAGGAAAGATCGCTATTGTCTGGCTCAAATAAAAATTCACCATAGACTGTAATAAAAAATAAAATAATTCTAACACACTGACAGCAATATTTGCAGTTTAAAGTAACCCCGATGCTGCACAAATTTTAAGCCATTTATTGACGCGTTAAAAGTGGCCAATGATGTACGCACAATTCAAATAATGCAGCATAAGCAACATCAAAGGTTGGGAGGTAACATTTCCCTTTACGTTAAAGGTTAAAGGTGATATGAGTGATTTCACTGCACCAGGTTTTATCCTGATCTGTCTTGGTCTTTTTTTTTTCACAGAAAAGCAAGGTGCCTGACGAGATCATCACATAAAGCATGAACTTTGTAGTTCCAGCAATTACCTCCAGGCTTTTCCAAAAAAATTGCACTTGTGGTCTGAACAATGCAATCCAAGAACGAACCACTTACCTTCAGAATGCAAGGAAGGTAGCTTGACCATTTCACTCTGGAGACCCCTCCCCTCTCCCCTGTTCCTAATGGCACGAGAAATAAACATACAGGTATTGATTTACGAGGTTGCTACTGTGTGGCATACATGTTTGATCTGTGGAGGTTGCCAGGTCTGAACCTTTCCCAAAAGTTGTGGGAACTGAGTAACTTGACAAGACAGGACACACAAACTTACTCTCTATGTATAGCTTGTTGCCCTTGACTGCAGCCTTGAGGTGAATTCTGCCCCTTCGTTCAGTGTGATCAGTACCACAAAGCAAGGGCACATTCTTCTCACATCTTTTGTGCACATTCATGTCACATGCTGCACAGAATAGAAAAATCAAATAATTTAAATATAGTGCTGTATATGCTTTTGGTATTGTTTGTAAAAGATGACTATGCTGCACATGGATGCCTTCATATGTGCTCCAGTCTACTCCCATGGATGTCTTCATACATGCTTCAGTCTACTCCCATGGATCCCACTGGAGGAATCTCACACAGCGTATGAACTCTGCAGTCCTGCAGAGAATCTGAATGAGTGTATACTAAATTCACACCAGCTGTAAATATTCTATTCTTGTGTGGGTAAGTTTTTCATTAACAAACTTGGCTACAGCACTGACCTAATTGGCTACTCATTATGATTTCCACCTGCTGGGGAATTGTTTAAATAGGTCTTTATTATTTGAATGACAAAGACACAAACAAATAATTACACGATTTATTGTCTGGTCATATTTCGCTGCATCTCGTCAGGTACATCCTGCAGAAATCAACGCAACATAAACTAAAGAAATTAGATGAATCCTTCAAGCTGAAATATACACACATATTCACACAGTAATTTACCCGATGAGATGCAGCGAAATATGCCAGGCAATAAGGCCTGCAGTCTATTGTTTGTGTCTTTCTTATTCAAATTCACTACGGGGAAAGTATTTATTATTGTACGACATATGATGATTTCTTTCAAAGGTAGACCTTATACCTGCATATTTTATTCTTGGAAATTCAATGTATACTCAAAAATTGTTTCTGGGATGTGCCAGTCATATATCTCATTGCCATGTACAATACATATCTAACAAATACAGCACTGGTTCTACTATTAGTATATAGCTAAGGTGATGTTATAAGATGGCTGATCTAGTTATTTCTCAAGCATGTCAGATATACACATCCATTTCTCATTTTGTTTATGTTTATTTCCACGAGTGCTAATGCAGACCACACAATAAACTTCCTCTTCATCCGTCTTTCGAGGGGAGTGTGTGACACCTAGCAATGCACCTGAATAGACAGTGTGTCCTACTTCAGCCTGCATCTGTGTCAGGTTTTATCCTCTAGCCCAGGGTTCTCAACGTTTTTGTTGTTGCCCATGCACCCTTTGACCATATTTTCAGAACGTCAACTCCTCCCCCCACCCCACATCCTCACCCGCTCCTACACAGTATATGTAAAACTGGAAGGTAAATTTAATAACACATACTAGAACAAGTCTAGACGTCTATATAAAACATGATTTGCGGGTCTACTTACGCTATAAAATGAATTTCAGAAGGGCGAGAAGTGACAGAACCGTAAAATATGGAGGGAAAAACAATATCAAATAATCAGTTCTTGTATTAATGCGATCTTGAAATAATCTTAATTTCCCCTATGGAAACCCTAAAATTCCCCCCCCCCCCCCCCACCGATTGAGAACCACTGCTCTAGACAGATTCCATCCATACAAGGTTCGTTTGATTTACTAATAATTTTGCCATAGTTTTCGGCCTTACGGCCGTCTCTTTGTAGTTTCCAACCGCTGTGGAATGTTTAGCGTGCACAAGCAAATGAGATCTCCTGTTTTATTTGAGAAGGCTAGTATCTAAATACAGACGCCATAAACAAAATATTGCACAATATCTTGCCTGGCATATTTTGCCGCATCTTATCAGCACTGCAGAGCTGCAGTTATGTACATGAAGTGGACAAACAATAATGCTTCAGACGAAATACTAAGAACATGGTAGTATTGGTAGCTGATAATGATATTCTTCGAATGTTGACAAACGTTATCCCCGTGGAAGTCTAACACTTAACAGGAAGACATTCTATTTGAATAGAAACGGGTGGAACCGCCTAATAGATAATGCTACGCTACATTTGAGCAATCTATTATAGTTTGTCGAATGCAGTTCACAATATACATTTTTTTGGGTTAACTCTATGGTTGCTAATAAGCAAATGTTCCGCGATGGCCGAATTTGACGTTTAATCATTAAATTAATGACCTGTCGACTGCATAGGGATTTCTGAAGAATGATTACCTCTCTTTTTCCAAAAACACTGGTATATGTTCGGCTACTCGATTTGCTAACTGTCTTTTGTTCTACCTATGTAAGTCACTTGGCACTCACATTGAAATTGATAAATACAGTTTGATTTTGGTGTATGGAGACAATGGTTCTTTCGGGGGGCTGAGTGGGCTCGAGGTATGGTGTCCGCCTCGAGTGCTGGAGGTCCAGGGTTCAGGCCCCGTTGAGGACCGGGATTTATCTAAAAAAGCCACCTGGACTTCCAGTAGTAAAATTTCCCCTGGTCTCTGGGCAGTGAGATCGGACGCCCGTGTGTATTGTTGCGCACGTAAAAAATCCCTTGGCAGTTGGAAATCGAAAAAGAGTAGCCTAACGGCGCTGCCCGGGCAAAATTTCGAGTTAAAAATCTACCCAAAGTATTTCAGGATCCTCGGCGATGCAACGGAGTTCGTGCATTGAGCTGAGTTTCTCCAGACTCGGGTTTGAGTTAGGAGGAAAACGGAGCACTTATGGGTTAAACCGTGTGCCGTGATGTTGATCCAACGACTAAACTAAACTAAACTAATGGTTCTTTCACAGACGGAGTAGTAATTGAGGTGGTTTTATATCTAATCATTGGTTCAGCAATCAAGAATGTTCGGTTTACAGCTGTTTTTAAGTCGATCGTATATGTTTGATTACATCGTCTCCCCAAAAGGTGAGAGGAAGACATACTTGAAGTTTGGAGACAATTGATTCTGTGGAGTTAGGTTTGGGTGGCTGGCAGTGACGCTTGATGAAGCATATTGGATATCGATTAGATTTCAGTGTCGGGTGAAGGGTGTCTAGTTCTTTCTTTAGAGTGTCGTAGGAGCTAATCTTCCTAACTCGATTAAATAGGGCATGTAACAAGCCACGCTTATACTGAATGAGTGCAAAGCGATTGAAACTCAGGTACTGGCCCGTCCATGACCCTTTTCAATACACTGCTCTTTGGATAATACCGTTCTCTCGCTATCGGATTAGGATGTGTAAGAACAGTAAGGTGTTGTTAATGTTATGGTCAATGGTCATGGAAATGTCCTTGTGGGTTTGGTTCATGATGGAGTGGAATGATTCAGCTTGTTGTCTGGTCTCTGTGAGGAATAATGTCATTCACATATCGGCGGTAGAGAACCAGGTCCTTAATATTAGATGATCGTTGTTCTTCTACATGCGCCTTAAAGATTTCAGCTAGAATGTGACCTACAAGACTCCCCATGGTTCAATCAATCAATCAGGTGCCGTATCCGCAGTGAAGGTTGGCTGCAATGGATCTCCAACACTGTCTCTCGCCCGACTGTACATTCTGTCCAGCTGATATTCGTCCATCTCGTCCATGTTATCTTCCCACTTGTATCGTTGTCTACCTCTTGCTCGCTTGCTCTCAACCTTGCCCTCCAGTATGGTTTTTATAATAGTATCATGTCTTTTAACGTGGCGAAATATTTCACTTGAAGTTCTTTATTTCTGTCATCAACTCTCTTCATTCCCAGTTTTTCAAGAACCTCTGCAATTGATTGTTTTTGTTTCCATGAAATACGACATATTCGTCTGTATGTCCACATCTCCAGGGCCTCTATGCGACTTTCTAGTTGCTTGTTCAATGTCCAGGCTTCCGCGCCATACAGTAGCGTGTGATATACGTAACATTTGGCAATTCTCATTTTTAATTCTCTAGACGTTAATACTGATTTCATGCTGCTGAAAGCATTTTTGGCCATTCCTATTCTCTTTTTGATTTTCTATTTCACTTCTGCCATCATCTGTTATTATATGTCCAAGATAGGAGAAACTTGTTATTTGAACTCCATGGTTATTCCATCTATTTGGCGGTAAAATTTTAAAAGAGAATTTAATTTAATATTAGATTAGCACAGTAGTAGTAGTTTCTTGAGTTTGGATGTTGGTAGGCCTGACTTTAATTTCGTCTCTTTATTGCGATCACAGATTATCTTTAGTATTTCATCCAGGGGAACGTTAGTTAAAAGAGAGACATGTCCATTGATGACTTGTGCTTTTGTTTAAGATCAATGGTGTCCAGTAGTGCGACCAGCTCAAATGAATCTTGTAGTATTAAAGGGTTGAGTGATTGTCGCAGTGGTGTAAGAATTTCAACAAGCCATTAAGCCATCATGTGTTGGGATAGAGTTGTTCATCGATAAAACAGGTCTAAGTGGTACCTCAGGCGGGTGCAATTTAGGTAGGCCATAAAGTTTGCAAGATTTGTGAGCAGCGCGGGATGAGTGGCTGCGCAGTTGCCTCACTGATGATTTGATTATCTAAAAGTGACTTAATTTCTTTCCTCACTTTTGCATCCAAGTCCCTTGGGTTTGCTGGCTTTTGGATCTAACTAAAATTTGTATGGATTGACAAAATGTCTTCCATTTCCTTTTCGTAGTCTGACTTATCCATCACCTCTGTATCACCCTCTTTGTGTGGTTTTAGTATTACCTGCTGTGCATTGGCTTGTTGTGATTACAGAACGGTGATGTGATCTTTGGTTAAAGGACATTTCTGTTTAGATGGCGTTATGAGATATTGATGTTCTATATCCACCAGTTTGGTTTTAAGCCATACGACTGAGTCAGCAGAAGATAGTGTTAACTTCGACATTTGTTCATATGCATTTTGAATTCAGCCTGCGACTCATCCTGGTTAAATCTGCTAGTATCCAATCTCATCTCATCTCATATGGGTCCCCTTGTACCTTGCGGTGTTGACGTGAAGCATAAACCGCGGGAGAGTGCCCATTTATGGGCTTCATGTATCGAGATTCCCATGGACTCTGTAATTCCTTCTGTCCATAGTTTACGTGTCTGGCCTCTTCCTCTGCTTCCATTTAGCCTGTACATCATTGATTGTTGTGGTATTCTGTTAGTTGGTAATCTAGTTATATGACCAAGCCATTTAACTTGCTGTTTTATAATGAAGTCTAGCTCTGCTGTATCCCCCCGCTTAAAAAAAAGTCCCGATTTCCTCATTTCTGATTTTCTCTCTTCTTGATACATTAAGTATTCTTCTCAGGAATCTCATTTCTGTTGTTACGATTTTTCCAATGTCACTATGACAAGAGATAGAGGTGATGTGTGCTATTTTTAGATACCTGAGGTTCTGGAACAAATACCTGACCCTATGCTGGTATCAAACCTGCTACCTCCTGAGCCTCAAGCAGTCACCGTAACCACTCAGCCATGGCTAATCCACACAAATAAACAAACAACTCGTCAAAAAGCGGGAATGTGACCTGCCTTCTCCAAGATCATGATTTCAGCATTGTGATGATATCACCCGTGCTCGCGTCAGGACCAGCTAGCATGCTAAGTCTCACCACATTTATTTCACAATGCTTTTCTTCCTTTCATCTCCGCCCCCTACAAACAACACATCATATCTGTTTCTCACTGTTTACATTTTGTGTGTGCATTAGTCTGCTGGTCCTGATAAGGCTATTTTGGCAAACTATCTATTCTACCGACTGTGATGACAGAGAAATAGAGCCACCCCTCTTTTATTAATTAAATGGTGCTTGAGCACTGGCAAAGGCTGGTCCCATGTTTCATAAACATGAACACCAACAAATGTGCATGGTATTTATCTGAAGAATAGATGACCAACTCAACACATATTACCTGTCATTATTAACACACTGCTCACAAATAGAGGGAAACGGGAGCAGCAATGGCAAGTGGCATTTCAACTTGTCTGTTTTTCGGTATGTATGCGAAAGTGGGACAATGGGTAATGAAATAATGGGAAAGCAAGAGACAGTGTAGATCAGGTTTTTGAGAAGCATAAAGAATATTGAGAATAGCGTGGACGGGTAAGAACAACCTGGAGGTACTGACAGTTGCATGTGTCACAAGCAAAGATCAATGAAATGTATGGGACAAATCAATAGAAAAGGTGCAATAGAGAAATTAGGCTTATGTGCTTGCTTGCTTGTGTTCGCTGGCTGTGAACTCCAGCGTGAAGTCCTGTATGTCGGATGAAGACATCCTGTTGTCCAACATCAGTGTGATGTCATACAGGACCTGAGGTTTGCGTGAGTATCCGTTGTCCCATGTCTGGCTTATTGGTGTTCAGACTGGTGGTTCCTCGCCGTGCAGGCAGATACTCTCCGACTTCGGGGGAATCAACGACCCTACTGACTTTAGCCAGGACCCCACAGGGACCTGTTGCCCAGGACACTCGGCGAGGACGCGTCAATAGGTCTTGGCCAGTATAGGCCCCAGCCTTGGTGCCTTGGAAACACCTCTGCGTCCCATAGGCTTATGTGAGAAAATACTAGATAGCAGAGCGGAAGGCAGAGAAAGATGTACGTGGCAAGTTGAAACAGTTATTTGCATATCCTTTACAGGACGTCGGAGTCAACTCCAGTATTTTTGGCTGTTTGTTATTTCTTGGCAATGTTACTATCCGTAGTTTACCATTGATTTCTGAACGACCAGCACTCATTCTTTGTATGAAAACCAACGCCAGGCGGTCAGCTGCCAAATCGCCTGCGGCTCTGTTTCGAATGTGGTATGCAAGACTGTGAATTGCATTCGTAACACCTTCACCACAGAGCCGACTCTGTTTAGACAGAAGAATAATAAAAAAAGAAAATAATAATAATAATAATAAAACAGCTTCAATAAACTATCAACTGGCTGAGAAGATTAGAGTCGTGATTGAAAATGGCTGTATGAGACCAGATACAAGAAGTCAAGAAGAAGGAGGAGGAGGAGGAGGAGGAGGAGGAGGAGAAGAAGAAGAAGAAGAAGAAGAAGAAGAAGAAGAAGAAGAAGAAGAAGAAGAAGCAGAAGAAGAAGAAGAAGAAGAAGAAGAAGAAGCAGAAGAAGAAGAAGAAGAAGAAGAAGAAGAAGAAGAAGGAAAGTGTTAAGGAAGGAAAATGGGGAAGAGAGAAAGATAAGGTTAGAATGGGAGGAAGGAAGGAAAGAAGTAATATTTTATAAGGAACTAAAGATTCTTTGTCAAAAATTGTTCTCACAGAAGGATACAAACAATAAATATTATTTCTAAAACAATACAGATGCATACACGTTGATTTACATGAAAGATATGTATACATGTTAGCACTAGGAAGTTTCCACCACATTCAAAATTACAGGTGTGCGAAAAGGTTTTTTTGTTTTTTGTTTGGAGGAGTTTCGTTCTGTTTCAACAGATTTTACGGAGCAAATAACCAGGAATTCTTTGATGAAAGAAAATACTGCATATCTGTTATCATAAATAACACTCCCATAATCTTGTTTAAAAAAAACAAACATGCCAATTAGTGAGTTCAGTAGTGGGCTGCCGAGCCTCTTGCAAATATTTAACTTATCTTGTAAACAATTTAACCAATTTACAACCCCGTGTTATCGCGTTCTACCTATAACATCATCATGAATTTGTTACTTCCGCCAACTCGCTCCCAAGGCATCAAGTGCATGATCATACTCTATGAACCCTTCTGGTCGCCATTTCTATAACAGTTTGTTGTGCACCGTAAGCTCACTAGAACACCCCCCCCCCCTCCCCCAACCACACACACACACACCTTCACTTGAAATCATTTACAGTCAGTGTGATAGAGCGGCTGTTGTTTAACGCCTGCACTCATTATACATGACTCTTATCGCCTGACCCAGATGACGGTTATCACCACGAGTACAATGACATGCATGTGAGTGTCGATGGTGCCTGTACTTCTTTCTGTTACTCCAACTCCCCCTTCACTTTCGCAATCAATTATTCACCGATTAAACAACGTTGCCAGATGGATCGGATGTCCTCCGCGCTTACGCTTGCTCGTTATTTCACATTTTCGTCCATTCATTCGTCTATCTATTGCTAAAAGTAGTTACCCGATCTAGCCATTCAAACATACCCAACAAACTATCTGCTTGCTTACCTACGATCTACCTGTCTACTTACCTACCGATCTGTCTGTCTATCAATGTATATATCTATCAATATATCTACACCCCACCTACCTATCAACCTGCCTGTCTATCTATGTATATATCTATTAATGTGTTCTACCTACCTACCTATCTGCCTGTACATCCACCCGTGTACCGACACTCACACACACACACATGGGTGTGCGCGCGTAAATATATATATATATATATATATATATATATATATATATATATATATATATGTGTGTGTGTGTGTGTGTGTGTGTGTGTGTGTGTGTGTGTGTGTGTGTGTGTGTGTGTGATTCTGATCAAAGAGGCTGTGGTCAGAGATATGCCGACCTCCCTACCTCTAAGAACCTGTTCTGGTACTTACTTTATTAGGCTGAGGCGTCCCTGGAATCTCGAGAATTTCAACCCAGGTCCACCGAGCCTACGGCCGAGTGCTTTAGCGGCTACGCTACTGGGGGAACCATTCATACATGATCTCAGTGTATGCCCATTTCAGTGGTATAGTCTAAACTAGTGGTTCTCAACCGGTGGGGGGGGGGGGGGGGTGGTTAGGGTTTCCAGGGGGTGGGGGAATTAAGAGTATTTCAAGATCGCGTTAATACAAGAACCGATTACTTGATATTGTTTTTCCCTCCATAATTTACGGTTCTGTACTTCTCGCCTTTCTGATATTCGTTTTATAACGTAAGCAGGCCCGCAAATCCGTTTTATGTAGACGTCTAGACTTGTTCTAGTATTGTTATTAAATTTAGCTTTCATTTTTACGTATATTGTGCAGGGGCGGAGGAGGGGGGAGGGGGGTTTATAGGGAGGAAATACGAAAGGGGGGATATGACGTTCTGAACATATGGTGATGGGGTGCATGGGCCAAAAAAGGTTGAGAACCACTGGTCTAGACACTTGCCAGCTCAGTCCTTCCTTTATAGGGACACTATTCATCGTGTTATCTACCGGCAACACAAGAACTCATTTTAAGGTACTATACCACGATACATACATAATTTAACAGTTTAAATGAAAACCACATTCTCAATAGTTGTAGCCAGCGACAGCAGTAGAACTGACGAGACAGGCGAGTTTAAAGACGGAGGAAAACCAAAAGGAGAGACGAGGGGTGGGAGGGACGAGAGTCAATCGATACGCTCTTTAGATTATCCGTGCAACAAGAACAAAAGGGAGACAAGAGTGCATCAATCTAATGGCTTTCTATAACAATCAGAGCGATGCAGCTTCACCTAATAGGTTATAGAAGCCAGATTTAGCAGCCGGGTATTGAAACCGTATATTGCTTGAATGGAAAGCTAGCAGTAGTGAGCAAGATTTTATTTCTCTCCTCGCAGACCAGCAGACTAATGCACACACAAAATGTATGTCCTCTTTGTCTGACCGCACTCCTTGGTATATTACAAGTCTTTCAATAACCAAACCGCCAATGCATATTCTGAAAAGTCTCACCTGTATTACAATTATATTGACGCAGATAGACAAGCAGACAGAAGCAGTCGGGAAAGCAAGTGAGCACACAGATTGTCAACCTGACATATAATAGATAGCGAAATGAACAGCACCACAGGCATAAGGAACCGATAACAGCCGTTCAGCGCATCCTGGACGAAATGAAGCTCGTTCAGCAGAATATCGAGCAGGATGTGGCTCGAATGGCTGTAATCAAAGCCGAGACGGAGAAGGCACTGACAGAAAGTCCAAGAAGAGAGAGAGCACAGATAGAACGGCCTAAGGAACAGACAAAGAATGAAACATCACAAACAGACGACACTAAGAGCAAGTCCCAGACAGAAGAGGAAGTAATACCTTGACTGACTGACTGACTGACTGACTGACTGACTGACTAACTAACTAACTAACTAACAAGCAGGTTAACTAACTAACTAACTAGCTAGATAACTAAGTAAATAACTAATTAGCTAACTAACTAATTAACTAGCTAAGTCTATATGTACTTAACTAACTAGTTAGCTAACTAACTAGCTAACCAACTTGCTAACCAATTAGCTAGTTAACTAACTAACTAATAACTAACTAACTAACTAACGAACGAACAAACGAATGAACTTTATTTTCAAAGGGTAACAAATTGGGCACGCAAGTCCGTCTTATATTCGGCCCTTCCATTCACTCATCTTTCATTCACCAACAGTGCACGATACATTCACATAGAAAAAAGACATTATCAAATGAATGTTGTAAACATAAACAATGCATTTTACCATATTATGAGACACATCCCCCACCCACCCACACATGACCCACCCACACATCCCCACCCACACCACCGCCAGGCAAACATAATGCCCCACCCACCCACCCACACCTACAAATATCTCCTCACTCATACACACATTTCCACACCACCCATCCCATAAATCCACACACACTCACCCACCCACATATCCTCCAACACCCACACACCCCTCAGCCACCCACACATCCCCAAACATACATTCCTCACCCACACACACACACCCCTGCAAACCCACACATCCCGCACCGACCCACAATCCCCCACCCACACAATCTCACCAAACCCACCCACACATCCCGCACCCACCCACACATATCCCCCAACCTACACACACTGACCCACCCAGACATCATCCACCACCCCCTCCCCCTATATCCCCCAACCACACATCCCTTAACCACACATTCCCACCCATCCCCAATCACACACATTTCCCCGCCTATACACACAGCCCCGCCCACACATCCCCATCCACCCACACATCCTCCATCCATCCACCATATCTCCCACCCACACATACATCCCCCGAATCACCCACACACCCCAACCATTACACCCCCCCCCCCCCCCCCCACCCATACACACATCTGCCAAACCGATCCCTCACACCAACTAACTACCTAGATAACTACGCAGCTAACTAACTAACTAACTAACTAGCTAGATAGTTAACTAACTAGCTAACTAACTAATTAACTAACTAACTAACTAATCCACTTAAGTGTCTTGCTTTGATAAGCTAGAGCCAGGTACTACTTGTCGCTGAAGAAGAAGAAGAAGAAGAAGAAGAAGAAGAAGAAGAAGAAGAAGAAGAAGAAGAAGAAGAAGAAGCAAACACGTTGACTACAACTAACCGGCCACAGAATAAACCAAGTACTTACAGTCACATTTGAGACCTTGGTGTAAGAGCCCGTACAGTAGTGAACCGCAGTGGTCACAGAACGTCGGACTGCCGTATGTGTGCAGTTTAAACTTGTGTAAATTGGTGGCCTGAAAGATACAAACACTCACTTAATGACATTAAGTCATGTTTTCCACAGCAAATTACATTAACACGTAACAATTTCACTAACCTAAAGACCAGAATCCCGCAGTTTGCATGGCGCCATGAAATAAGTATATGGCGCGAGACATCTCGTGTAATTTTCTTCACCGTTCTGTTGTTTGTCCATCAAGAATGATGATAACCATTCATTTCAACCAGTGAGGCTGAAAGTATGGAGCAATGAGTTCTAAGATCGCTGATAAAGCCTATTCTGGCTCGAAATGTTCTTTGACAATGTGGGCAAAGAATGCTTGACGTCCTTGAGGAGAATCTCCTGCAGTGGTTTTTCTGTCCAGCCTTTTCTTCACACCTCTTGCAGTCCTGGTTGCTTCACAGGTGACTGCACCCTTGAGTAATGATGTACGCCATGAATTTCGGTCTTTGGTAGTAGTCTCCCAAGTGTCGTGATGAATTCCAAAAGCTGTTAGTGAGATCTTCAAAGTGTCTTTAAAGCGGTTCCGCTGGCCGCCTTGGGAGTGATACCATAACGCAGCTCGCCGTAAAAAATATGTTTAGGAGCCTGTGATCTGGCATGCGAGTCAAGCGACCATCACAGCGAATCTGATTCTTCATTAGTATAGTGTGGATACTGGGCATGGACGCTCTTTCTAGGACTTCAGTGTCTGGGATCGTGTCTTGCCATTTAATCTTCAACAATCATCGATCGAAGGGTGATGTGGTAAGTATCGCGCCAACAGATTCCATTCATGTGTACCTCCGTCAGCACTTCACAAGGTGAAGAATATTATCTGGCATTTATCTTTGTCAGTCGAGGTGAAGAAAAGAGTTATTAACAGCTATACTGACCAAATCCTGATGTACGAAAGCAAATCATGGACAATTAGCAGACAAGTCAAGAATTATATGGAAAGCTGCTGGATAGAAAATACTGAGAAAACAAAACCGTCGACGGATAGAAACACCAGTGCAGATATCTTGAAAGAAGTTAACTCAGAAAGATAACTGGTCCTCACATCAGAAGCAGGCTGTCCACATTCTTCGGGGATATCATGAGAACATGAAAGCCGGAGTAGGTCGTCACAAAGGGTAGGCTGCAAGGGAAAGAGAAGAATAGGTAGATCAAGAGAGAAGATGCTGGACAGTTTGACATCACGGCATGGAGGAACATGGATATCAGAAATGATTAGCAGCACAAGAGACAGAAGGCTATAGACAGGCATGATCGCCAACGCCACACGGCGTGGACTATAACAAGATGATGTATTCTACATGTCTTGTTGTCTATCCACCTTCCAGCGCAGCACTTTGTTTATCGTCTATCTGTCTACTAGTAACATCGCCGGATCTATACAAGAACACAATTTTCAACACACTGCTGCGTAGCATACATAATTGAACAAGCTAAATGAAAAACACATTCCCCGAGGCGCCAGTTCAGTCAACTATGGAATAAATATATAAATATACACTAGCAATTTGTCTTTACGGTTTGTGCCAGAATATGAGATCCATAGGGAAATTCTTCTTCTCCTTCTTCTTCTTCTTCTTCTTCTTCTTCTTCTTCTTCTTCTTCTTCTTCTTCTTCTTCTTCTTCTTCTTCTTCTTCTTCGTCTTCTTCTTTTCTGGCACCAACTTAAGTAATTTCTTAATTCCCATTTGTGTTGTTCATAGTAACAATGTGACGTGAGCATATCCAAGCCCAGATATGTATACCTCTAACTACAAACAGATGCCAATGTTCCATGTCAGTGCGTTCTCTACATCCCTCATGTTTTCATTTTATGAGTTAACTGCTTAAGTGCCATGGGATGATTAATTGTCTGAAGCGATTTTCCAAATCTGCCATGGGCTTGTATATCGCCAAATATTGTCACTGCGTCATAATACAGTTCTACCATATTAACAAATTTAAGTCATAACTGTGAGGTACCCGTACTTGCCACTTCTGCCATTCAAGTTTATTTGGTCCAAACCAACATTATGTTTGACATTCAAGTTTATTTGGTCCAAACCTACTTTTTGTTGGCGTCTGAATTTGTTAAAACGTAAAGGGTATATAATGCAGCCTGTCTGACTCCTTCTACATAACACCAATCTGTTGTATCGTAACAAATTCTCACAGCTGCCTTTAGTCTACTGTAGACAGTTTTTATGATCCGTATTGGATCATATTATTTCTTTTATTATGTTCTACAATCCCTTATGTTTTACACAATTAAATACTATAGTGCAAGAGTACATCATCATCATCATCATCATCATCATCATCATCATCATCATCATCATCATCATCATCATCATCATCATCATCATCATCATCATCATCATCATCATGGGCCTTGCAAATTGGAGTAGGTGATCATGTTTTTCCACAGATCTCGGTCCTTGGTGTTCTGCATAAATTATTTTGATGACATTCCCCCAAGCCACCGTCTTAGACCATCTTGCTGTTGGCCCGCTTATCCCCTTCCACCTCCATGATAGTCTCTAATGTTCCTCTTCTCATTATATGACCAACCAACATTGTTATTTCCTCCTTATATTAGGGACGTTCATTTGAAACTCGTTCCAATGGCTTTATTTCAAAAGCTGAAAGAAACATTAACAGGTGTGGTAGAATTAAACAAAGCATTCATTTTGAATGAATTATACACCATGGGTTGGTCAGAAGGAGTCGCCGCAGGCATTCAGGCAAGCATCCCATTGCTTAGGTAGGCGGCGAATGCCGTCCGCAAAAAGGATTGTGGTTGTTCACCGAACCATGTGTTTACCGCGTTCATTACGTCTGCGTCTGTGTAAAATCGTTGCCCCTTGAGAGCTTTTTTTTTTTAAGAGGTCCGAACAAATGAAAATCACATGGTGACAAATCAAGACTATAGGCTGGATGTTGCAGAATTTCCCACTTCTTCCTTGCTAATGCTCCCTGCACAATCTTTGCGACATGCGGACGATCATTTCCGTGTAACAAAATCACACCGTGAGAAAGCATGCCGGGTCGTTTATTCTTGATGGCTTTTTGCAGCTTGTCTAGTGTTTGCAAGTAGTGGGTAGAAGTTGATGTTGACACCAGGTTCTTTAAAGTCGGCTAACAATAGCCCTTCATGGTTAAAAAATGCGCTCAGCATAACCTTACCAGCGGAAACCTGTAACTTGATCTTGTCTTGGCTTTTGGTGATCCAGCACGCTTCCATTGCATGATCTCTCTTTTGCTGCTCGGCTCAAAGTGGTGACTGGTGACACCATCATTCATCGCTTGCCACTATGAGGAAGAGAAATGCATCACCCTCCGCTCTGTAACGCAGCAAGTGGTTCAAACACCGATCCCATGCATTCCTCTTTTTGGTGGTCGGTCAACATCCGTGGTACCCACTGTGAACACACCTTCCGATATTGCAGTTTCTTACGAGCGACCTTTTGAATTGTCCTAATTGACACATCAAATAGTTTGCTAGCGAACGTATGCTTCGACAAAGGTTCATCTGTGCTGCTTCAATTTTGGCGATGATTTTTTTTCTGTTGCAACAATATGCGTTTGACCCGGCTGTCGAAGATCTGTCGTGAACTGACGTCCTTTCCGAAACTTTCGTGCCCAGTCTGTCACTATTGTCTTCGACACACATTTGTTACCGTGCGCTGCCTGCATTCTTCGATGAATGTCCACTGGTCGACGTCCTTCAAATGAAAGAAACTGAATCACCGCTCTTTGAGCTTCTTTGGGCGGATTTGGATCAACCCGGCCATTTTTTCAACGGTCAGAAACAGAAGCTATGCATCACGGGGCAATAAACACGTGCTCTTTTATTCTTTGGTCAGTACTTATCACATGACTATGACATGATCATGTTCAACGTACGCAATTATGCTCGGTGCGGCACGAACTGATTTCAAATTAACGCCCCTTATAGTTGTGTGTAATGTTCTACAATCCAGACAATCGTTTCCATAACCAGATCTCCACTTCTCCAAAAGTTCTACGTAGTTTGTTCGTCCACGTTCGGTGATTCACTGCCATACAGCGGAAGACATTCTATATAACATTTTAGTACTATCTTTTTTACTTTAAATGAAAGTGAACTATTACATAGTATAATTTCCACCTTCTGAAATAAAGCGCTTACTAGACCTATTCTGCTCTTAATCTTTGTAACACATTTTCCATCTGATGTTACGAGGGTCCACAAATATGTGTATTTACTGACTTGGTTAAAAATCGTCCCTTCTATTAGAATATGAGTTTGGCGTTACTTTTTCTTTGATTTGCCCACTGCTTCTGTCTTCTTGGTATAAAAACAAAGTCGTTTATTTGCACTCTGGATCACTACAGTGCCCAACATTTGTTGTGTATCTCTTGAGTTTTAAGCTCTCAATAGTGGAACATCTGCATAACGCAGATTGCTAACATTATAACCCCCACCTCGTATTTCTGGTATGTCTTTGATCTCTGTCATTAGTATTTATACATAGAGGAAAACATATATGCCGTCGTGTTTTGGAGGTGACAGGTTCGAATCCCGGCCGATAACTACAGCTTTCAAATTTTATGTTGTCTAGTGCGTCCTCGAATCTCTACTTCAATCTTCTCCTTCTATGAGCGCCAAACAATACTATATGTGTTTATTTGTGAACTGTCTTATGTTACTACTTGCATTACTGTACACAATTGCCTACTTTAGGCCCCACTTTAATTGCTACTACTGTACTTGTTTCCAGTAAATGTGTACTCGCGCGCACGACACAGACCTACCCACCCACACACGCTGGCACACTCACACGCGATCTTCCATTTTGTTTAATAGTTTATCAAAGCTGAAAAGAACACAAACACGTTAGGATATTAAATGAATGTTGCGCAAAGAACACCCAGAGAGGTGTCCATGAACACTGCCTTGTCATATAAAGATAACTAGTGTTAGCCAAAGCCAAGAATACAGTAAACGCGATGGTTACATTCTATGAGGTTACGAAACTACAATGTTATATTCTACATGGTTACGGAGCTACAATATTACATTCTACATGGTTACGGAGCTACAATGTTACATTCTACACTGTTACGGAACTACAATGGTACATTCTATATGGTTACCGAGCTATAATGTCCCATTTCTAATGGTTACTGAGCTTTAATTTTACATTCTACATAGTTGCATAGCTATACTGTTAAATTCTACACGGTTACTGGGATATAATGTTACATCCCAATTATACATAGTTACATAGCTATAAAGTTATATTGTACATGGTTCGAAACTATAATGTTATATTCTACATAGTTACCGAATTACAATGTTACACTGTGCATCGCTACCGAGCAACTATGTTACATTCTGTATGTTTATGGAGCTGTAATGTTACACTGCACATAGTTACGAAGCTGTATTGCTACAATGTAAATGGTTAATGAGATGTATTGTTATACTGCAGCTGGTTGTATAGCTGTACTGTTACACTGCACATAGCCACGGAGCTATATTGTTACCTTGTTCATGGTTGCTGAGATGCACTGTAATTGCTCTGCCTCTTATCCTACTCTCCTTCTGCCCTGAAATTCTGCCATCTCCTTACGCTGAGTTGGGTTGTGTCAAGAACCGACATCACAGCACTCGGGACAATCCCACACATACCCGTATCTGCAACAGCCAGCGAAGAGTTCCAATACTAATGATGCCAGTAGCAGTCTGATTATGTATGTGTCTGGTCTTTCCTTGGAGTTTTGAGTGTTGGCCAGATCCTCTGGTCACTCCCTGCAGCATCATTCTCTACTATTTCTTTTATCTACCCGCTCTTCTGCACTATACACATGATTCCTGAGGGTCCCAGCCGCATTTGCCTTATCAGGCACCAATACCCCACCAATGGGTACAGACCCAGCCAATCAGTCCGCCTGCTTATTTCCCATAACACCAGCGCGTCCTGGGGACACAATCCAACAGATGTTTGATTGTTTTAACAGCATTTCCTCTTTCGCGAACGGAGTGACTTAAAAAATGTTATCCACTACGGTAAATATTCGGAGTTCGGTATATCATAAGGCGTAAGCCTTTCCAGACAAGATGTAGTAAGTAGGCCAAATACAATGCATACAGCAATGTGAGATTCTGCAAAGAAGCAGTAAATACAACGCTATATATTAGAAATCACTAATTATTATTTTTGTTCCGGGACATACGGGAATCGAGGCAAATAAACGAGTAGATAAAACTCGCTGGCTCTGCATCCTCTGCAGATGGCAAGCTTATGGATCGTGCCGATATTATTAATACTCTTACAGAGATACAGAGAGCGGATGACTTTGACTCCAGTGAATCCGCATAGTTGTCTATAATGAGAGACTTGGTAGTAAGAATTGGCACGGCCAGACACGAGAGGAATATCGGGAGATTGAGGGGCCTCGTCAACAAGCACAGAACTGGTACTATTAGCCGTCGGACACTGATGAATGAGTTTGGGGAAGGATCTGAATACAAATGGACATGTCCCGAGTGCAAAATATAACTAACTAACTAGCTAGCTAGCTAGCTAACTAACTAGCCAGCCAGCCAGCCAACCAACTAACTAACTAACCTAAACTAACTTACTAACTAACTGTTAGTATACCGTGAAGTGGCTCAAGCACGGCCCCGCATTGATCAACCTCTACCTAAGACTGGGTCCAGTATTTTACACTCCATACCTCTATGGGACCTGGGTCTCCGTGGCGAAGTAGCTAAGCCGTCTACCTGGCGTTCTAAATTTGTTCTCCGGACTGCGTCGTTCAGATCACGAATGCAGTTTTCCGGAGATTTATAGGCATCATCGCTGGGGCTACGGCGTTGTGCTTGGTGCGATGCTCTCGGCAAGCGGCTTGCAGATCTGTAGAGAACGATCGGGCCAGATGGGATAAACCCTGGTGCAATGAAGCAATGAAAGGGTCTTTCGACCTTAGTACTTGAAGTCCAAATTCAGTAAATATATGCACGTATCGCATTCAGAATTTCTACAAGCATCTCCTAGTAAGTAACCTGTGTGTTGACATGTGGTACGAGTTTTAGCTATACCTCAGACTGGAGCAATGCGTGCCATTACCAGTTATACTCGGGAGTTCTCTCACAAAAATGACCGCATGAAAACGGTTCTTGAGCGTGTACACTGAGAACTAGCAAGTGTTGTGAGCCAAACAACGTAAGTCACGTTCTATTAAACTTCCAATACTTTAATGAAGAAAGTTAGGATCTAACGAGATATTTCCATTTTAAAAATAAAGAAATAACAACAGAACTAATACAGTAGTCAGTAAACAAAAAGTAGAACAGCCTGTCAAACTATTTTATAAAAGTAAAGTAGTAGTCTAACAAATAAGAAGAGCACGACGATAAGCAGGAGATGAGTTCCGTTTAGGACTAGTCCTTTTTTGTTAAGGACCTTCACACAAAAAGAGAAACATCTGAACGAAAGAAATACTAGCACAAGAAACACACTGGAAATCTGCAACTGATTTATAACTCCAATCATAATAACGTTTTCAAAGGATGAAAATGTAATCTTACATGTGTATGTGTGTGTGTGTGTGTGTGTGTGTGTGTGTGTGTGCGCGCACGCGCATGCTTGCGTGTGTCTGTGTGTGTGTGTGTTTCTTCGCAGGGTTTAATAAACCTAGGTTATATTGTCAGATCCTGCCGCAGTCAATATTATTCTCAACATAAAAAGAGCTTATCTATAGATATACAAAAAGCTGCGGTCATATTTTAACTTTACATAATAGGGTAAGACGGAAGCATTTTTGAAAACGATTACTGACGGGAAACGGGCTCCATAATCTCTGGCCGACACAGCCATTCTGTCGTACTAATGCTATCGAGACGTGTCAGTACGGGCAATGTGTATACAATTACACTAGCTTATGACAATCTCGTCAATAGATGTGTGACCTACAGTTAGTTACTCTCGCTGAGCTAGACTGTCATCACTGGTAATGTGACCTACAATTACTCTCATTTAGCAACGCTGTTATCACCGGTAATATGGCCTATAATTACTCTTTTTTAGCAACGATGTTGTCACCGGTAATGTGACCTACAATTACTCTCATTTAGCTACGCTGTTATCACCGGTAATGTGATCTACAATTACTCTCATTTAGCTACGCTGTTATCACCGGTAATGTGATCTACAATTACTCTCATTTAGCTACGCTGTTATCACCGGTAATGTGATCTACAATTACTCTCATTTAGCTACGCTGTTATCACCGGTAATATGGCCTATAATTACTCTTTTTTAGCTACGCTGTTATCACCGGTAATGTGATCTACAATTACTCTCATTTAGCTACGCTGTTATCACCGGTAATGTGATCTACAATTACTCTCATTTAGCTACGCTGTTATCACCGGTAATGTGATCTACAATTACTCTCATTTAGCTACGCTGTTATCACCGGTAATGTGACCTACAATTACTCTCATTTAGCTACGCTGTTGTCACCGGTAATGTGACCTACAATTACTCTCATTTAGCTACGCTGTTATCACCGGTAATGTGATCTACAATTACTCTCATTTAGCTACGCTGTTATCACCGGTAATGTGATCTACAATTACTCTCATTTAGCTACGCTGTTATCACCGGTAATGTGACCTACAATTACTCTCATTTAGCTACGCTGTTGTCACCGGTAATGTGACCTACAATTACTCTCATTTAGCTACGCTGTTATCACCGGTAATGTGATCTACAATTACTCTCATTTAGCTACGCTGTTATCACCGGTAATGTGATCTACAATTACTCTCATTTAGCTACGCTGTTATCACCGGTAATGTGACCTACAATTACTCTCATTTAGCTACGCTGTTATCACCGGTAATGTGACCTACAATTACTCTCATTTAGCTACACTGTCACCACCGGTAATGTGACCTACAATTACTCTCATTTAGCTACACTGTCACCACCGGTAATGTGACCTACAATTACTCTCATTTAGCTACGTTGTTGTCACCGGTAATGTGACCTACAATTACTCTCATTTAGCTACGCTGTTATCACCGGTAATGTGATCTACAATTACTCTCATTTAGCTACACTGTCACCACCGGTAATGTGACCTACAATTACTCTCATTTAGCTACGCTATTGTCACTGGTAATGTGACCTACAATTACTCTCATTTAGCTACGCTGTCATCACCGGTAATGTGACCTACAATTACTCACACTTAAGAGACTGTCATGACTGGTAATGAGGCGTACAATTATTCTAGCTTACGAAACAGTCATCGCTGGTAATGTGGCCTAAAATTACTTTTATTTACGACACTGTCATCACCCCAAAGAGGCGTACAATTATTCTAGCTTACGAGTTTAGTTTAGTCGATGGATCAACATCACGGCACACGGGTGTAACCCATAAGTGCTCCGTTCTCCTCCGAACTCAAACCTGAGTCTGGAGAAACTCATCTCAGTGCACGAACTCCGTAGCACCGACGAGGATCCTGAAATACTCAGTAGTCTAGCTTACGAAACAGTCACCACTGGTAATGTGGCCTATAATGACTCTCGTTTAGCTACGGTGTGATCACTTGTAATTTGTCGTACTATTAATCTCGTTTATCGACACTAGCACCACCTCCAGTATGTAGTACTATTAGCCTCGCCTAGCAGCACTGTGACTTGATCACAACTGGTTGGATATTGTTGTTGAACTGTTTTACGTGATGGAGAAAACTAAACAAATTCCAGGAATGAAGAAGAAGAAAAAGAAGAAGAAGAAGAAGAAGAAGAAGAAGAAGAAGAAGAAGAAGAAGAAGAAGAAGAAGAAGAAGAAGAAGAAGAAGAAGAAGAAGAAGGCAGAAGAAGAAGAAGAAGAAGAAGAAGAAGAAGAAGAAGAAGAAGAAGAAGAAGAAGAAGAAGAAGAAGAAGAAGAAGAAGAAGAAGAAGAAGAAGAAGAAGAAGAAGAAGAAGACGAAGAAGAAGAAGAAGAAGAAGAAGGAAGAAAAAGAAAGAAGAAGAAGAAGGGAGAAAAAGTAAGAAGGAGAAGGATGAAGAAGAAGAACCAGAAGAATAAGAATAAGAAGAAGAAGATGAAGAAGAAGAAGAAGAAGAAGAAGAAGAAGAAGAAGAAGAAGAAGAAGAAGAAGAAGAAGAAGAAGAAGAAGAAGAAGAAGAAGAAGAAGAAACACTGTCATCACATCTAATCTTGTGCCCTCATACTCTTGTTTAGCTACAATGTAATCACAGATAATAGGCCTACCATTCAGTAATTCAACTGGAGAAGAGATATGAAATGGGTGGCCGCCATACATTTTATTTGTATCAATGATGCCACATAATACAGCAACAATACGGTTGTATCAATGATGTCATGTCACACGAAACGGCTGTAATACATTTGTTTTAAAGATGTCACACGATACAGCTACGATACATTTGTAGTAAAGATGTCACACGATACAGCCGGGATATATTTGTATCATTTATGTGGCATGATACAGCTATGACACAAGTGTATTAATGACGTCACATGATACAGCTACGATGCATATGTTTTAATGATGTCACATGATGCGGCGGTGATACATTTCTATCAATGATGCCGCATAACGCAGCTGCGACACATATGTATCAATGATGCCTCAAGATACGAACACATGACCACCGAGGCCGGCAGGCAAGCGTACTAGCCACTGAACCAATTGTTTTCCCTTTGTATTCACTACGCCACCTAAAGCAGCTCAAAAATATCCCAAAGTCACCAAACTCCACTTAGAATAACTTTCCAGTAGTCGAGACACCAAAAGCCCAGGCTAAGTCAACTTCTTCATTCCAATATTTGTGTAAGTTACTCTGGCAATCTGAGTGTTGACTTGTGGTGGCATGTTCAGTTATAAGTAGGACTGAGGCGATCGTTCACTAGGTCAATCAATTCCAAGACTGGTGGTTAAGACGACTGATCATGTCCCTCCACTGTCAACTATTCTAGGATAGTTATCTTCAGCTAAGCCTACGTCTGTACCCAAATCTCCTTGCATGCTTGCCTGATGTAATTTTCCTTAGAACGACCTCTTTTTTCCCCTTCGCTCGCTTTGAACACAAGCTTAGTCCAGACACGTACTACTACGTCTGATGCATCGAACTGAATTTTGCGTACTGTTTAGCTTTCCCTGTTACCAATGTCCTTCGCCATCAGGCGAACCCACACCGACTTCAGAGGTTCTTGTAATGTACCTCACCAAGTCAAGAACGAGAAGTCAACATTTTAGTCTAACTGACCGAAGTAGGAGTTGAGCCCGCTAACTCGGCATCAGCACACCAGAAGTTTAAGAACGAGCGCTCTTATCCATCCAGCCATGCTGACCTGAACGCCCTCTGTGTCTCTTGCCCTCCAGCAGCAATGAGTTGCAAATTACCACTGTGGGGAATCAATTCCCTAAAATAGACTGTAAAACGGCGGTATTTGAGAGCGTACACTGAATGTTATCTGAAAACACATGTAACCGCCGACGTGTATAATTGACAGAGCTGAAAATGACAGTATCCCGAGATATCTGATAGTTTAAATCCGGTTTACAAACCCTGGTATTTTCTTATTTCTGCCCTATGTTAAAATTGCATGCTATTGGGATACATTTGATGATTATATACATTACCACGCGTTACAATGAATGATTCATTCTTATCATAGATATGGTGTAGGTCAATGTGGCTGAAAGATCACTCACTACAGAATTTATTTTATTGTACACCCAACTTAACCAAAAGGGGTTTGCATCAAAACATCATCGTCGTCGAGTGGCATATTTTTGTAGAATGTCGCTGTGGTCGCGGCCCGCCGAACAGATTCTCGCTCCTTTGCCAGTTCTGAGTTCTGAAGTATTAAGAAATCCAATGGTACTCTGGTGTACGCCTCCTCAAGATCGATCGCTGCAGCAACAGTTTCAATGCCTGAGTGGAAACCTTCATAGATGTCTTGGGCAAAAAATTCTGCATTGATTCCAGGTTTCTCTTTTTGGACGGTAACCTCCCAAGGTAGGAGGGAAAACGCCTTGCTCTCTAGCTGGCTTGATATTTTCCTGGCAGTTCTGTCTCAGGTATTGTGATGTCCATGGTGTCTGTAATGGTTTGTTATGTCCATGGTGTCTGTAATGGTTTGTACCCAACTTCGTCCTGGTCGATCCCTGCCTTTTCCCCCAGGCACCATGCCTCCGATCACCGGTCTTC
This sequence comes from Cepaea nemoralis, assembly GCA_014155875.1. NCBI lineage: Eukaryota > Metazoa > Mollusca > Gastropoda > Stylommatophora > Helicidae > Cepaea > Cepaea nemoralis. The sequence goes on along the minus strand of JACEFZ010027810.1, from coordinate 29,600 downwards.
TTTCTATACTGAACCAGAGCGCCGTGCACACATTGACAGCTACACTGGGGTATCTTGTTGGCGGGGCATCAAATTACGTATGTTCCATCAATGGAGTGCTATCGTTACGTGAAGCCGGCAGCCTGTAGCTTTCAGTGTTTCTATTGTCTAGTGCAGTGGTTATCAAATGTTAGGGTTTCCAGGGGGGGGGGGGGGAGAGGGAGAGTTAAGATTATTTCAAGATCGCGTTAATACAAGAACCGATTACTTGATATTGTTTTTCACTCCATACTTTACACTTCTGTACTTCTCGCCCTTCTGAAATTTGTTTTATAACACAAGTAGACCCACAAATCAGTTTTATGTAGACGTCTGGACTTGTTCTACTATATGTTATTAAATTTAGCTTCCATTTTTACATATACTGTGTAGAGGCAGGGGGAATTTATAAGAGACACGAAAGGGGTGGGGGTGGGGGTGGAATGACATTCTGAACATATGGTGAAAGGGGGCATGGGCTAAAAAAGGTCGAGAACCACTGGTCTAGTGTTTTCTATGATCTGTACTTTTCCCCCATCGATTCTTTAAGTGCCTATCAAAATAATTAATTTTATCAACGTCAGAGCTGTTGGACCTGTGTCACTTATTAGCTAGTAAAGACACACATAAAATCTACGTATATACATTTATATTACAACTGTATACATATGTGTAGTACCTGTGCACGCCTGCGTATCTATATATACTATATATTTGCATAAGCCAGGCCATGCGGGAATCCAAGGTAACGAGCCGGCTGATATTTCCACGTCAAGGCCACCAATCGTGGGTACACAGTAAATGGACAAACGACAGATAATATACATCACACATGACATATTGGTTATTACAGAGGGAGTGATTCCAGACTAAGACTTCTGTCATTGTTTGTTATTGTAGTAGTAGGTGAGATCACAGGCGGAGACCACATAGGCGCATTCATAATCAGCGTGCTACTGGAGCAGTCCATTCCCACACTGTGAAATCTGGTGTGTGTGTGTGTGTGTGAGAGAGAGAGAGAGAGAGAGAGAGAGAGAGAGAGAGAGAGAGAGAAGAGAGAGAGAGAGAGAGAGAGAGAGAGAGAGAGAGAGAGGAGGGAGAGAGCACATATGGGCGTGTCCAGTAACGTCGATTTTAGTCAATCAATCTTTAAAAGAAGTCTTAAAGCCGAGAGGATCGACTTCATTGCATATAGCCCGGTCTCTTTCAGCAGGGTGACCTGTCGAAAGCGTAACACACAACACGAACTCCATAGCTCCAGCACCGACTCCTCCCCCCTCTTCCCAGGAACCTCCGATAAAAATGCACTCGTGACCGAATGATGTAGCCCGGAATCGAAGCCACAACCTTCGGAGAGCGAGGCAGACGGCTTAACTACTTCGCCACGGAGACTGCCAGGTCAATCAATCAACCTATAAATCAATTTATCAGAATGTTAATGAGGAACGGAGACGAAGAAAAATGCTAATGTGTGTGTCCGATGCACACAGGAATGCAATTCACTATAAAACGATGTAAGGGCTAACAATGATGTATAGTCAGTAAAGGAACCCTTTACACCCTTTTTAAATCGGGTATATGGTGCTAGATCCATATTGCATACACTAATCGGCGCTGGGTGAGTGATGTGGTACCCCTTCGGTCGCCTTTACCTCCAACGACATTTCGTGGCACCCACAGTACGGCTGGGTCGACCTGGCAGCCCAGGTCCAGTTTTATAAATTCGAATCCGTTGCAATGTGGATTTGAACCCACAACCACCGGGCCGGCAGGCCAGCGCCTCCATATATGATGTACAGTTGCAAGTTAAATACTACGTGTTAGTAAACTGCTGTCCCTATCTTGATGTTAGCAGCAATGAAACAAAGAAGTAACTCCACATGTATGTCATTCAATCATATTGGAAGTATAGTGGTAGGTCAGGGGTGTCTGTGATACGAATGGCTAATGAGGGAAAGTAATCCAGCATTAAGGCGGTCATATTTACATTCCCAAAACTCATTTTATGAGTCAGGGTCGAAAGCACAACTGTACTGTCTGGACTCCTGAAGACGATAGCTCTTTCGAAAGGCTGAGTGTGGAATTTCAGAAAATCGGGTCCTCCTAGCCAAAAGAAAATTCTATTAGCTGGGAAAGAGCGCTGTATATGATGCAGTTTATTTAACCTTTGTCCATCATTGGTGCTCGCGAAGATCAGATGGCCGAATGGATAAGAGCTCTCGATCTTAAACTTCCGGTGTGCTGATGCCGAGGTAGTGAGTTCAACACCTACACTGGTCAGCGTGATTAAAGTGTTGACTTGAGAACGTACATTACAAGTACCTCAGAAGCTTGAGTGGGTTTGACTGATGACGATGGACACTGGTAACAGAGAAAGCTAATCCACACACAAAAATAAGTCCAGTGCACTAAGCATGTTTAAGGACTACGCTGGAGTTCAAAACGAGCAAAGGGGGGATAAATTGATACTCGCGATATATATATATATATATATATATATATATATATATATATATATATATATATATATATATATATATATATATATATATATATATATATATATAAAGGCACACACATACATTAGACATTAGACAAACAGAAAGCAGACAGGCATTCGCACATACATAGACAATCAAGAGACAGGCAGACGCTGATATACATGTGTAATATTTGAATGTTATAATTCAAAACGAAAAGATACAATTAACAAATACCAAATCTCCAACTGTTGTTAATTCTCCTTAGCTTTTAATTAAGGACGTCTTTCTAATCATTAGCTAATTTTTAATAACTGTTTCATGAAAACATGACGACAATAGCGACAGGGATGAACGTGAGGTTATTGCCTGACTATGGCCGGGCAGAACAAAGCAGCCTGCTGTGATTAAAACAACTCCAGTAACAGAAAACAAATATTCTGGAACTCATTTACGTTGTCAGTTCCGTGTGGACTTAAATCTTTCTAAGCGGACTTATTTTAGAAGCTCCCTTTTGCTGCAGTTGACTAATGACTGTTTCAACGGTTTACAGCGCCCAGTGTGGATAGGTGCGTGTTTTCTTTGGTCACCTGGTGATTACTTAACGCCAATGACTGATTCAGCATGCAGCATTAGAGCAACCGAAATCTTCACAGAAGCTTTGATTTAGGACTCCCGTGATAATGAGTTGTTCTTTCCCGTTTGATTTGTCGTGGTAAAAAGTTAGTTGCTTGTCCTTTTACAGAACGTCGCAGTCAGCAGCATTATTTTATTTTGTGTGTGTGTGGCTTTCTGTGATTTACTAGGCACGTTTACATTTAGTACATTGCTTTCTGAACATCCGTGCTTTAGGGACTGTTAATAACTTGGTATCATGGTTCTAGTTGGAGCCACGGCAGCTAAGTGGCTAGATGCTACCGGTCCCCTAGATAAAGTATATATAAAACTTCTTTGCTTCTTGATCTAAGGGTTCATGTTAATTCTCTATAATACCTGATGAATGTTTGTTTAAGTACATTAGCTGCCCAGTGGATGGTATCATGCGGCTGGTGCTAGTGTATTCAACAATTCTCTCCCGATCTTATCCCGCACCCACTAGTGTTACTCTATCTTCAATAATTCTTTCTTGCCCTTATCTTGCATATATTGATATTATTGTATCGTCAAAAATATTCTCTTGTACTTATTCTTTTTCATGTCTTTATCCTCTATTTTGTCCTTATTCTGTTTTATTATTATCATCTTTCTTGTCCTTATTCTGAAAGCACTGCTATTACAGTATCGTCAACAATACTGTCTTGCCCTTATTCTTTCTCATGTCCTGCCACTCTCATTTTGTCCTTATTGTCTATTGTCCTTATCATCTCTCTTGTCCTTATCCTGCATACAATGCTATTACTGTATCATCAACAATACGGTCTTGTCCTTATTCTGTCTTATTCTGTCTCATGTCCTTAACCTATTTTTGTCCCTATTCGCTGTTGTCCTTACCCTGCATACACTGCTATTACTGAATCGTCAACAATACTCTCTTATAATTATTCTTTCCCATATCCTTACCCTCTCTTTTGTCCTCATTATCTCTTGTCATTATCCCGCATGCATTCACGCCACAATAAATTCAGTAATTCTCTGACAGCACCTCTCCAGCATACATTCATGTTATAATATCTTAAATAATTCTATGGTGTTACAGCTAACAATCTTCAATATGCGAGACCCATTTGCTAGTGATAAAATTAATCACTGGTATCATGAAGGCTAATAGACTACAATGGCTGGGGCATATAGAAAGAATGGAAGATAATAGGGAAACAAAACTCGCTTACACTCAGGAAATAAATGACCGTAGACCCCGAGGTAGACCAAGAAGGCGGTGGAGAGATAATATACATACAGACCTACAAGCACTTGGAATCAACGACTGGCAAGAGAAGGTCCACCAGAGAGACGAATGGAGACAGATTGTATTTGCAGCAAAGAACCTCAATGGCTCGGAATGCTGAAGAAGAAGAAGAAGAAGAAAATATCAATAAGCCAAGTGCTATCTTCTCAATGAATGTTTGCTGCAATAGGTCTCCAACACTTACGGCCTCTCGCTCAGGTGGTTCACTCCGACAGACTGCAGATAGACAATCTCTTGATGTTATATTCCCACATGTATCATTGCTTGCCTACTCTTTGCTCACATGAATTCGATTTTGTCTTTGAGAAAAACAAAACAAAACAAGCAGCATGCACCGCAGCAGGAACTTGCTATGGGTATGTGAAGCATTAGGCCATTACATTTTTGTGCACGGAGGAGCAGTGGCCAGTCTCTCCCGTAGCGAACCACGAGAGCTGGCATCAACCCCCTTGTCCGACAACGCTCAGGTAATACTTCTCTACAGGCAAAACCTGTAGCTGGCTAGACCTGTGTCCCCAGCACAACGCGGCAACCCCGTCATTTATCGGTAAGCTTTTCTAATTACACAGTATGCGCTTTTTGTCACATTAATGCTCAGTATACGTGGCCGTATTCAAATAAGAATACAAAAAGCAAGAAATGCTTTAATAGCGCTAGGCAATTTGTGGATGTCAAAAGAAATCAAATGTAGCAGCGAATTCAGAATGTTTATAACTCTAACGTGAAATCAGTACTACTGTTTGAATCATAGATACGAAGACTGACCAAAATAATTACTAATATACTAAACTGTCATTTACAGCCTATAGTACCCTGCGGTGTAGGACAGGGGGAGGGGGGTCTTAAGCCAGAGGAATTAAGGCCGCATGGCTAGTGCAGTCGCCGCGAACTGTGCAGGTTAGAGTTTTCTTACTATTATACTAAATAAATGTTTTGCATATCCTTTATAGGACATCGCTGTCAACACCAGCATCTTTCAGCTGTATGTTGATTTCTTGGCAAGATTACGCTCAGTAGTTTGCCATTGCTTTCTGAGCGGCCGGCTCACATACCCCGTAAGTTACCGATGCGATTCGAACCACTGCTGATTCTCACCGACATCACGTTACCTACGAGAGTATACGAGATTACGGAGAGAAGTCGCTAACCTCTAAGCCATGAAGCCGGCACTAATATACTACAAACGTTAATTATATGGTGCCTGCAAGGAAAAGATCGATTAAAATAACAGGGCAGAATAACCAGTGTCGGCCTCATGGAGAAACTAAACAAATAGCAGTGAATCTAGAGCTGAGCAACAGACGCAAGTCCTAGATAGATAGGACATATACTGAGAAACCTTAATAATAGTATAATTAGAAATTCTTTTATCTGGGACTCTCGCGGTAAACCAAATAGAGGGAGACTTAACAACAACGGAGAAGAGAAATAGAGACAGTGGTGAATAATGTGGGAAGGACACGGGCAAAGCTGTGTGATATAGTTAGTTAGTCTTTCCTCTTGAGCCTAAGTCGGCGCATAGGGCAGAAGTCATGGCTCTCCATGTCTGGCGGTTCGCTGCTACCTGTTGTAGATCTTGGATGTTCACTTGGCCGTTGAATGAGCCTTCTCTGATGATGGTTCTACGCAGGGTCTCTCTTGGTCTTCCCCGTTTTCTTTTCCCTACTGGTGACCATATGAGGGCTTGGTAGGGGAGTCTTGTCTTGTCCATTCTGAGTACATGGCCGATGTAGTTCCAACGGCGTTTTCTTATAAAATTGAATACAATATCTTGCTTAGTCTCTTGTCTTATTTGCGCATTGGTTTTGAAATCTGTCCACTGGATGTTTAGAATTCTTCTAAGACATTTTTTCTCAAAATTTTCTAATTTTTTTTTATCTAAAGCTACCGTTGATTTTCAACTCTCACATCCATACGTTAGCACTGGAATCGCAAAAGAATTGAAGATTTTAAGTTTCGTATGTTGGTTGAGTGACTTTGACTTCCAGATGTTTAACAGTTCATTGAAGGCACCAGATGCCAGTGAGATTCTAGATAATATTTCTCGTGATGAGTCCCCTGTAGATGTCATTTTGCTTCCTAGGTATGTGAAGCTGTTGACATTTTCAAGAACATGGTTGCTTAATTTGGTGTCGTCTGAACTGTTGGTAAGATCAATAGTTTTTGTTTTTGTGGTGTTAATTTGGAGACCAATTTGTCCTGCGTGATATAGCAAAAGAGAATATGCTTCAGTGGAAGATAACGGGCTGGAGAAAAGATAGGTGCGTAACGGAGACGGGCCTGACTGAGATTTCAGTGCAGCCGCCTCTGGTTTGTATGGCGATGTGTTGGCATTCAGCACACGGCTAGACACATAAACAGTTGTTTCTGTTGATCTGTTAGATAGTGAGAAGAATAACTAGCTTTCTCTGATAAGATTAAAATATGAGGTCTCGATGGCAAATGGTGCACGTCAAAACTCAAAGACAGCTATAAATTGTAAAGAGCACAGTGTAATGTCGCTACCCTGCCGAAACTGTTCTAAAAAACACGTACCTATGGGTACAGATTCCTTACATGGAATCTGTAAAAGTGGGGGAGGGGATACCGTAGCGGGGATCTGCTGTGGGTTTGTGATATGTTCATCATCATGTGCCATGCCGATAAGCGTGGGCGGTCATGTTTCGCCATGTTACACGATTACCAGAGTCGTGGATCAGCTCCAGATTCTTGTTTTGGCCATGCCACGTGGCCAATATATCCAGATATTTACTGCTCTGCCTTTCGTGGTTCTTTTTTCTTTTCTTCTCATAACAAGTCCACACAAAAACAATGTGACTGTCTACGTCTAATTTCTCTATGAGCTTTCGGTTTTCACCTGCTTCTTCTAGGACTTGCTCGTAGGTCTGCCCATGATCTTCTTTGCATTCTCCTCAGAAGCCACATTTCCACTGCCATTAGATGTTTTTTCAACTTGCATCCTATTGTCCACGCCTCACGTCCATAAAAAAGCGCTGGTTCTATGTAGCACTTCAACACTCTTTTTCTCCTTGTATTGGTCAGTATGTTTTCCGTCTTGCAAAAGGTTGCCTTCGCCATGGCAATTCTGGTTCTAATCTCTTCAATGCATCTCCCATAAGATGTGCTGTACTAGGACCATCCAAGTTTTGCTAGCCAGAATGCACGGAGGGAGGGGTGGCCAGTCTTCCCCTCCCGTAACGAACATCTATATCTGACACTGAACCCTCAACCGACTGCGCTCTCGCCATTATCAGCACTGCTTCCTAACCATTACACAATTGCGCTAGCTGTGAGATCTGTATAGGTGGACTAAACCTGACACAACTGACTGCCAGAATCGGATACATTGAACTAAGAGGACACTGGTTCCAATATCACCGCCACTGTGACGTTACATTAGAAAAACCATTTAGTGATCTCACATATTCAGACATAACTTATACATCTTAGTGGACCTGACTGAACTGAAGATGGGGTTCGAATCCCCATCAAAGAAGATTATTAAAATTGAGCTGACCCCCCCCCCCCCCCCCCTCCACCGGGCCGAGCAAGCCTAACATGGGTATCAGGACATGTCTCGGGAAGTAACGAAAGCAAAATATTCAGCACCTCACCCATCGGCAGACGAATATTCTATCAAAATATGAGACTAGCACCATATGCCCAATGCACGTCAAGGCATGTAAGTGGGTCCTTTACTTATAGTATACAATCGTTTTCAATCACAATATACTTTTCTTTAAACATCTTGAAATTATCCTCTCTCTCTCTCTCTCTCTCTCTCTCTCTCTCTCTCTCTCTCTCCTCTCTCTCTCTCCTCTCTCTCTCTCTCTGTCACGATATAGCCCGTAGGCTGTCCTTTCGCCTTTTTCCGGTGCGGGAAACTCCGTGCTAATATTAGCCGGCAGAACCCCGAGGGAATTTTCCCTTTTGTAATATGTTCTTGTCTTCCAGAAGATAATCTTTAGGGGGTTCTTTTTTTACCCGCAGGGAGCGGACATTACAGAATTCCTTTTACACGTGATTCTGAGTATAAACTCAAAGAAATTTGAGTTCCCCACAATAGTAGAACTTCTCACTTTTCTCCCGAGACGTGGTCATAGAACCAAGGTCGAATGGTTTGCCAGGCGACAGTTGTGAGGACGTCCGGAGAGAGAAAGGCCGTCTTTTGGCTCTTGAAAGATCATGAAAGCACTATGGAATGTTCAACCAGTGATTCAAAGAATTATATTGTGAAGTGAATAAGTGAATCTACATTCTTACATAGAAGTAGTAAATGACGTCTGGTATCGTCACGCGAATCGAGTACAATGGGCATGCTTTGCTAAGCAGGCCGGTTTCGCAAACTAAGGAGATTATTGATCGGTTGTGGCGGCAGCGCTGAACGATAGCAGACGTTGTCAATTGGCGATCTAAAGCGCTTCATTAGTTATAACTGAAATGCGTTACCGAATAACCGAGATCATGGTTCGTACCAGGGCCATTCACTCTTTCGTATGAATATAAGCACGACCTATCTACTGGAAGTTGCTAGATAAGTAAATCGCTCCGTGGCGCAGTAGCATCGACAGTCGTTATTCGGTACGGCAAGCGGGTTAAAGCCCATTATACCCGTATCGTGTTCGGGTTTGTGAGAGAAAGGGATGGTTAGTCAACTAGGAAGAGTGAAGAATAAAACCGTATCCATAACGGAGGGGTCAGCGGGTACGGAATATAAGGTGGGCGTTCGAGAGCGAGCACCGGCTGGATGACATCTTTGATCTCTAAGACCGGCGGTTAGTGAACACTCATCTAACTGGGTTCCCAGCGGAACCTTACTACTTCTACCTTATACTATCCTCTGTCTTCTAATTTAATTAACATAATTATGAGAAACCATAGGGAACAGACTTAAATAGGCACAACATTCACACTATCAAAGGGGGGAGAAGGATAGGTGGCCTTTACCCTGTGTTTCTTCGATCTGGGACTAAAACCCAGAGGATACAGGAACTAGGGTGAATAAACGAAGCGAGATCGTCAAGGAAAACTGGCATTCCCCTTCCAGTGACTTTGTTTGTTTGTTTATTTGTTTGTTTGCATATCCTTTTTACAGGACATCGTTGTCAACATCAGCATCTTTCAGCTGATTGTTGATTTCTTGGCAAGATTACGCTCAGTAGTTTGCCATTGCTTTCTGATCGGCCGGCTCACATACCCCGTAAGGTACCGACGCGATTCGAACCACTGCTGATTCTCACCGTCGTCACATTACTTACGAGAGTATACGAGATTACGGTAGAAATGTTGCTAACCTCTAGGCCAGGAAGCCGGCTTTCCAGTGACTACTAACCCTTATATAGCTGAATCTCTCGGCAGGATGGGGGCAGGTAGAACATTGATAAGATGTCTACCAATGGCTGAGGCCTGGTCGGACTCGTTCAAGTGTCAGGTATCACTGGGTTGTTGCAGGGTGCCTTCACAAGATATTCTCCTTTCAGACTCGATCTTCCTGTGGGGATTGAAGCCGTAACCTATGACAAGACTGGGGAGATTAAGCCAGGCCAGTGACCGCATCCAATGATGACGAAGTGTCCCCAGTGTTCGACCAGCGCACTGGACTCCGGCCAGTAACATCCCTGTTGTAAAGGAAATACCCCCAGGGCTGAAATTTCCTCCAACAAACACTGATCACGATCACATCGGCAAGGTAAGCTTCAATGACATTACATTAGAACACGTGGTGTAATTACTATCTTGTCATGCCACAATGAAGACACAAGCGATAATTTTGATTATGCTATGAGCGACAACGCTCCCAAGAGCACGTTCATCTGCAAGAGATTTTGAGGCGACACCTGGCACCAGTGGTGGGCCAAGAGATTGAACATTGATTATTTAAAGGGCTACCGTTGCTAGTAGTCCACTGGGTCTACTGCATAACGTTTCACATTGCATTACCTGTGTATCTACCAATTCCAGCTGGTCCACCAGGGCGACTGCTGGCGTTCAAACAATGGTAGGAGTCTTCCGAACATTACGAGACGTTGGTTTCCACGATTCCAGCGAGTCCACCAGAACGACAACTGGAGCCTAAACTTTTGCTGGAGTGAACGGTACATTCGTCTATCAATCTGCCTAGTCTACACGGCAAGGAGGATCGTGAAAAATCTGGTGAGAGACCTGTGAAGACCCCTCAGACGCCCAGTGATGATATCACTGATCTTCAACTACTGATCCTTTTCGCGCGCGCGTGCGTATATATATATATATATATATATATATATATATATATATATATATATATATATATATATATATATGTGTGTGTGTGTGTGTGTGTGTGTGCGCGCGCACTATACCTACTTCCTTCATCTCAACCTGTTTTCTACTATACTATTACGTGAATACATTGAATGTTCTTTCAAATGGCAATACCAGAGTTGAGTCGAGTCTTCTGGATTAAGCCCCTAGAGGGGAAAGCCCCTAGGTTGTGTGAGTGAGAGAAAGAGAATCCAGGGACATGCGAGGGGTCAGGGGACCAACTACACCTAAGGTTTGGCCAGAAAATATCTTCAATTGTATAGTGTACCCATAATCCAACCTACCCCATTGGCATTGGTACACTCTCTCTCTCACGACTCCCACGGTTGATGTATAAAAAAAATAAAAATATTTTCATGTATTAATTCCATCCCCAAATTCTAATTTACAGCACCCAAGATGCGACATCATGTTTTTAAGATAGCAGATTATGCGTTATGTGAGTAAGCGAGTACAAGAAACATGGGCGTATATTTGCAGGAATATATTATGTAAAAATACATAAGTACCTGTACAAGCAAGAAGTAGAAAACTGTGCTACAAGCTTTATACATAGGGCCTATAGCGTCGTTACGGATATATCTGAAGCGGCAGCAAATATAGGCATACTAAAGAGACAGAAGGAGCAAAGGGAAATGCCGGCACATTATTATGATTGCGATTATTGTAGGCAGAAACTTACCTTCTTTCGAAGCTGAAAATTATTTCAAACAAGCACTTGAGATACTTCATAGATGCATAAAAGTAATATTAATGCGTATAAAACTAGACGTTTGTAACAGTTACATGCAATCTCACTGCAAGTATGGGTATAGTTACTTCGTAGAGGCATTTATGATCACTTATTTGTGGTTGTAATATTTCAGTGTTTTAGCTAATTATTTTCTTGTTGTTTGTTCGTCAATGAGGACTTTGGTGGAAAGGTTTGTTAGTTTATGTATGTGTCCTAATTTGTGTCCAGGTTCCCAGTTATAGTCTGTGCTCATTCGTTGTCTACTTATTTTCTTCTTTGCTTTCGCTCGTTTTGAACTCGAGAGTAGTCTCACACCTGCTGCTACTACTACTAGTTGTTACTACTAGTGATTGCAATGGAGAGAATATACATGTGGGTTAACTTTCTTTACTGCCAGTGTTGCTCGCCATCTAGCGAACCCACTCCGACTTCCGAGGTACTTGTAATTTACTTCGAAAACAATTTGCATTCCCGTACACCGCTTTCGAAATACAGATGCGGGAGATTTTGAAGCAGACAGCCTTGCACTGGTTTTCATACAATGTTATGAGTTCCGGTTGTTCAGAAAGAAATGACATAGTACTGAACGTAAACTTGCCAAGAGATCACGAACAGCCAAAACATGCTGGGGTTAATTAACTGCGACGTCCTGTAAATGATATGCAACTAACAAGACGTAGTCAAGGACGAGAAGTCAACAATGAAGTCTAAGTGAGTGGTGTGTGGACCGAACGCCCTACATCGCTCGACAACAGTCACTCTTATTTTCATTACAGACATACTCATGAGCGATACTGGAGATTTACAAACTTCTAGGGCCCCAGTATTTGGAGGTGACGTGACTAACACTCTGCCTCATTGCCCTTTTCTTTTCTAATGTCATGTATCTATTTTAACCATTAAAGAAGATGGATTACTCCGTTAAAGTTAACTGAAGTATGCTGTCCACGCCTCACAGAAAAAAAGAAAAACCGTCAGTGTTCAGTGATTGTTCTATACTTCAATGGCAGTAAGAGTATTTTTATAAAATATATTTTAAATGTTAAACATACTTATCTTGCAATATTTGTGGGTTATACATATTGTATACAACTTTGCGTGGTCTGCTCTTCTGTATCAATGCGAATGTTGGACAATGAGTAATAAACTGGTGATGAAGCTGGGGGAAGTGGAAATTTGGTTGTTAATCAGAATCTTTGAGAATATCGCAGACTGAAAAAAAGAAAAGAAAGCAACACCTCAAGTTTGGACCGCTACAAGTGTTATTAGATCACTCAACAAAATTATGTGGAGAAGAGAGATTTTATCGAGCTCATATGCAGAAGAGGCAGAATTGATAAATTAAGTCTTCTCTTGGAAAAATAGTAAGCAAGAAGAACAGAAACACCGGGAAAGGTGTCTATGTACTCATAAGATAGTTGGGCAGGATATAATAATATATGATAAGTTAGTTCAGGACCCTTTCACATGTCTTAAGGCACGTTTGTATATATCCGCACCGACTGCAAAAGAGTAGGAGGAAGGGGAGGAGAAGGAGGAGGAGGAGAAGGAAAAAGAAGAAGAAGAAGAAGAAGAAGAAGAAGAAGAAGAAGAAGAAGAAGAAGAAAAGAAGAAGAAGAAGAAGAAGAAGAAGAAGAAGAAGAAGAAGAAGAAGAAGAAGAAGATTTGGTGAAGAAGGAGGAGGAAGAGGAGGAATTGTCCATTGCTATTTGAGACAGTGAGATTTTATTCATTCTTGGCTTTCATACAACCGTTAAATTACTATCATCCTTTCATCTCCAATATTGGGATTTTCATTCTTATTATGTCTCTTTATTCACGCTGGGTAATTAATTTACGTGTATGACTGGTTTACTGCTAGTGCGTCGATCGACGTGTACTTCTTCGTTTTGTATCTTATGTGTCCCACTCTGTGTGTAAAGACATTTGTTCTAGTTATGCATTACTCCATCCTACACTGCAGTTCGTAATTCTACTTTACAGCTCTCATGAATGGGCCAGCATTAACATAGAACTGCTGTGTGCATTATGTTTCCTTCTGATATTCTATTAGTAGATCCCTTTGCCGACCGTAATGTCTGTGTTCCATTAAATTTGTATATTATTATGCTTCTAGCATTCAGCGAAATACCATCATCCATAGCATTATGCGGTCTGTTTTATATTATAGCAGACACGGCATGTAAACGAAACATAATGATTCACAATTTGACAATCAAAATTATTACAATAATTTCACGAGGGTCCATAAATGATATAATGAATGAGATGCGGCTGGATGTTTGGGCCATAAAACGGTATTCTCTTAGACCCTTCACAATAGCCACTATATACTAATTTCATCATCGATGAGCTATGAAAAGTGTAAACTAAATTACTCATCCCATCTGCACATGCCGTCAGCCTGGAGTGGCGGTGGAACAAATTCTACAAGAATGCGTTATGTGCGCATATTTTAAGATGCCAAACGTGGCAGTCATAACTTCTAGCTCATTGAAAACTACACGGAAATGCTACCCACAGACAAGCGATAAAGTCTGTACCTGAATCTGGGTGAGATACCCGAGAGAGAACTTACAAGGATGAAGAGAACTCAACACCTCTACGGTCAGGTGATTCGTGTTTCCCTGTTCACTCGCTTTGAACTCAAGAGTAGACCATACACGTGCTACCACTTAAAGTGCACTGGGCTGGTATTTGCGTGTGGATTAGCTTTCACTACCACCAGTGTCACTCGCCATCAGGCGACATCATTCCGACTTGAGAGGTACTTGTAATTTACGTCCCTACGTCACGGATAATAAGTCAACATTATTGTCTAAGTGACCGGTGTGGGCTGTTGAATCCGCTACCTCGGCATCAGCGCACCGGATGTTTAAGAACGAGCGCTCCTATCCACTCGGCCATGCTGATCTCCTCATATTCTTAAGAAAATAATATGATGACTTTCCTTTGCCTGACACATTGGGCGGTTTGTGACATCAACCTTCTACAGCTATTTCCTCTGTCAGGACAGGCGAGTGCCCTGCTCTGCAGGGTACAGCGCTGTCCATTTATTCCGATGGAAACTCGGTATCTGAACTGTCTTCACGGTGTCTGAATTGTCTTCACGACACTCTTAAGAGATGTCCATCTCTATCATAAAAAGGCGCGGTTTTGGGAGTTTTCTTTTAAAGAGCTGAGCCGATTGTTAAACAAATTGCACTTGCTTTGCAGGACGTTGCGATAAACTCCAACTTCAAATTGCTTTCTATGCAATTTGGGGGAGGGGGGGGGGGAAATTCCCCACCGGTTGAGAACCACTGTTAATAGATACTGCATTGACATGCTGTCGGTACTAACATGTTATAGTTGCCACTGACCCGGCCAATGTCTCTCTGTCTCTGTCTGAGTCTCCATGGCGAAGTGATTACATCGACTCCTTGTGCTCCGAATGGTTGTGGGCTCGATTCTGGACTCCATCATTCGATTCATACAAGAGACAACATTGCAGTTATAGACATATTTCAAGCGAACGAAAGAAGAAGAAGATTCACGAGTGCAATTTTATATGAGACTGCTGGGGGGGGGGGGGGGGGTCGTCTCTGGAGCTTCGGAGTTCGTTATATGGGATAAAATTCGGTGCTATGAAGTCGGTGCTTTTGCCTTTTAAACTCTAAATGATAAAACCACGTTCTACTCCACATTAAGGCAGCAGCAGCACCTGGCATCTCCAATGTGATATTCATTGTGTATGAAATGTGTAGCAGCTGGCATCCATAACACGGCAATCACTGAATGTGAAATCTGTAGCACGGTGCATCCCCAACCTGGCATTCAGTGAATGGGAAATGTATTGTTGTGCGCATTCCTAATATGGTATTCATTGAATGTTGAGTTGAGTTGGATGTAAAGTGTGCAATATCCACTTGTGGCACGCACGCAATGGGAAATGTGTAGTTGCGGGCATCCCTACATGGTATCACTGAATATGAAAACTATCACATACTAACCCTCACCGTGGCATTCACTGATGGTGAAATTGGTGGCAACCAGAATTCATACGTTACCTGGCTGCCGGTTTACCTTGATTCTGACTAGCGAATTAGAGATCCACCATTGTCTAATTAAGTTGTGATGAAGCCTGCCGAGGGATCCAGCTTTGCCCGCTATGAGACTGCAAGAGAGTCACGGCAAATTCCAACGATGGTAGACAAACAGCAGCCAAGTGTTGCATTCACCGGTTGAAGAGCTCACGAGCATGCTCGCAATGAGTGCATTACCTGTCTATCGAGATGGAGCCAAGTCATCCCCGGTCGTCAAATCTACAAGTCGTACAAGAGTGAACAGCCCAAGGTCGCACAACAAACAACAATTACGAAGATAAATGCAGAAACAACAAGCGGGACATTGTTATAGACATAGAGAATAGAGGGACTCACAAATAGACACAAACATCGACAATAATTATGCTGCTGTCGTCTATCTCGTCCGTCCCACTTCTCCTCTTCTTCCGTCGTGTTAATAAAGTTGATGTTACTTATATTACTATTTGTTGCATAGCGATCGCCCCCCCCCCCCCCCACACACACACACACACTCACACAAGTATCTGTCTTTCCCTGCTGCTATTGTGTTATATTTTAGCCAACATCAACAACGTTTGCAGAAAACAATCGTTTTAATTTGTTATTATCGCTGTATATGTTCACGTGCAGGTTTAACTCAATCAATTTCTACAAAAGAATTCTGAACTTCATGAAGTGTAGAGTGGACAAAAAAATCACAAGCGAGAAAAGTGAGTTCACAATGCTCTCTTAAATAATTATATTAGCAACTTTGCTCTGCTAATGTTCGTGCGTACTGCGTGAAAATATGTGCAGCCGGAGAGAAAATAACATAGATAAATCAAGTTAGGGAGAAACACAAGATACAAAAATGCCAGTAAGCTAATCTATAAACAGCCGAGAGAACGAAGCCTTTGTCCCGGAAACCTGGGAAACTGGCGGTAGATGTGGACAGGCACATATGAAAAGATTACTTACGTTAGAAAATGATGGAAGATACAGTGACACATTAAATAAACTATTCTGGGATCCTTTTAAAAAAAATTTAATATTTGTTATTGTAATGAATGTTTCGTATAACTTGGATATATGCGTGGAAAAACAGATAAAAATGCAGAAAACATCATCATTATGTGGCATGCCAGAGGATCAACTGGCTCGGTAAATCAACACTAAACACTTTGCTTAATGAACAAAACAAGAAAATAGGAAATAAAAAATAATAACCTAGTTCATAATGACAACTTGCCTGACAGTATACCCATCAAAGTTGAAATCTGGTTGAGAAGAAGAAGCGTAGGAGAAGAAGGAGACGACGGTGTCGATGACGAGGAATAAAAAGAAGAAGAAGAAGAAGAAGAAGAAGAAGAAGAAGAAGAAGAAGAAGAAGAAGAAGAAGAAGAAGAAGAAGAAGAAGAAGAAGGAGGAGAAGAAGAAGCGGCAGCAGCAGCAACTTATTAACAAGCCATGTTATAAGTGTCTGCCTTCTGTGTCTCTTATTATTTCCACACTTTTATACATCGATAATTCAGTGCATGCCTGCTTTATAAATGTTCTCTTTGTTCTACTTTCTGCTCTCTTACTCATATGCTCTTTGTCTAATATTGGTTTTTGTTTGCAAGTTAATTTTGAAAACTGTAATTACAGCATATTTACAATTATCGGTGTCTTTTGTGGTAACGTGCTGGAGGAATAACACCGAAGCCAGGCGAGCATGGGAACGATACACATGGGACGACAACACCAAGATGTGGACGTTTTGGGGATCCATAGTGGCCAACCGTCACCGTGGACACGGAACCTGATTCTTATGACGAGCCCCCTCCCCTGCATGCTTGCTTGTAAACAGTTGCTTCGTTGAACTCTGCCACACCTGCCGGTACAGCTTTCATACGTTTGTAATAAAGCCAAAGGGACGGGTTCCATTTGATCACTTCTCGCACATCTCACCAAATGGCCTGAAGATGAGAACAGGCAAATCTTCTCGAAATGTGGCTAGATTTACTTGCCTTTGTTATTGCTTAGACTAGCACGGAGTAATGACAGAGCTGTCGTAACCAGTTAAGTAAGCAACCCTGAGAACAGTTTTGAGGCGTAATAGCTATTTGGTGCTTGCCCTTTTCTTGTATAGACCAATCTGGAGTTGAGGGTTGTGTGGTCAAAATCAAGCCGGCCGCCTTTATTTCCTAACACATTTCCTGATACCCATTTTAGACTGGATCGACCTGGGATCCCGGGTCAAATTTAAAAAATCCGCCACAATGCGAATATGAATATGTAATTAGCGGGCCGGAAAGCGAGCGTGCAAGCCACCGCGATAATGTGATTTTACGATTACTATATTATAAATGCCGACGTCGTGGCTTAGAGGTTAGCGACTTCTCTCCGTAATCTCGTATACTCTCGTAGGTAACGTGATGACGGTGAGAATCAGCAGTGATTCGAATCGCATCGGTAACCTACGGGGTATGTGAGCCGGCCGCTCAGAAAGCAATGGCAAACTACTGAGCGTAATCTTGCCAAGAAATCAACATACAGCTGAAAGATGCTGGTGTTGACAGCGATGTCCTGTAAAGGATATGCAAAACATTTAAATTTAAAATATTATTAATGGTCTCCCTGGCCAAGGTTTTAACGACTTTCTCCGTAATTCGGTATATTCACGTGGATAACGCAGCTGCGGGAGATTCGGTAGCGGATAGCGTCGCGCTGGTTACTTACGGGGGTATGTGAACCGGTCGCTCAGAAAGCAATGGCAACCTACTGAGCGTAATCTTGCCAAGACAACAGCAGCTGAAAAATGCCGGTAAATCCAAAATCTGTTTAAGCGTGGTACTTTGGAGAGTTTACTGTGTGTGAAATAGACAGGCAGGCGGGTAATTGGGTGGGTAGGTAGGTATCTAAGTTGATAGGTGGGAGAGTGGATAGGTAGACGACAGACAGATAGACATACAGCTAGGCAGGCAGACAGACAGATAGAGAGGGATAGGGTGAAACACCAGTGTAAGAATACGTGACATATTTATTGTACAGAGTATGAACAACAATAAGGAATAGCCAGGACACTTTAGTAAACAAAAATAGACGGTCTCCCAAATAAAAATCATCATCATCATCATCATCATCATCATCATCACCACCACCATCACCATCATCATCATCATCACCACCACCACCACCACCACCACCACCATCATCATCATCATCATCATCATCATCATCATCATCATCATCATCACTGAAGAGCTTGTCAAGACTACAACTCATCCCCGTCTTTTGACAATTCTCAATACGAATACCCTCATGTATTTCCAACGTACATCTGAAATGTTATAGCAAGTAAAGATAGCCGGTGTGATCCTGGCCCACGTCACTCGCTGAGTGCCGACTGGTCTATAAACATACAGGTTTAACACCATATGTCCCATGTGTCTTAAGGTACATGGACCCTTTACTTGCTTACCTATCGACTATTTACTATCTGTAGTCTAAATGATTCATCTATTTTTTATATGTGGGATATGTGCGACAAGGAAAAGTGTCTCTAAGTTGGAAATTAGGGCACGAATATATGACAAGAAAAAAGAAAGAAAAAACGCCCGGGTATCATGACACGGGTGGGCTCTCCCCTAGAGGGTGTCAAGAAATAAAGAGGCAGCAACATTCGTAGAATGGGGACCTCTTTTGAGACTAGAAGCTTCATGTCGCGTTGCTCTATGGTGGAGTTAATATTACCATAATTGTTGACGTTGATTTCATTCATTAATATTTTATTTCACTCCCGTTTGTAATACGCATTCGTTTGCTTTCTTCACTCCCCCTTACCAGCCCCCCCCCCTCCCTCCCCCTGCACATTATATTCTTTTATATTCTTTCTATTTGTCTTTATAACCAGATTTCCAAAGTTTTACCCTCATACTGTTGATTTATTATCCTTGTCTCTGCACCATACAATCGTTTCTATCATATCGTTTTTATCATATATCGATTATATTATCGTTTTTCTTCATATCCTATTTACCGGACATCGCTGTCAACACCAGCACTGCTGTTGTTGATGTCTTGGCAAATTTACTTTAAGTAGTTTGTCATTGCTTCTAAACGACCGACTCGCATACCATCACGTTAAAACCCAGCGCGACACGGTCTGCTGCCTAATCAGTCGCAGCTGTGTTCCGAGCGCTGGTAAGCGGAATTATGAACCGCGTGCGCAACGCCTTTGTCACGGAGACCGGCCCATACAATACTAGTACACACAAAACACGTGTACTAACGTTTTAGACAGCCGGAGTGACTGCCAAGACCACAGCTGTGTGCTTATTCTAGAAACTACTGAATAGACACCATATGTGCAAATGGTAAGCCGGAATCACACTGACAAAGCTATAGAGCTGCGGTATTCCAGACAACTGAGACTGTATACTTTATCCCTAAAATACTGCGATTGCATGGAAACGGGATACTTTCCCTATATATCTGAAATACTTCTGATTTCACATACGGAATGCGGTATTTCCGGTAGGTTTTTGTTACCTATCACATGTGGAGATGTGTTTTAACATTAGCCACCATGTGACCAATGGTTCTCGGTGTGAGCGGAATCGCCCCTTGTTTAATAATGGACAAATTAAAAGGGACGGCCAGGTTTTGAACTGGCAGTAGATGTAGTACTTAATCCATTGTCACATCATGAAGAAAATGAGTTTTTGTCAATCAGATGCAGTCCTCTTTTAAGCAAATGTTTCGACCAGTTAAATTTCTTAATACTCTAAAAAGGCAGGCCCACTTGAGTTATGCTGCGACACGCACGCCTCTCTCTCTCTCTCTCTCTCTCTCTCTCTCTCTCTCTCTCTCTCTCTCTCTGTATTTCTGTACAGCATCCGGGCGATTTGGCAGCAGACCGGCTTGCGTTGGTTTTTTACGAAATGGTATGGGTGCCGGTCGTTCAGAAAGTAAAGGTAAACTACTGAAAGTAAACTTGCCAAGAGATCACAACAGCCCCAAATGCTGGTGTTGACTGTAACGTCATGTAAAGGATATGCAACTAACTTTTTAAAACAGCAAACCAACCCACGTAAACCGCTGCTGAATCCCGTCTCATCACGCCGCCTCCGTAGGTATCATCTAAACAGCCATCCTGTTTTCTTGAGTGCTGTCGGCAAGCACCTAACACTTCGTGACCCTTGTTAATCTAACAGCACCTATAGGACGGGGGCAAGCGAAAACCAGCACCTTTTCCTTGCGGCCGTTTGGCAACTATCAGAAACTCTGGTTCCAATAAAGTCGTGTGTGTTTGTATGTGTGTGTGTGTGTATATATATATATATATATATATATATATATATATATATATATATATATATATATATATATATATGTATATGTAAGATGGCTTGGCGGGTTTACTTGAGAGCCCTAGCCCTAATAAGGATACAGGGCAGACGAAAATTGTATCAGAGAGTGAGAGAATGACCTAGTCGGCGTGGAGCGACAGTCCAATATAGTTAGAGAAGCAGTGCTCTAACAAAAACATGATTCCTCCTCTCCTCTCCACCCGTTCACGTCTCACTGAAACTGTCAGTTCCATCATTATATTACCGCAGACGTTTTCCGTTCTCGCCTCGTCTACGATTACAGGAACATTACAGGGGGAACAGATTTCAGCACTCACGCCACGAGGCCCGTACAGAGCAGTAAGTTTACAGCGTAAGGATTCGCGTTCTCATGGAACAGCCTGCAGCAGAGTAAAAATAAATGAGAGTGTGGAGGAAGAGAATATGAGGTCACCGTGCTCAGTAGGAGTAGTAACACGTTTAAGTCGTAATATAAACGAGTAGCTGCTTTGGAAGTAGTATCATCTTCTAAGCGGGATATAAACGAGTAACTGTTTTAGGAGTAATATCATCATCTATCATCATCTAGACGCGATATAAACGAGTAGCTGGTTTAGGAGTAGTAACATCTTCTAGGCGCGATATAAACCAGTAGCTGGATTAGGAGTAGTAACATCTTCAAGTCGCAATATAAACTGGACCTCGAAAAATTAGTGTAACATCTTCTAGGCTTCCTGGACAATGATAGAAAAAGAGAAAAGAAAAATCACAACAGAAATGAGATTCCTGAGAAGAATACTCAACGTATCAAGAAGAGATAAGATCAGAAATGAAGAAATCAGGACTAAAGTGGGGGTTATAGCAGCACTAGATTTTATTAGAAAGCAGCAGGTCAAATGGGTTACCATTCAACAGCATACCACAACAAGCAATGATGTACAGACAAGATGGAAACAGAGGAAGAGGCCGACCACGTAAAAGTTGGATGGAGGGAATAACAGAGTCCATGGGAATATCGATACATGAAGCTCATAATCGGGCACTCTCACGATGTTTATACTTCACCTCGACACCGCAGGGTACAAGAGGAACACGATGAGATGAGATGAGATGCGATGAGATCTTCTAGGCGCGATACAAACGTGGAACCAGACTAAGTAGTGTAACATCTTTTAGGTGCGATATAAATGTGGAACTCGACTAAGAAGTGTAACATGTTCTAGGCGCGATACAAACGTTGAACTAGAGACTAAGTAGTGGAAAGGTGATTAACTTCCCAGGAGATATTGAGTCATTACTTGCCAACTGCGCGCAGGACTTAATAGTATGTGATACCCAGGCTTGTCCATGGGACACATTTTTCAGTCCCATTCCCATCCCATTCCACGGTCATTTTGCATGTCCTATCCCATGATAATACTAATATGGAATACAGTTCAAATAGAATTATGAAATTTATGAAAGTTTAGGGTTAGTGTCTACTAAATAGGACTACATGTACAAAGAGACATGTAAAACAACAGAATTTATTAATTTTAATATTCAAGAGTATTTTATTAAAACAAAGTTTAATCTAAATATGACAATTCAGTGTCATTCTGACACTCTCATTCTGTTTCAGAGTCACTCTGCTCATTAAGCACATTATCAGTTTCCTGGTGATTGACTATTTCTAATAATTCAGTTAATCCAGGTAATCCCTGAACCATTTCCACAATTTTCATCTTACATGAAAATCGGATATACACAGAGTTTATAACGAGAGCTGGTAACATCCGTTTTCGTAACTTACTCAACAACAATCCAGCTGCACTAAATAAGTGCTCTACTGCCGCTGAGGACACTGGTATGGCCAAGACAATTTTCGCACTTGCTGTAAGCAGTGGAAACCTATGTTCATTTTTTCCAATAATTTAATGGTTGTGAAGTTGGTTGCCGTAATTTTTGAAACATGGTGACTTCATCCTCAAGGCATTTGTTTCTGGGGTCATCAAACTTAAGTGTTTTGTTTGGTGGAGGATAAAAAAATAAGTCAAAATCACTTTTCGGCTTTTGTTCTACAACTCCTGCTACTTCACATAAAGCAGATGATTCAGAAGAATGATTTAAATCTTTGATGAATGAAATAACAGTTGGAACAACAGACTTAGAAAAAGCGATCCAATAATTAGCCCATTTATTGGTGTCCATATTCCCTTTCTTCTTAGTAAAACTGACTTAACCATGTCTTCTACTTTGGCTTTGATGTCAACTCCAGTAAGGAATGCTACAGTAACTGCCAAAGAACTGCCGCAATATGGCCAAAGTTTTTCTCCAATAGTTTTCTGAAAGTTCTGACAATATTTCGTCACCATGCTGCTGGAAGTTTCTTCGTCAATATCAACAATAACTTTGTACAACTGATAGTCTAGGAGGTAAGTATAACAGCAAAATTAAATGAGATGTAGTACCATCAATTTCTAGTTTGTCAAAAAAAGTTTTGAATTTCTCATGTATGTACAGCATTCCTTTAACGTGAACAATATTCGGAATGTGGTTTAAGAATTCTTCATCATCTTCATTAAAGTAATGCGAGTAATTGTTTTAAAAGGGGATTGAAAACGTTGGTAATATGATCGCATGAGCGCATTTATTAATTTATCCGGTGTCCCACCACGAGATAAAGAATTGACACAAGGATATAAAGAAAAATGAAGGATAAAAGGCTTTAAAAAGGTTTTTAAAAAGTTGCTATGACATGGGAATCCCATTCACATGGACAAGCCTGGTGATACCATCTGTACTTAAGAATATACGCTTGTTATAAGAGTACCCTGAGTCTGGTGTAGAAAATTTATTAGAGTCCTGCCCTATTTACAGCCAAGAACTATCTACAAAAAAACAAAAACTTGAGCAATACTCTTTTACCCCCTAAATACAGTAATAGTAAAGGATCCTCCTATTACACGCCTCAAGGCGCACTGAGCATATGGTAGCTAGACTCATATTTTAATAGACTAATTGTGCACTCTGTGGTTGCAAATTCCTTGGATTGCCAGAGTAACTAACAACGACTGCCTGAAACAGGCTAATGAAACTAGAACATTATATACAAAATAAGACAGACAAAAAGCTTTCTTTGGTCGTGTGATGAGAAGAGAGGAGTTGGAGAACATCGTGACAAGTGGAAAGATCGAGGGGAAGAGAGGCAGAGGTAGACTAAGAGACATGATGCTGGATTGATTGAGACGGTGGCATGGAGGGGTATCATCAGCAGAGTTGATCCAGAACACCACAGACCGAGATCTGTGAAGAGCCATAGACGCCTACGCAAGTTGGCAGGGCACTTGATGATGATGATGATGACATTTTAGGCTGGGTCGGCCTGGAAGCCAGGGTCTATTTTATAAATCCGCCAGATGCAGATTCAAATCCCATCACCACCGGGCCGGCAGACCAGCATCTAATCACTACACTACAGCGACTTTCCTGTTTTACAGCGACAATGTACAATACCCGTAGAAACACTGTTCGTTAAGGAGAACATTTGTACGACTGAATCGAGCACACACACACACACTCAAAAATACACCTGTCTGACAGCGGCAAAGCACTAGTACTGCAAATTTTTCACAACAGATCTGTCTTCACCAAATAAACAAGTAAACTATACTTCTTCGTTTGTAAGTTTCAAACTTGACTAACGAGCCCAGGGACAAATGAATACCTATATTTTTACAGTTGTAGCAGACCGGTTTGGATATTCTGTTCCTTGTAGCTTGATTAATACCCAATTAATCTTATGAATGTAGTGTGGATGTTTCAACATGGCTACAGGCTTTCTTTGTACTCGTAATCAATTTGCAACACGTTCAATACATTCTCATTCGATATCAAATGACGCACAATCCGTGTTACTGCGCCTAGGCCACGCCAAGTTATAGCGAACGTAATGCCATGGGCTGGTATTGCCATGAGCACGGTCAGACACGGATAACGCCTGGGCTCGTCGCCTACCAAAGTAAGGAACGACTGATCACCTATTCCTTCTTGCTCTCAGGCCTACACAATGTGATGGTGCTGTCATATAACAGACCCATAGCGGGAAACATTTTCGGAGACAAATAATAATACAACATAGTCACTTTACATTGTCTCAGACATTCATGTTCACCTACCCAGTCCACGCAACTAATACAGTTGAGTGTTGTAGAATGAGTTAGACTTCTTCCTTTGTCCTGTATACCTCACTGGTGTATAGGCCTTCAACCAACTCATTCCAATACTTCCTAACCTTAACTATCCCCTGCAGCTTCGTGCATGTCCTCTCCATATTATTTAAGTGTCTCTAATTCTCTTTTCCCTGTGTTTTTGGGGTCTCCGTCTATTTATTTTGCCTTGTGGATTCAAAACAAAGATATATTAGTTATATATCTTAGAGCGAAAAAGAAGCAGTAACAAAAGGTAATACTGGTTGCGTGCCGCCGTTAAGGTTTGTTGAGAATACAATGAGTTCACATTGCTAATGAAATCGCCAGTGACTCCAGCCAACCTTTACGTTCTCAAGGAATCGCTGTTAGCCATGCTACGAGGCTGACGTGAGTCTACGGGGAAAATACCAGGGTTGCCATTCTAGATGTTTTACATCCAGATCTAGATGTTTTGCCGGCGTCTAGATGTCTGTTTCTGTCGTTTGGATATTAGATGTAATTCTGGATGTTTTTCATTTGGAGTTAGATATTTTATAGATTTGACTTTTCTTTCGTTGTCATTTAATTATTACTGTCTAATCTAAAATATGTATTACCCATGTTTTGTTTGGTCTCGACGCGCGTAAATTATGGTAACTGCCATTATTTAAACTTTGAACTGACTTGGGTCAACGCTCAACAATCTGGCAATCCCTCGGTAATGAATAAAAGCGCGAAAGCGCGCATAAATCATAGTAACATTATTTGAACTGTAAACCCACTGTGTTGCGAATTATTGCTGTGATGCCGACTTTGTGATTCTTTTTTATGTGATTAAAAAAAAATAATTGCTCACCTTCATATGTGTCTTCCACTTTGAAAACGTCTTTCAACATGCCAAAAGTAAAGCAATATGAACAAAAATTTCGGAAAGAGTGGCTGCAGAATGACATAATTAAAGACTGGCTGATGGCAGTTCATGGAGATGTGACTGAGGCTCGCTGTAAGTACTGCACGTGCGAAATAATAGCGAAAATTCAAGACTTGAAGAATCATGCAGAGACTAACAAACATAAAAATGCAGTGCCATTCAGGGATATTACACCGTTTACATCTCTTTTCAGAACTACACGGATTAATAAATCATCAAAAGTTACAGGATCTGTCGCAATACGTTTAAGTTGTCATTGTGCAGTTGCGAACTGTGACCATTTGATTGATGGGACGCAGAGGTGTTTTCAAGGCACCAGCGCTGGGTTCTATACTGGCCAAGACCTACTGACGCGTCCTCGCCGAGCATCCTGGGCAACAGGTCCCTTCGGGGTACTGTTTAAAGTCAGTAGGATCGTTGATTCCTCCGAAGTCGGAGAGTGTCTGCCTGCACGGGGAGGAACCACCAGTCTGCACACCAATAAGCCAGACATGGGACAACGGATACTCACGCAAACATCAGGTCCTGTATGACATTACATTGATGTTGGACAACAGGATGTCTTTGATCCGACATACAGGACTTCGCGCTGGAATCACAGCCAGCGAACACCAGCAAGCAAGCAAGCCTGGATCTTTTCTCCGGGGCAAGCCGGTGTGATGGGGAATGAACAGGCGGACAGATTGGCTGGCTCTGCAAAACTTGGTGGAGTATTGATGCATGACAAGGCAGACGTGGTTGCGGCCTTGTGGGAGCACGTGTACACATCGGAGGAGCAAATGGATCACCATGGTCTGGCAAGAATGAGACAGCGAGGAAGTGACGAGGGGATCTGGCCGACGCTCGACTGCTCAGAGGAAAGGCGAGACGGACATATAATCAGATTGCTACTGGTACTATTGGTGTTGGAACTCTTCGCTGGCTGCTGAGGATGGGGACGGAGCGCTTATGGGAAAGCCCCGAATGCTGTGATGTCGGTTCCTAAATCAATCAAGGAGCGTTAATCAATCAGAGTTTTAAGATTTTTTCTTTCTCTCCATCTGACTAGTAGATCCAGAAAGCAATGGCAAACTACTGAATGTAAAATTGCCTAGTAATTCACACAGAATAAGCAGATAGGGACTTTGTGTTATTGTAACGTCATGAAATGAGCAAACCATTATTCATCATCATCAAGTGCCGTGCCGGCTGGCGTAGGCGTTCATGGCTCTCCACAGATCTCGGTCTTTGGTGTTCTGGATCAACTCTGCTGATGATATTCCTCCATGCCACCGTCTCAGTCCGTCCAGCATCATTTCTCTTGGTCTGCCTCTGCCTCTCTTCCCCTCGATCTTTCCAGTTGTCACGATGTTCTCCAATGCCTCTCTTCTCATCACATGACCAAAGAAAGATGTTTGTCTCTTTCTTATTGTTGTATATAGTGTTCTAGTTTCATTAGCCTCTTTCAGGCAATCGTTGTTAGTTACTCTGGCAGTCCAAGGAATTCGCAACATTCGTCTTAAAAACCACATCTCTGTTGCTTCTAAGTTCTTCCTAATTTGTTCATTTACATTCCAAGATTCGCTGCCATACAGCAAAACTGGTTCTATATAGCATTTTAGTACTCTCTTTCTTACATTCATTGATAGCGACTTATTACATAAGATGCTCTTCATTTTCTGAAATGCTGTCTTTGCCTGCCCTATTCTGCTCTTAATCTCTTTTGTACATCTTCCATCTGATGTTATAAGTGCCCCTAGGTATTTAAAATTATCCACTTGGTTGAGAATTTCCCCTTCTATTTCTATGTCACATTTTGGCGTCCCCATTTTCTTTGATATCACCATTGTTACTGTTTTCTTGATATTCAAGGACAGTCCTTTCTGTGCACTCTCTGTTACTACACTGTCCAACAATTGTTGTAGGTCTGTTGCATTATCCGCTACCAATACTGTGTCATCTGCATAGCTGTCGTAAGTCTTCCTTACTTACTTTCGTGTTGTCCCTGGAGTGGGGGGAATCAACACTACATTTTTATTACCCCAATATTATTGTCCTAGAGAAACCACTAGACTCCGTCCACAAAACTCCGTCGGTCTGCAAACACCCTCTTTCTTACTCTCACTCACCCTTCTATCCTGCCCCCCTCTCACTTTTCCCCAACATAACATATTCCACAACTCAAGCTTTAACAAATAAATACAAAATAATTTATTAAACCAAGAGTATAGGTGTGAGAGGTGTGTGTGTGTGTAAAGGGTAGAATGTGTGTCGAATATTTCTATTGGGTGCGGACATAGATCAGGTAGCTGAAGAGCCCAGCCCTATCATCACAGAAAGGATCACACCATATCCTCATTCATTCCACTAGGACCTCACCCAGGTATGTGTCCATCCTGCTAGATGTAGATTTCCACCGGTGGCTGTTTGATCACTCAAAAGAAATAGTCACAGTCCGACCCCAAATCCTGTCTGGATCACACAGTTAGTATATGTCTAATTTGTTCTTATACTTATAACACCCTTGTCTTAAGCACAAGAATATACTGTTCTTTGAAATAAATGTACTTCCTGTTTCAAGTGTCTACTGTTCACAAGACCATGGTTATACTAACTTCCTAATCTGTTTATACTGATTTATTCCCATGTGATGGGGAATAACTGTATCTCTTGTTTGTTCACCTGTCGTGTAAAACATACTGCCCACTGGTCTTTTCCCAGGTGGTGTAAAAGAAATTCACTTTCTACTATTCTGTTCCCAAGTGATGTTTGAAACATTAATTTGACGATTGGTCTTCCTCCAAAATGGTGTGGAGAAAACAATTTCTTGTATTCTGTTAATGTGTGACGTTTGATAATCCCTCTTATACTTGTTTCCGTAAACCCTTTTTTTCATGGCTAAGTGCAAAAGATGTTGACCAACTGCCTGCACCAAGGTCTCCATTCTCAGTGACTTGAGTGACCTAAAGGAACCTTGTCAACGAGAGAACAACACATTTGGTGATAGCAACTGTCCCTGACATCCATTGGGGGGGGGGGGGGGTGGTCGCCTCACTCAGATACATGACAGTGAACCACTCTGTCATGGGCATAGGGAGTTCTTCACTCCGGTCTGCAGTGGGTTAAGATCAGGACAGAGCAAAATGTAAAGTGTAGACCCCTAGCAGACATCACTAGAAGATCCCATCATTGTACATTCTCCCCATCCTCAATTTTCCCCAATATCACCCCACTACACAATTCTCACTAGCACAGCTAATTCTATTCATTACTCTAGCAAGTTTTCCCGAGGCTACTGCTTATATTAACTAGGCTTAAATATACTCTCTACAATACCTTAAGCACAACACAGCAGTGTCTTCGAAATCATATCCACATTCTGCCATAACAGGCACGTGTACAATTAAATCTAATTAATTTCCGCACACGGTAGATATTTTTTTTTAAATCCACTGCAGCGACAAAACACGTCCGTGCAAGTCAATCCTCAGAGTTACACTACTTGTAAACAAAGCATGTTTTTACCCAACAGCCTGAGTGGCCACGTGACGTTCTTTTGATGTTAACAAAAGTGGTTCAAGGGCAGATTATCCATTTCTGAATAAATTCTCTTCCTTGGGTTTCATCAATGTCACAATAGTAGATTATCTCCCCCTTTTTGGGCATCCCTGACAAGTCGCCCCCCCTTTTTTCATTGTTTTC